>OX384040.1:20255786-20380786 GCA_947534325.1 Agonum fuliginosum
CTATCTATATATAAAATATGAATAGTGTAGGTGTACTAACAAGAGCTCAGTTTGTAATATAGCAAGATCCCTTTTTCACTATATTTTTGGCACAAGTGTAGCGCCTTAACGTATGTACTCCAAGATATGAAACACCTTGTTTAGCAGAAGATGCCATCTTGAATAAAACAAGAAGATGCCCATAGGTACCAAAAAGGTACCCGGTATTTTCAACCAAAAAAAACTTAACAGAACAAAATAGATGGCCGCTTTTGAAACTTGATGATTCAATTGAAGATTTGTTACTTTTTGAGTCATCATGGACGAAAAATTATGGTCCATTACATTTTATCTCCCTTCCGAGGAGCATCGAGGACCATCGAGTAACTCCTCGATGAAACGATAGAACGCACCCCGTCCTCGACGAAAAATAGGGGCGCCGCTATTTTCATCGAGTTGTTCCTCGATGAAACGAATGTATCTCATTTCAGACGTATCTTTGGATTTGATTTCGCGCAAAACTTTGATGTATTTGTCACCGATTAAATAGAAATCCATCGCGGACGGGTGCGTTCTTTCGTTTCATCGAGGAGTTACTCGATGGATTTGATTTCGCGCAAAACTTTGATGTATTTGTCACCGATTAAATAGAAATCCATCGCGGACGGGTGCGTTCTTTCGTTTCATCGAGGAGTTACTCGATGGTCCTCGACCGGTGTGCCACAGGCAGAATAATGCCTGTGGCACACCGGTCGAGGAGCATCGAGGACCATCGAGTAACTCCTCGATGAAACGATAGAACGCACCCCGTCCTCGACGAAAAATAGGGGCGCCGCTATTTTCATCGAGTTGTTCCTCGATGAAACGAATGTATCTCATTTCAGACGTATCTTTGGATTTGATTTCGCGCAAAACTTTGATGTATTTGTCACCGATTAAATAGAAATTCATCGCGGACGGGTGCGTTCTTTCGTTTCATCGAGGAGTTACTCGATGGTCCTCGACCGGTGTGCCACAGGCATAAGAGGCGGAAGGAAACAAAATTATATTAGTAAATTACTGATATAAATTTTTAAGGTTATTGTTCACGCTTCAGTATTAATGATAAAAAATTAAGAACCGATATTTGAATTACATTTTATTGTATACATTTTTAAATAATAAATAAATACAATATAAATAACAGGTACATAAAATGGCAATATATAGGTAACTTTTAAGAATATTTGGCTTGATACAAGCAAATACATTGAACAATGTTTACAATTTCACATTTTGGGTAAAACATCCTCATGTTTACTAGCGACATGTTTCCTTAAACTTCGATCAGAACAAAACCTTCTGTCGCATTTGTTACACGGTATATCTTTAACAGGTTTGACTTTGGTATGAGTGCGAGCATGACTAGTTAAATGAGCATTGCGATGAAACCCTTTCCCGCATTCAGTACAAACGTATCTTTTCGCAGTAGCATGTGTTCGAATATGTCCGTATAAATTACTGTAACTATTAAAAGATTTCGGGCATAACTGGCAAGAAAACAACCTTTGTGGTTCACCACCTGGTTCTAAAGCGACCGCAGCATGTTGTTTCATATGTCTGCCGTAGTAAGAACGATCGCTAAATGTTCTCGGACATAAATTACAAGCGTAAGGTCGTTCGCCACTGTGGACTCTACCGTGAGATTTTAACTGATCGCGCAGAGCAAACGCTTTGCCGCAAACGCTACAAACATGTGAACGCAAACTTGAATGCCGCCTGACTTGGTGTCTTTGTAGATTTTGTTTCATTGTAAATCCTTGCTGGCAAATAGAACAACAGAATGGTTTTACTGCTGCATGTATTCGAAGATGGCTGTTGTGTGTGTATATTTTATTGCAAACATTGCATAGTTTTTCTTTGCGATGCTTGCGCTTGTGGTTTAAGAATTGATACTCATCGGTGAATTCTTGCTCGCATAGTTTACAAGTATATGTGTTGTTCAGAGAGTTTTCTTGATTTGGTTCGGATTCATTTAAACAATGATCTCCGCTAAAATGGTCTAGGATAATTGATGTTCAGATCGATGCTACATACAATTTCTTCTGGTTCGCCGAGAATTTCAACATGTTCTTCTAAACATATTTGAGTGCAGTCTTTGGTTGACATTTTCTTGTATTGGTTTTATTTGTTTAGTATAGTTTAATCCTAAAACCATACGATATTTATTGTTATCTATACTTAGGTTAAAAAACAAACCTGCTCATTTTAAAATATTTTATTAAGTTAAACAATACATTAAAGTAACAATTTCTTATTATTAACATATTTGGCGTAAAAATTATTTACAATATTTTGTTTTTTCACTGAATAACCATCATTTTAAAATTTGACATTTTGACAATTCGAGTGCCGGTCGGTATTACAATTTACATCTTTATCAACCAACCACTTGTAGTTTCAAATTTTTAATGTTCAATTTTGTAATTTTATTGATTATATTTTTAAAAATATAGCATACCGGGGCTCACCTATTCAGCTATAAATTGAGCCTTTATCAAAAATCTTATTACGTAATTGACGTGTGTGAATGTGAAAACAGCAATAACGTAGCAATAATTTTGTTGCAACCATACCATTTAATAAAGTGTTGCTCACAGCGCTACCAGCAAGCTGCCAACCTCAAGGCCGCTCAAGGCATTGACATAAACATAAAAAATAGATAGACATGTTTACACCAAGGCGGCAACCCTTGAATACATGATGCCAAAATCGTGGGGCACTGTATCTCTGTCCATAAAGTAAGAAGGTAATATAGAGTACCAAGCAACCGGTGGAATCTCAGGTAGCCTTTGCTGAAACACAGTTTGTAGTTCCCCTCGGCAAATATAGATGGCATTCTTTCATAAATTATCGGTAAAAAAGATTATTATTTTATCAAAAGTGCGAAATAATTGTAAAGTAGGCGTTATAAATTTTGTTCATGTTACATTTTTAATTTTGACATTTTCTTAGTGCAAGTATTTCCTTCACTTGATAACACATTTTGACTACAAATTAATGATACTGTAAGTAATTATTTATTATAAATAACAAAACTGCACATTAACATTTCGTTATTAAATTATAGAATTATTCATATGGATACGATTTACGAAAATATATGATTAAAATAAGAATACGAGATTGAGAAACTGACAACTCGGAAGAAAATTCATAATATATCAGCCTTTGCTACAAATGAGTGTGTCAATATATTAAAATTTTATGTTATTAATTAAAACATTATCCCGAACGACATTTGGTAAATATACTTTTTTATTATATTTACTTACTTTACATTTGTGTGTCTTATTGTGTGTTATATTTCGAAAGTGCCATGTAGATTATGATTATTTGTTTACTAATAAAACGTTTTTTAAGGTATTATGTGTGTTACTTATTGTTTTGAGAACTACAATAATTTTACAAGTAAAAAATATGAATAACAAATCCAAGCCAGCTATGCCCACGTCAAATTTAGTTCTCTTCGGCAAATATAGGACCGCTACGAACTGTGTTTCAAGCAAAAGCATCTAGATTCCTATCTTTAGCTTGTTTATCGATGGTACCAAGTACCGTGGAAACTGATGGAAACAAGCTCGACACTAGCACTGCGGTGTCCTGTGGCAGAACTAACCAAGGCTAACATGATTATGATGCCCAAATTTATTTTGTATATTTATAGTTATTTAACAAACTAGTGTGTTAATGAGGGCGATTAATAATTGAGACTTTTTAACGCGTGAGAGAAGCGAACGCGTTAATTGTTGAGATTATTAATCGCCTATTAACACATGAGTTAGTTACAATATTTTTCCGTTGGTCATACCTTTTTAATTTGATAAAATTTCAATTTTATTCCATAACAAATTAGGACCGCTTCAAATGTTCACCACAATTGGATCGACAACAATGGATAACTCAACAATAAAAATCAACTGTTTTCAGGGAGAAGCGGGTGCAGTCAGTTCACTTAATATTGATTAGCTGTACTAAATCTTAAGGTTTTTTCGTTTTTAGAATGATGTTATTACTTTTATATTCATTTTAAAGCAATTCTACGTAAATATTATTTACCTAGAAGTGTGAAAATCATTTCTTTTAATTCTGTTTTGTATTTTGGTAAAGCTTAGAGCTGGTCAATATAATACAATATTACGTGTATTGAACGCATCCAATAAATCGTTGATTAATAAAAAATCATGCATTTATAGGGGTCATAAATGCATGATTTTTTACATTAATGATACTCATTAATAAACGATCAACGGAAAAATATTTTTAAATTAAATTACAAAATAATAGTATATTACATTACAAGTCATGAAAATGTTTCATTGCAGACGAGGAGGCTTGTTTCTTCAAAGCCTCCGAGTCTAGCAAAGACATTTTTATGACGCGTGATGTATTTTATTTTTTTTAAATCGGAAATTATAGAAGCTTAAAATTATAGAAAAAATTAGGTTTGCATAAATCATCAGAGCTGTGACAAATTTTAGAAAACGTTGTCATCTTGTCATGACAAGTGTTTGTACCTACAGACTCATCTGTGCTACAGACAGTGGAAAGTAAAAATGACTAGGCATGAAAATCTTTATTTCCTGACTAATTTGAGTCTTGAAAGTAAGATTTTCATGCCTATACTATATTTGAGAATGACTGGCAGTAATAAATCATTCTGTCAAAGACATTCCAGTGGCGCACCAGTAATTGTTTGCACAGGGATAGTCGAAATGACTAAATTCGGTAGAGAACTATCGTTTTAGGTCTAAATTGTTTTTCAGGGAAAAGATTAATTTTAATAATAATGAGTGAGAAAGTTATATTTAAATATTAAAAACTTTTATTTTTAGTAAATGTATAAACAGATCACTCTGAAAAATCCTATCTACGTCTATGACACAGTCCGACGGGGAATATCGAAGCGTTTTTCACGGCATTTCTATTGTTCGAGAATTAAGTTTCGTTCCAGGTACAAAGCGTGCGGCTTATTTTGACCATCCTAGTATAGTTACAACTGATTTTTCTGGTAGTTTTATTTGCCGCATTGCTGGCAAAAATCCAATACTACTCTTGCAAATAATGATTTATTACTGTCAGTCATTCTCAAATGGACTATAGTCATTTTTACTTATTTATTTTCATGCCTAGTCATGGAAATCTTACTTTCAAGACTCAAATTAGTCAGGAAATGAAGATTTTCATGCCGATTTTGAAAAAAAGAAGATATTTGAAAATATATACTTATATTTCAAAATATTATTTTACAAACACATACGTACATACACAGTTGGAAAAAAGAGCACTATTTTTGCTCTAAAAACGGTTTATATAAGTCCAAGGTTATATGGTGCTAGTTCAAAAGAGCAGAGGTAAAAGGGTACTTTTGTAAATGCTTAAAAAAGAGTAGATTAAAATTTTACTATATTTTGGGCATAAAGGGTTGCTACATTAGTGGTAGAAATTTACTATTTTTAGTTCAAAATACTGCTTTTAGAAGAGTACAATATTGCTCATATACATGCATTTATTTTACCATTTAAAATTCAAAAATTGCTTAAAAGAAGTACTAAAAATGCTACTATTTAAGTAAATTTCTTGCTACTTTAAGAGTAAGGTAATGTTGCTCTTTCTTTGAGTAAATATTGTATTTTTTTGCAGTAGTAATTTATTAAATAAAATTATTATTTATTAAAACACACAAATTCACATTTAAATGGTCATATAAACATAATCTTACTTGTAAATATTAAGTAAACCTCGAACCTTGTCGTGATTTCATTGGTTTTATTTTTCCTTTTAGATGAAACTCAAAATATAAGTAAGATTAGTGCAAAAAATGACCTTTTAAATATACATTGTTTTAATAAGAAATAATTACAATAGTATTTAATGAATTCATTACTACAATAAAAAGTACAATATTTAAATATTGAAATAGCAACACTTACAAAATATCCAGTAGTTGATCTGAAGAGCCGGTAAAATTATATGGCAGGAGGAGATTATCGAATTAAAAAACGTAGTATAATTTTAATCGAATGCATTTATTTATTTCATATAGTTTGTTCTTTTCATATAAACAATATGATATTGTATATTGCATAATTATAAAAAATCACAGGTTTCTAGTCAATAATGAAGTCTACAAACATTGCATAAAACAGTCAACATTGAACTGACGCAGTGGCAGTTTTAATGCACAGACTTATTGTTCGTATTAAATTTTATTCTAAAAAGAGTACAAAGTACTCTTTTTGGAGCAAAACGTAGCAACTTTACTCTTATAGAGGAACACGAAAATGAATTTACTCTTTAAAGGACAAAAAAATGAACAAATTTCTGGTAATAAGTACCTCTTTAATAGTACTTACATTTTTTTGGAAAAAATTAGGGCAGAATATGATTTAAAAAGAGTAAATATCGCTTTTAAAAGTGTAAAAGTTTGCTCCTGCTCTTTTTAAAGCAATTTTTGCACCTTAAAATTGTTTACCCTCGGAAGAGTACCATCAATTACTTTTCAAAAGGCAAAAATAATACCATTATTGCAGCAAAATGCTATGCGCTCTTCTGAAAAAGCATGCTACAGTGCCCTTTTTTTCAACTGTGTAGCAATAAAAGAGCAACAAACTATTGAGATGATATTACCCAAATATTTCTTTCAATATAATACATGTTATAAAACGATTTAACTTATTTAAAGGTATTCTTAAACTGTGGTTCTTAAAACTAGACGAATTATTAACTATTATAATTATTCAAATATTAATTATAAAGATATCTCTATTCAAGAATTATTATTATTTCAAAGTTATACAGAAAATAGAAACTAACAAGATACCTTATAATAATATTAAGACCGGATTTATTACCAAAAGAAATCATTTTTATAATTTGTATTTTTTTCTATGAATAGGATTAAACGATTTAAGTTAAATTCGGTTCCTAAATTTCATTATCAAAAGTGTGTAAAATAATAATAAATAAAAATGTAAATAATTATGTAGGTATTCATAGTTTCCTCCCGAGCTATCATTATTGCTTGTAATTCGCTTGATGTCATCTATGCAATAATCGACATTTCACACAGGACAGTGTAGTTTCCAATAAAGAATAGCATGTCTATACCATTTCATTATTTTCTAAAAATAAAAATAACAGTAAAATTATGGAAAAATTTAAATATCAATGAATTACCGGGATTTACAAAAAAGGCAACGAAAATCTTGAAGAAATAAAAAATCAACAATATTATAAACTCTTCTTTCTTCTTAAATCTCGTTATCTCACTCTTCAGCTGTCGTTTATGTTTTTCTGCAGATCTTTTTATCGTTTAATTATGAAGCGTTTCTTTAATACCGTTTATCCATAATCTCTTCACTTTTCAGCTGTCGTTCATGTTTTTCTGCAGATCTTTCTATCGTTTAATTATGAAGCGTTTCTTTAATATCGTTTATCCATAATCTCTTCACTTTTTAGCTGTCGTTCATGTTTGTCTGCAGATTTTTCTATCGTTTAATTATTAAAGGCATGAATGTGGTCTTTCAAAGTGAAAATTTATCGAATAAAATGTGTTCAATATTTAAGTCATCTATGCAATAATCGACATTTCACACAGGGCAGTGTAGTTACCAATAAAAAGTACCATGTCTTTACCATTTCATTAACTTTATAAAAATAAAAATAACAGTAAAATTATGGTAAATTTAAATATTAATGTATTACCTGACTTTATAAAAAGGCTAACGAAAATCTTAAAGAAATAGAAAATCAACAATATTATAAATTCTTCTTACTTCTTAAATCTCGTTATCTTACCCAGCTGTCGCTTATGAATCTAATCTTTCCATCAAGTTTTATGTAAAAAGACCATGTTGATTTTTTGATACATCTAGTTATGTCGATGATTAATGGATTAATCCGTTTCTTAATTTCTGTGTGTTTGTATTAGTGACAGTTTCAGTAGAATTCATGTTCCAAAGTATTCTGGACGTTCTTCAGCCTAAAATGCAAAACGTTGAACTTAAAGAATATTTTATTTGATGTATCAGCCCTTCGAGTGTTATAGATAATACGTACCTTGATTTAAAGCAAAGTTCACACGTAGTATCAGCTATCACGGCGTATATTTATCACTTCATACTTGTTAATTCCTTTTCTGATAGTTGGTAAAATACCACGTTAGAAGTACCAATTATTGTTTCACAGAATTTTAAATAATAAAATAAATAATAAGATCAATAATAATGTCCAATAAAATTGACACAACTTCATTTTACATAATAAATAATAATAACTTTATGAGATAAATGACACAAATTTCTTTCACCTTGCTTGTTGAAAAGGTAAAAACAATATCTGTCAAAAATATTTATTTTCGTGAGTAACTTAAATATTTTATTACTTTCAATTTTATTTTGAAATGTAATATTAAATTTCCTTCATATTTAATTTGAAATGCAATATAATAGTGTACACTAGCACTGCGGTGTTCTGTGGCAGGACTATTTTCATGACGTCACGTGCTGTATGTTTTCCTGGGCAACCTGTGACTCAAATACAAATACGGTGAGTGCACTTCCCTACAAACGTGCTGTGAAAAGCGGCCCAACTTTTTCCACATGTATGGCGGGTTGCATATGATAACAAAATATGCTAATTATCTGTCAAATGAAATATTGTAATTAAAAAATATAATTGTTCATTATTTGGGGACCAGTTTACATTATAAAGTAAGTAATCATTATTATATAAGTTTGTACTTAGGTAGGTATACCTGTTATACAAATTTTCTTTATCTAATTTCTTGATTCAGAGTTGCACAAATCAAAAAGTTATCGGCGTAG
Organism: Agonum fuliginosum; assembly: GCA_947534325.1. NCBI lineage: Eukaryota > Metazoa > Arthropoda > Insecta > Coleoptera > Carabidae > Agonum > Agonum fuliginosum. The sequence continues at coordinate 20,264,633 of OX384040.1, forward strand.
TACATGTTTTGTGCCAAACTCTACGTCGGGTTATAGAAGTAACAAAGAAAAAGTATTTTTATTCAAGGCACCATTTCACCATTGACAACAAATGAACACCTTCTCCATCGACTGAAACCAGTATCCACAACAGACATAGAGGAGTTCCAAGATTCCGCACTAAATAGTTCAATTTTAGGACCACCAATACATACTTCTTTATTATCTGCATAACTGCAAAATAAATAATTGAGAAATATTTATCATATTATATTTAAACTTAAATTACTATATTAACTCGTTAATATCATTTAATGACTGTAAAATCGTTGAATGAATTTCTTTCTTTAAGAAAAATACTTGCGTAGACAATTTTTTTTATTACAATTGATTTGTATATTTAATTTTTGTGCTGAAATATCTTCGAAAATTAATTCTTTGCTGAATTCTTGGATGGGTTTTCTAAAAATGATGGAGTTGAAGATGTTGATGGTCTGAGCGCAGTTGTTGCAGTAGATGTTATAATAGTAGCTGATGGCAAAGTTGAGTAGAGTGAAGTAAAAGCAGTGTCAAAAGAATCTAAAATAAAAATTAATGGAGTCTCAGTCTCGATTTCAGAAACTCCTACAATATTTATAAAACAACATTAAATTAAAATTAATTACGTTTAAATTACAATCTCATACTTTCTACTTTGCGTCGTTTAGCAGGCTGAGTATCGTTGGAATCAGTAGATGTTTTTTTACTTCCTTGTACGAAGTAAGGAAGTATTGTAATCGCGAAAAATTTCGGTTCTCAGATTTTGACGGAAATATCCGTTTTGACCTTTTCTGAATCCATTATGACTAGTTTCGACGTGACGTCTGTACGTACGTACGTATGTACGTACGTACGTACGTACGTACGGACGTATGTGTGTCGCATAACTCAAATACGGTTAGACGTAGAAAGTTGAAATTTTGTATTTAGGACTGTTATAGCATCTAGTTGTGCACCTCCTATTTTTGGTTTCAGTCTACAAACCGGAAGTAGTACTTTTTAAAAATATTTCGATAAATATTTAATTTTAGACAATTTTTTTTATTTTAAATGAAAGATTATGTGATTATTACCTACAATCGGTATTTTATAAATATTTTTGTATCTGCTATCATTTAAAAATAATTAAAGTATATATTTATAATTTATAGTATTTCGGTATCTTGTAGTCCATGATCGATTAACATTTGTTACTACGTAAAATTTAAATGATTATGACATGACAGTGACAATAGTAAAATATGCTTTATATCGTCTTCTGCAGTTTAAATCAAATGACTAAAATATATTTGTGAGTATTAGTATAATAAGTTAAAAGAATTTTTAATATTATTTTACATTTTAGTTATTAAGAAAAGTATGAACACACAAGGCGTACAAGGAAGTCATGTGGTGTCCACGTCAGATTTTTTGGAAAAATTGTCGGCACAGCTCCAAATTTTAATTTTGGGTAATCAGAATCTATTTTAGTCTGTAAATACAATGCATAATTGAAAAACAACACAATAGTATACATTTTTATATCCTTACATTTCCAATCATCCTGAATCGTATAATATGGTCTTTAAAATGTTTTTCACATAATATGCGACTAAAGTTCCCGGTCAATGCGCGGTATTTTTGATATCCAAATATTTCTATGGTATATGTTATTTGGTGCCTTGAATAAAGCTACTTTTTCTTCGTTACTTCTATAACCCGACGTACAGTTTGGCACAAAACATGTACTACGCCGATAACTTTTTGATTTGTTCAACTCTGAATCAAGAAATTAGATAAAGAAAATTTGTATAACAGTTATACCTACCAAAGTACAAACTTATATAATAATGATTACTTACTTTGTAATGTAAACTGGTCCCCAAATAATGAACAATTAGTGTCTTTTTTAATTACAATATTTCATTTGACAGATGACAGATAATTAGCATATTCTGTAATCATATGCAACCGCATTTTTTTGCCAAGTGCACTCACCGTATTTGTATGTGCTTCTTACTTTATGTCTCTGTCTACAGTGGTTCTCAAACTATTTTGTCTGTGTTTCATGTTAACGTCAAACGTTAAGAATGACATTTCAAGTTATGGTTTGACAAATTATAAACTTATTTCAAAATCCGCGTCAAAATAACAAATATATTAATAAAAAAACAGAAAGGAATAACAAAATAAGTACAACTTACACGAAATATTTAAATAAATTACAAAAATATAATTAATAACATATTTTTTTCCATTCAATATAAAAATTTACAGCTAATTGCCTTTGTTGCGTTTCCAGATTAGAGATGAAATGTGCGCGGTGTGTGGTTAGTTTTTGGAAACTGGAAAGGTACGTTACCGAGTGGTCGTCACTTGGAAAGCTAAGTGCTAGTGGCAACGTACGAGTAGATATATGAAAATTAAATAATTCGAATAATACACTATACAGGTTGGTGGAGGTGAAATGCGCACATAGGGAACATACATGACAATCGAACTTTCATGCCAGGTATCTTGATATACAGGTGTCCCGTAACATGAAGCACATATTAGAATGGCATAAATAGTACTTAACGTACTGGGAGTTGATTCTATAGCTTTACAAGACTGTTGTATACAAACGCAGCTATTGTAAATAATGACGTCATACTGTCTAGTAATTTGTAACCATCGTGTTGGCAAGACCCCGTTACTTACTAGATTTATGTTGGCTATACTACTAGCATGCACATCTGACAGCCAATTTAAATTTAAATTTTAAATGATGTATATACAAAAAATATTATTGTATGAAGATAAAAATTCATTACACTTAACACAAGAAAACGTTTTGATATTTAAATAATAATACAAATACACGAAGAGGTTAACTCTCAACAAACAATGACAGCCAAACTTTGAAAGAGAGAGACAGATATCTTGCAGCGTACGTACAACACGGACAGCACCTACCGAGCTGTTGTAACTTATGCCCTGTTCACACGTTGCTACTTTGAAGACGCATACGTGCTACTGTAGCATGAAAAGAAATTCAAATCGAAACAATTACCGCAAAAAATCGCTATCTACACACACAACGATCAACGATGTGAAATTATCAACGAGTAGTTCTTGATACTTTGATGCTACAAATTAGCAGCGCTGCTATTTGACAAGCGCCTCAGATTTTTTCTTGCTACAGTAGCACGAATGTGTCTTCAAAGTAGCAACGTGTGAACAGGGCATTATTTACAAGATATCGCAAGCCATGACGTCATTATATAGGTTCTACAAAAATCCGCTAGGCGCTAGCAACTCCCTGATCACGAAACAAAAAGAATTTTTTCAAAATAGGGTAGTTTACCATAGTAGCAAATTAGCAATCCAGTCAATTATATTGAAAGGAGACCCCAGTAATAAGTTATTGCCATGAAAAAAGTTTTCAAAAAGTTAATAGTTCTTTAAATATTTGAGATTTTACGTATCGTACATCTACGTCACAGTAATGCGTTCTCTCTCAAGCTCTCTTTCTCTCACACATCTATCTAAATGCAATGTTGCCAGAAATAAATCGCGACCATTCGATTATTATTTGGAATAAAAATGTTACCCATAATTATTTTATTTCCAACTGTAAGTATGTACCAATCCAATTTATTCATTTTTGCATTGATAATGATGATTTTAAATATATATATATATATATATATATATATATATATATATATATATATATATATATACCGGGAGTTTTTTTATTAGTAAACATAGGGCATGTTATTACCATAGTTACAGTGTTACAGAATGACAGCAATGTATTGGAGCGTCTTTTTTATCAGTAAACATAGGGATAATTACATACTAAAATAAATATGAAATATAAATTAAAGAAATTATAAATTATTTATTTATATTTTCTACACTTAAGAACTAGGTAGATACCTACATTAAACTAATGAGAATTTTTTAAATCGAATTAAATGCTCAAAATTGGAACCATTAACTTCTAAACAATATCCTAAACGATTATAAAAATAATTTATAGCATTTGCTGGGGAGTAATATTTTGGGAAGCAGCACTAATTCTGTCACCATTGTACACATTATTTTTTAAGTGTTTACCTAGTTCTTAAATTCTCATTAGTTTAATGTATCTACCTAGTTCTTAAGTGTAGAAAACATAAATACTTAAATAATTTATCATTTCTTTAATTTATATTTCTTATTTATTTGCATATGTTCTTTATCCCTATGTTTACTGATAAAAAAAACGCTCTAATGCATTGCTGTCATCCTGTAACACTGTAACTATGGTAATGACATGCCCTATGTTTACTTATAAAAAAAAACTCTCTGTATATATATATATATATATATATATATATATATATATATATATATATATATATATACATCTCACTATCAACAGAGCGTCCGTTCAAAAAACCTGAATAGAGCGTCCGGTTGGTGTATATTCCCAATTCATAATCATTGAAGCGTCCGTTCAAACTATCATCTTTGAAGCGTCCGAAATATACGGATTATTACAATTCATCGATTATCAAGCGTCCGACAGTGTTGCCGCGACTGAACCATGTTACTTCGCGCGTTATATTGGGGATTTGAAATGAAAAGACGGAATTATTATCGGCAAGTTGAATAAATAATGACAAAGTTATATGTGGGATACATCGTTTAGATTTTGTTTTAAGATGGTACATTGATTGTTATTTAGCCTATATTTTATGTTGGATTTCTATGCTTATAACTAAGTATAACAAAAATATAGTGAAAATCGGTCAAATTGTGATCTGATAGTTAATTATTTAAATGAAAATTATCAACAAATGCATTATGTGTCAATAATTACTAAATTCACAAATTTGTTGACAACACTATTGATTAGGTTTAAAATTAGAATACAATACTACTTAATGCATTTTATAAATAATTTTTGTTCAAAATTTATTACTTCTGGTTAAAAAATAGTGATTTACCCAGTTATTTTGGTATGGAAAGCTCAAACCGAAAGTAGTAAATATTTTTATGTCAATGTTTGTAACGTTAACTACATAAGAGCTATTTATTATTCCGAATAAATTTGTTTGCTATTTATCGAAATCTTGTTAAGTAGCAATTTGGAAAAAATAAATGTTTAATAATAAAAAAAAAATTGCTGTAAGCTTTATAGGTAAAAATGTGAAACAGAAATTTTATTTGGAAGAAAAATAATGCTCGACACGACTGTAATTTACCTATTTAAAATCTACTACTCATACAGAAAAATAATAGAAAATTAATCAAATGACATTAGGACATTACAGTACCTATATCAAGCAGTGTTTATTGGGTTTTTAAAAATAGGTAAATATTATTTTCTTACTTTCGTTTGGCTTATAGACAATTTATTTCTCAAATTTGCGCTAGGAAATGAATTTAATTGCTTCATGCAATGGTTTTTTTTATTTTACTCTTTTTAAAAAAATAAAATGTACACATATAAAACTACATTTATTTAAAAAATTATAGACTACATTGTAAAGAAACTTCAATATAAAATGTTTTTAACTTGCAATCGCATATTTTATGGTTTAAATTTTTTTTAAAATCGAATAAAAATGTGATTTGTAGATAACCTAATTTGGGTGTTTTTGTTTTATGTCATAATTTGTAAGACATTAAATGACAAAATTTCATAATTTCAAACAAAAATTTATATTTATTCTAAATGAAAGTAAAAAAATATTGTATGCAACAGTAAGGAATCTCGGTAGTTACCTTACTTATGTATTTACAGAACTCGGCCACGCCTCGTGGTACAAATTTCACATACGTAATGTAACAAGTTTCTTTTCCTTACTTGTTACATAAATATCTATTATCTATTTACTAAATAAGGTTTTATTAATTAACTACTTCTTTGTTTGCTGTCAAAGCAATCAAATTTTATTTCAATTTCTTAAAGATCGGACAAACCTTCTAGATTTAGATATTTAACCCCTACCCTCATGATAGTCCGAACGAATAAAAACTTATGTGTATGACCCAATTTAAAAAAAGACTCTCACTTATAATACCATAAGTAGTAGTAGTCTCGTAGTTATGTCGGTAATTTTTCTGGTAGTATTTCGAATGTTCCTTGTGCTTGGATATGAATATTACGAATGCGCATAAGGTACATGAATGTATAATATAACTACCAGAAAAATAATATTTCTTATTTTATTTCAATGGTATATACCAAGTATTGTTGCAAAAAAACAATTACGGTCATTTGAGTGATTGTTGAATTTAACCCCCAACTCTTTGGACCCGAAAAAATTCACACCACACATACTCGTACCTTAAAATCAGGCTCTTGTGAAAAGAGATCTGCTTGTAAAAATATGTGAAGTTCGGACGAACGGTCTAGGTCTAGATGTTAACTCTCATACCTGAATTTAAATATAATTTAAAACCCGATAAATAAAAACTATCTTTCTTACTTTAGTTGATTGCTACATATTACCGAGTTCCGTTGGAAAAAAAAATTACGACTGTTAAAGCGATTGTTTTAGTTTAAGCCCTTCCCTTTCCATCATGATTCGATCGAATTTGAGCATACTTTGAAATCTGACTCTAGTCAAAAAAAACGCGCATGCTAAATTTCATGAGAATCGGACAAACAGTCTAGATCTATAGAGATTACCCCACCTCTAATAGCCCAATAAATTTCAAATATACCTAAAAATGTGACTATAGTAAAAAAAGAGTCCAGCCTGCAAAATTTCTAGAGATTCGGACAAATGGTCTAGATTCTATAGATTTATAATCCGCACCCCTTATGATGTTATGATCGAATTTAAACATACTTTAAAATCTGACTCCAGTCAAAAGAGACTTGCGTGCAAAATTTTAATGAGAATCGGACAAATGGCCGAGATTCTATATTATTAAACCCGACCCTCTAATGGTCCAATCAAATTAATACATACCTAACTTAAAATCTAAGTCTGGTAAAAAAAAATCTGCATGCAAAATTTCAAGAGGATCGGGCAAACGGTGTAGATCTTGATGTTTATCTCTCTCCCCTAATTTGAACATAATTTATGAACCGATTAAAAAAATCTTTTTTTATTTAATGCACGCAAAGCACGCCGACACTTCCAGTTTAGAAGAAGAAAAACACGTTTTTGCCTCCTAGGGAGCAAAAGCGTGGTTTGCTCCCTTTAGTTTAAACAGGGAGTAACGGCGTGCTTTGCGTTCACGTGCGACGAAAAAAAAAGTTTGTTATAAGTATATAAGTTCTTGATAAGCAGAACGAAACGAAAACTACGTACCTACTTTGATATTTTGCTTCATCCTCCAATATCAAGAGAACACGAACACTTCGAACATAACATTTGAAAACATACGTTTCGGTGTTGCCAGTTTGAGGACGCTCGGTAGGCGATAGATTGGATGAAAGTATACTTATACGCCTAGCGCAGCAACGCCACAAGTGAGCGTTCGGCTGAACTAAAAGTATACGGCATGTATACGGCAAATGATAATTCACTATCAATTCGGCGTCCACCAAAATTTTTAGATTGACTACTAGATGGTATTAGGAGCCAATTTAACATGGTGACCAATCGAGCGTCCATATATGGACGCTTCATTGGAGCCGGACGCTCGGTTGATGGAAAATTGTAAATATAAGGACGCTTCAATGATAGTAAGTTGTATATATATATATATATATATATATATTTATTTCAATCTACGTCTAGTATCTGGCAACATGGTAAGCACCTCGAGGATAGTTTTCGAGCATTTTGTTAGAGGCCGTACCGAAAATGACGTCACATAGCAATTAACAGAGAAAAGGTCCATAGTCAGTTATTATACCACAAGAGCTACGTCGAACCGCAGGAGGCAAAAGTATTTTCTATTATTTTTGATGATAAGTGGTATACGCATTGACTATTTCATGAATAAAACAAATTTAACAATTTTATTTATTAACATAATTTTTAAATTAATTTTAAAATTAATTTTAAATATTATTGTTTGTTGTGTCCTGGTTACGGTGGATAAACGCATACTATGTCAATATTAAAAAATATGCACTGGAATAGTATTGTTTATAGATAGTTTCTATGATTTTTGTGAAAAACAGTGCATTTTAATTGGTTAAAATATAATGACGGAAATAGTCACTGATTAGTTATTTTTGTATTAAGTGTGCGAAGTGATTGTTTTTTTTGTTGCGCGTGAGAATGTCAATTTTAACCGAGACCGTCAGGTCGAGGTATCAAATTCATTCGAAAGCGCAATAAAAATACAATCACTTCGCACACGAAATACAAACAATATTTTTTCGACAACTGTGAAAAAATAATAGATCAACAATAATTATAGTTTTATTCAGTAAAACGTAGGTAAAAATCCGATGTGGCCAACACATAACCTCTCGCCATACTCTACTATTTTTATTTTTCTAATACAGAGAGTTTTTTTTATAAGTAAACATAGGGCATGTCATTACCATAGTTACAGTGTTACAGAATGACAGCAATGCATTAGAGCGTTTTTTTAATCAGTAAACATAGGGATAATTAACATACGAAAATAAATATGAAATATAAATTAAAGAAATGATAAATTATTTATTTATGTTTTCTACACTTAAGAACTAGCTAGATACATTAAACTAATGAGAATTTAAGAACTAGGTAGACACTTAAAAAATAATGTGTACAATGGTGACAGAATGAATGTTGAACAATTAAAAAATCGAATTAGTGCTGCTTCCCAAAATATTACTCCCCTGCAAATGCTATAAATTATTTTTATAATTGTTTAGGATATTGTTAGAAGTTAATAATTTTGTTCCAATTTTGAGCATTTATTCGTTTTAAAAAATTCTCATTAGTTTAATGTAGGTATCTACCTAGTTCTTAAGTTTAGAAAATATAAATAAATAATTTATCATTTCTTTAATTTATATTTCATATTTATTTTAGTATGTAATGGGGGTTTACACCTTAACCAAATTTGTTGATTTCAACACTATTAGGTGTAAGATTAATGTAAACTCTTTCTAAAAACATAAATTATATGACATAATATGGTTCCATATTTATTTAAATAAATAAAGAAGATTTAGTGCATTTGAAACGCTTCAATTTCTGACGTCATGTTCACAGCACGGTTAACTCTCTTTAACTATATATCGCTCTCACTTCAACAAGTCACGTGAAACAGCAACAGAGCAAGAAGCTTCTTGTTTACCAAACCTTCCTGACGGTGACAGTTGACAACCTATCGTGAGATAATTAAGAGGTTGTTTCTGTTTAGTGTTGTTAATAGAAATATTATGTTTAACAAACAATTAGAACATAAAACAAAAATAATAAGTAGCACATGCATAAATCGTAGCAGTAGAAGTATCCACATGACAGCTGTCAACGAGCGAATGTCTTACCTCGCGCCCCTCTCCTGTAACCATGTGATTACTGTGAACGTGACGTCACATTCGCGCCTTCCATCGATCGTTTAAACAGGAGGGAAAAAATACAGTTTTCAATAATTTTTTTACGCAAATCCTTTCATATTTAAATTGTTTAATTGATTGGAATCGATGTATCTTTTTATGAAGAATAACATATAAAAAAATTGGAAAAAAGTGTAAACCCCCATTATCCCTATGTTTACTGATAAAAAAGACGCTCCAATACATTGCTGTCATTCTGTAACACTGTAACTATGGTAATGACATGCCCTATGTTTACTAATAAAAAAAACTCCCGGTATAAGTATACAGGTTGGTGGAAGTGAAATGCGAACATAGGTAACATACATGACAATCGAACTTTCATACCAGGTATCTTGATATATTTTGTAGTAGTGTCACAAAACGAAGTAATGTGAATTTGTGTGGCAAAAAGAATAATCAATAACAGAAATAACAATAAAATCTAAAAGTGCATGTAAACTTTCTCGTTCTGCTCGTACACATACATTATTATGCAAAGAAAATATTTTAATGAAAATAAAAATTTCAATTAATATGACAGCTACTTTGACATTGACAGTACTTATTCCAAGTATATCAAGATGCCTAGCATGATAACTCCATTATCATATATTTCCCTATGTTCGCATTTCACCTCCACCAACCTGTATATTATGTAGTACTTACTCACAAATATACCATTGTACTAGAAGGGAATTCGGGAATTGTAGTTTTTATAATATTATTAAAGTTTATTATGACCTTATAAATACTAAATGACATTTCATATTTTCCATTTCAATTTGCCAAAAAGTCAAAAATTCATGTGACATTAACACTCAAATATTTTATTTTTTGTTTCCATAGGTAGGCAGATAAATCAAAATTGTAACAAATTTGTAGAATTTTTAACTTCTTGTAATTGGAAAATGGTGCTAGATTGAAACAACGATTTGAATACATATTGTAGATAGTAACATTTAGTATACAATGTTATTAAAAAAATTTCTATTAATTCATAAATTTTGAAAATATTCCAGAAAAACTCTTCAGATCTTCAAGAAACTACCACTTCCGGTTACACGATCAACACCAAAATCTAATCAGATCTAATTTAGGGTGTCAGAATATTGTATACCAAATTTCAAATGTTTTTATTCAGTGGTATTTGAGTTATCGTACCTCCAACATCCATCCTGACACACACAGAAACAGAACAAAAACAGTATGAAGAAGAGACACGAGCCTGCTATTTTGAATTTATCATGTTGATTTTGGCGCCATCTATACGCGGCACCTCGAACTAATTCAACTAGTGAGGATCATAGCAGGCGTATATGAATCTCATGCGAATTATTTACCTATTTAAATTATTAAAATTTATCAAGTAAATAATAAATCATTGAATTAAGTACAAAATATTTATTTATCAGTTAATATTATCAAAGTAGTACAATAACAATAATATATAATTAGATAAAGCATTGTGTATGGGTTCGCGTACATGGTGCAAAAGTTAAGGAGGAAGCGTGTGAACCAAAGGTTTGAAAGATTTGTAACTACCATTTCAGACTGTATCGGTATATAGATAAAAATAATAATTTATCCTATAGGGCGAAACGACATGAAGTTTAATTAGACGCAGAAGAAGCGTACGATTAACGTTTGAACAGCAGGGAAAAAATAATTAAATTTATAGAGAATTCTTGCAGCATTTATTACTCCTAGTCAGTCCTCTTGATCAGTCGGTACATTTTGCTGTTCTCTGCTGATCAACTTCGACTTTTGCGAAAATCATTTTTCTATTTTACGCAATGTAGGTAAAATTTTCATAACCTGCAAAATAAAAATTCCTATTAGCGTGTTATATTATTTTGTAACTTGAATTGCGGTACTTGTATAATAAAAATTAAATATTTAACGCATGAGCTAGGTACGACTACGACTTCTATATTACTGGAAAATGTTATTAAATAGGTACCTTGCAATAGAAACCAACATCTTGGGTTTCTAAACGAACAACATTTTCAAACTGCACGCCTTAGAACTTCATTATTACATTTGTCAGGAGGTGTTTCTGATTATTTTTAAAATGAGAAGTTGGTTTCTAGTTCTGTTTTTGACGATTAATAGCTGCTGCCAACCATGTTCTCAGTTGTTCATCATTTTTTGGAATGAATTCACATTTTCGCAGAAGCAAAACAACAATACTACCTACTAAAAATAGTATATTAAAATTCATATTCTTTGATATTATACAATTATCATTATTACTTACCGTCTCAATTAATATCTTATAGCAAAAATTTTCATGTAGCACTCAACAATTGAAATCGAAATAGTGACATTTTAAATTAACAATAACAATAGGTATCTGGCTGCGCGTGCGCATGTAAAATCACGGGAATGCTTATAGTTCCAGGTGCCGCGTATAGATGGCAGTAAAATCACTTGATAAATGCCGCCCTATTGCCGTGTCGGTAGCCTGGCTGACACTGACACACACACACACACACACAGACATCATCGCGAAATTATCAAAATCGTGTTCTAGGGACCTCAAAACGTGCTTATCCATTGAAAACTCACTATCGAAATTTTAGCATGATTACAATACCTCTCTTACAGATATGAATGGCGAGAGGTAAAAAGTACAAAATAAAATTAATTTGCTACCATCTGCAAAGTCACCTGGGTATTGTAACCAAGGGAATGCGCAATTGTTGTTTGATAAATAAAGAACTGTCAACGAATTCATTATTTTTCCCAGTTTATTTTCCTTGTGAATTTGATTAAGAAACACTAACAATGAGCGATAGTGATACTCCCCTTGAGGTAACGAATACTGCAAAAGCTGCAATTTCAAATTTATTACCTGTTAAGTCAAAACGGCAATATGAGAATGCCTACGCTGAATTTCGTGAATGGTGCGCTACAAAGAAAGTGGTAAAAATATCAGAAAATGTAGTTCTAGCGTACCTAGAAGAAAAATCGACCAAATTAAAACCACCTACTCTATGGACTTTATATTCTATGCTCAAAGCAACTTTGAATGTAAAGGAAAACATTGATCTTCGAAAATTTTCAAAATTGGTTCCATATCTCAAAAACAAAGCAGTTGGGTATAGAGGGAAGAAATCAAAAATCTTTACAAGAGAAAATATTACTAAATTTATTGAAGAGGCAGATGATGAAACATTAATGAAGGTATTGACATTTAATTGTTACCCATATCTATGTACCTAGCTACCTCAAAATATTTTATTGCAGACTTTGTTAATTTTGGGCATAAGTGGCGCCTGTCGTCGTGAAGAACTTGTCAATAATATGACAGTTGATGATATTGAAGATGTAGGTTCTATAATGATTGTAAAAATACCAGATTCAAAAACACATACTGAACGAACTTTCACTGTTTCAAAACCAGAATATATTGAGATATACCGCAAGTACCGAGCTCTACGACCGATCCACGTTTCAAGTCGTCGATTATTTATAAAATATAATAAGGGCAAGTGTTACAATCAACATGTAGGGATAAATAAAATTGGAGAAATTCCCAGCTTAATAGCAAAGTGGCTTGGGAAGGAAATGTTTGAAAGGTACACAGGCCACTGTTTTAGAAGAAGCTCTGTCACTCTTTTGGCTAATGCAGGAGGTAACATGACTGTCATTAAACGCCATGGTGGAAGGAAATCAACCACCGTAGCAGAGGGTTATATTCAAGATAGTTCAGTGGCGCCGGAAGTGGGGGGCGAAGGGGGCGAACCGCCCCCCTTCAATTGAAACAATAGACAAATCGCCCCCCTTCAATAAAAGAAAGTTGAAAAATTTAAATAACATCTTTTACAAGCCCAAATATTATATTTAATTTTTTATAAAGTTTATTCAAGGTGAAAAAATTTAAATTTGAATTTCCCGCAATATTTTATTTATATCTTGAAGTTTGCCATCTATCGTGCCCACGGTAGTACTTGTGCGCAGTATCACTCTTGTGACAATCATGGTGACAATATAAAGAAAGGGCGGTAAATTTAAATTAGACAATTTACCCTGATTTTGACCATATCTTTTATTTATTTATTTATTGATTATTATTCAACAGAACGTCCTAATTACAGAATAATTTTACAAATTGGTAAATGCAAGTATAATAATAAAGAAGTGTGTGAATTATTTAAAATTTCCAAAATTTAGGGGAGAAATTTAATTAATTTAAAGACATTGTTAAATTTGAACAATTTAGTACGCAGCATAAATGAACCATTTCAACAAAATCGTAAAAATAGAATAGACAGAATAGGTCTATAGTCGTAAATCACCAAATCACGTCAGAATTTTTTTCTGTAGTCTGTAGTGTTTAATTTACATATTTAGGTATGTCTATTGATTATTGTTCAATTAATGATTTATGCCATATAGGACTGTACTGTAATATTAGATATGAGTATGTCGGATTGTTGATTTACTCGGAGAACATGAATTCTTGTGAATTGCAGACTAACTTTTTTTAATTATGTTAAATGCGGACAGCCAAATTAATTTTAGTATATTCCTGCGCATGAAACAACAAACAAGACAAATCATTCAGCTGCTAACTCTTGGAAAAATGCAACTTTCAATGTAAGCACTTGACCTCAAACACAAAAAAAATTTCACCTGCGGCGCATTTTTCCCCCCTTTAGGTTCGCCCCCCTTCAAAAATATACTTCCGGCGCCCCTGAGATAGTTTAAATAATAAAATTGAAACCTCAAATAAAATTTTAAACTGTCATCCGTCTACTTCTAAAGAGATCAATGACAGTATCACAAAAGAAGTATGCGAGAAGACCCTGGAGAAGACTTTTAAAAGCCAACAATCTTCTGGTGGTATTAACGTTGGAAATAATTGCTCCAACTGTACAATTAATTTTTATATTCAGAAATAAGAAATGTTTTGTGTACTACTCGTAAGTTCTTATTTGTTAAATACCTGTTGTTCCTATACTTGGTTGTAACATTTATATAGGTATGCAAAAATAAAATTTATTTTTTCACAGTGAAAAAATGAAACGTATTTTTTCACAAAAATCACAAACTTTGCGTATCCATAACAATACAAAAATGTCATGTTTTTTTGACAGTTGTCGAAAAAAAATTATTGTTACCTACCTTATTGGTTAAAATTTATTTTTTCAAATGATTCTTAAATATGAAGTTATTAAACTCAGCAATATAATAAAAAATTATTAAATTTTCAGACTTTGCTAAAAATACTTAGGTACCAAAACATTAGCAAAATTCCGGATATAAACTAAAATCTTAATGTAAAAAATTTCATTATTGAATTAAACATATAGGTACAAGATAATTATTTATGTTTGTTATATATAGACACAATTTAAATCCATATAGGAGTGACGTCATAGCAGATAAATTCTATCCACCACGGTCACTAAATAAGCTATCTCTTTCTTACACATTTTACTCGTATAAATCTATACGCATATCGTATGTCATAAGGGGCGGGGCTTATCAATTTGTGTCTTAACGGCAGTAGCAGAACAATTATTCATATAATATAGTATTCATTATATGAACTATATTTTCTTACATATTATTGTTTTCTTTTAGATAGATGCTGACAACTTGTCAATTTTCTCCTTCTTGTTGTGTCAAGTGTCAACATAAAATTTTGAGGTTAACGTGTTTTGTTATTTAGATTTGTTAATTTTAATAATCTTTGATTATTTCCTACAGAATCATGCGATGTATTAAAATGGTAAAATAATGATTAATTAAAAATAGAAATAAAAACTATTGCTTTTAAATTTCGCGTATAGAGAAAGACTGCCAGCACCATCTGCCAAACACATTCTGTACTGAAAGTAAAATCTTGATTCATACGAATAATTTGCTTGTTTTTTATGACATCACTCCTATATGGATTTAAATCGTCTCTACCTACTAAACAATGATATTATTTAATTAAAAAATTGTACAATTATAGAAAATAATTATGTATAATAGGATATTGGTAGTTTGAGAAATTTTGGAAATAAATGGAAAAAAATTTTATTTTTGCGCAACTATCAAAATTTATTATAATCCATAATTAAATGATACAAAATATTAGTAATTGTTATAGTTGTCATGTTGTAATAGTTGTGCGTTTACAGAGCCACAAATCCGAGCGCCAAGCGCTTCTATCTCGTCAAAAAATTTCGAACCTTGAGAAATGAATAGGTAGGTATAATTGTACGACGGCGTAGAATGGTCAGGGTAAATATTTTTTTATATTGAATTCCCGACTTTTAAACTCGGGATCCCGACTTTTAAACTCAGGATCCCGACTTTTAAACTTGGGATCCCGACTTTTAAACTCGGGATCTCGACTTTAAACTCGGGATCTCAGATATTTAATCCCGAGATTAAAAGTCCTGACTTAAAAAGCTGAGATCCCGAGTTTAAAAGTCGGGATTTCGAGTCTAAAAGTCGGGATTCTGAGTTTAAAAGTCGGAACCCCGAGTTTAAAAGTCGGAATCCAGAGTTTAAAAGTCGGGAATTCAATATAAAAATATATTTACCCTGACCCTTCTACGCCGTCGTATAATTGTATAATTTTTGCTTTACGTTACATTGTTGTCCCGCCCGACACTTCTTGATAAGCTTGCACAGGTTGCAAGTTCTACGAAGTGCTACCGGCACCGGTCCGTGTGTTTTTCTTTCATACACTATAAAATTCATAACTCGTTATCTAGCCAACCAATTATATTGATTTCGTTAGTAAAAATAATTTTGAACCTTCCTTTATATATCTCCTGCAGTATGTACTGCAAAATTCCTTACAAAACGAGATTTAGTAGCAGACTACATTTTTCACTACACGAAATTTACGTTGAATTTTATTACTTTCTCATTTGTTATAAACAATACGTCATTCTTGATAATGTACTTCATATATTTAATAAGTACTGCTTGTATAAAAAAATTTAATGAAATACCTTCACTAGTTCACAAGAAATTACAAATGTAAGTCGGCAAGTTAAAAAAAATCACCAAAATTTTAATTTCTAAAAAAAGGAGATAATGCATTTTTCGGGTTGATGGCAATTTAGGATTTTCGTATCTTTTTATAATATGTAGAAAGAGAAAAATATCTGAATATAATATAATTTTTTCAGAAGGGTACCTATATTCATTTCTCAAGTTTCGAAATTTTTTGACGAATCGGGACTATAAATTAAATGGATAAAAATATGTCAAGATTTTTCTATAAAATAAAAATTCATGGCATACAAAGAAAAAACTATTATTAATTATTATTATAACATTACATTATTTATGTTGTTTGTTGTTCGAAATATTTCTACCTATCTTCTTACGTGTCCCAAAAAATGTTCATACGGAAATTTCTCTCGAGAATCAAGAAACGAAAACGATCCAAATGTTCTTACCGAAATGTACAGTGGCTATGAGTGGGGGAACAATGTTGCGATTGGCTACACTAATACAAGCGTATATACAGTATAATATGTACAAATTTTATACTATGCTGCCATCAGTCGGTCTAGAAACGAAATAGCACTGCAATCCCGCGACGTTAAGGGTGAAACGCGCATTTCCCATGGGCGATTTTCCGAAATTTGTATTTAGCGACCCAAAAAACATATACTATGGCTAAATTAAGGTTCGCAGTCAGAATATAGCAAAAAACACGCTCTTTCTGGGGTGTTTTTTGCTAATATAGGTAGGGTCTTTCAATAGGAGTGATAATTTTTTCAATAAAGATTTCTCGGTTTCTGATATATATTTCATTTACTTCTAGGTGTCAAATTATTTATTATAGTGTGCAGTTTTATGATGCAGCGTTTGACGCCTCTAGACCGGTTGGAAATAATAAAAAAATATTAGCAAAGTTCGAGCTCAGTTGTGGGTCCTCAACGTTTATTCACCGCAGAATTGGGTCGCCGTCACCTTTACTCTGCGCAGGCTATAAGACGCACTGTGATAAAGTTTGATTTTACATTACTAACACAATGAACCACCAAGAAGACAACGAAATGTTCGAAGTGAGAATATCACAACTGTAGCGGCCAGTGTTGCGGATGAGCCAAATTCGGCCAAATTGGATCGATCTTGCGATCAGTGTCAACAAAGCCGTGGTGGACATTTGAAAGTTATCTTGTTCCGAACATAACCGCATTGTCCAAGCTTCCAAATAAAGCAAAAACGAAATTGATATGTCAAACCGTTGATGTTTTATTTAAAATTATAATCCTATCACTCTTAATGAAACACGCATTTACCACGGACGATTTTCCGAAATTTGGATTCAGCGGCAACCCACTCCGTAAATTGACTGGACTAGTGATCAACTAGATGCAACATGAGTCTCAAATACAAATTTTCAACTTTCAGCGACATACCGTTTTTGATTAATGCGAAAAATACCAAAAAGTTTGACACGGACGATCGCAACCAAAAGTAGGAGGTGCACAACTATATGTTATAACAGTCCTAAATTCAAAATTTCAACTTTCTACGTCTAACCCATAGACTAAGTATTTGCGTTGTGCGACACACATACGTCCGTCCGTACTTACAGACGTCACGACAGTGGCGGTGCGTGACTCCTAAGTTAAACGAGGCTAAAAAAATGCGCCGCCGGCGAATTTTTTTTTGGGTTCAAGGTCAAATGCTTTAAACGCCTTTAAATACTTCGTATCATAATTTCAATGAAACGTTCTAAAATCAATTTTTTACGCATAAAATCAATAAAACAACAGAACACAGAACTTTATTTCATTACTTAAATAAATATTTTTTTTGTGAGTCAAGATAAAACGCTATAATCATAAAAACAGCAGATAATATTTTTAAATTTTGTTTTCTCTAACGCATAGGAGATATGTTTATGGTATACTTAGTAAGTATAGTCGTGACGTCTGTACGTACGTACGGACGGACGGACGTACGTATGTGTGTCGCATAACTCAAATACGGTTAGACGTAGAAAGTTGAAATTTTGTATTTAGGACTGTTATAGCATCTAGTTGTGCACCTCCTATTTTTGGTTTCAATCTATAAACAGGAAGTAGTACTTTTTTCTAATATTTCGATAAATATTTAATTTAAGACAATTTTTTTTATTTTAAATGAAAGATTATGTGATTATTACCTACAATCGGTATTTTATAAATATTTTTGTATCTGGTATCATTTAAGAATAATTAAAGTATATTATTATATTTATAATTTAGTATTTCGGTATCTTGTAGTCCATGATCGATTAACATTTGTTACTACGTAAAATTTAAATGATTATGACATGACAGTGACAATAGTAAAATATGCTTTATATCTTCATCTGCAGTTTAAATAAAATGACTCTAATATATTTGTGAGTATAGTAGCAGTAGTAGTAGTACTTATATATTAATATATTTGTATAATAAGTTAAAAGAATAAAGTAGGTATATGGCGGGAGGTCTTGTGGTGGCCACGTCAGATTTTTACCTTCCGCTTACCTGTAAAGGAAGGTATTGGAATCATGCAAAAAATCGGGTTGTGAGTTTTAAGTGGATGAGCACGAATTAGGGTCCTTACAACTCATTTTTGATAGTTTCTAGATGATGTCTGTATGTATGTGTGTATGTGTGTGCGTGTGTGTGTGTGTGTGTGTGTGTGTGTGTGTGTGTGTGTGTGTGTATGTGTGTGGTCCGGGCCGATGCCGGATGTCGCATAACTCAAATACGAATTACCCAAAAAATTTGATATTTGGTATTTTACAATTGTATACGAATAGGAAGAGCACATCAGATTTTGGTACAAATATCTTCACCGGAAGTGATATTTTTTGAAGATGAACAAGATAATTGTCAAAAATTTATATAAATTTTGATAAATATAATATTTATTTGTAATAAGAATAAGAGGTAAAGTTATTTGTAATTTACGTTATAAAAATTGTCTTTATCTGGTAGCATTCAAGAACTGCAGTAAAATTTAAAAAATATATTTATCAAATAAAACGTTGAAATCTTGTGATCCATGTTCGGTTGATTTTTGTTTCTGCGTAAAAAATATTGACAGCAGGTGAGACGGGTGACAAGTTGGCATACTAGCGCTATATAAGTCCTAAGTAAGATATTAAATGTAGTAATTGAACGGAGGATGGCTTCAACACAGCAGAGTTTTCCTGTGAATGAATCTTTTTATTCAGGTGATGCAAATTTCTATGTTTGAATATTTTAGATTTTTATTTGTATATTTTAGGGACACCGGATTGTATACGTATACATTTATGTTTATAAGTCTAGATTTGGCGGAAGGTTGTGTGCAGGCCACTTCAGATTTTTTAAATATTATTCTACATTTTAGTTATTAAGAAAAGTATGAACAGTTTACCTCTCACCACTCATATCTGGTAAGAGAGGTATTGTAATCATGCTAAAATTTCGATAGTGAGTTTTCAATGGATAAGCACGTTTGGAGGTCCCCAGAACACGATTTTGATAATTTCGCGATGATGTCTGTGTGTCAGGATGGATGTTGGAGGTACGATAACTCAAATACCACTGAATAAAAAAATTTGAAATTTTGTATACAATATAATGACAGGGTACCCAGCCAACTGGAGTCTCAAAATTCCCTGACTTTTCCAGGATCTTATAAAAAAAATTCCAGACATTATGAAAATTGCGCATGCGCCACGACGGTCGGCGTGGTCAGCGGACACGGACATACAGTAGAATCGGGGAGACAGCCGAGGTACGTCATCAAGAAATGTAACTAAATTATGTGACGTTAGCTGTGAACATGTTTACATTAGTTCTTTAATTCGTAATGTAATATAATGTGCATGTTGCAACAACCACGAAATGTTGTTTTGAAAAAGACAGATTTAAGAAAAAACCAAACTGGTAAAAAAGAAGCCAAAAGAAAATCAGAAACTCACATAGTAAATCAAGCATATAAACGTAGGTACTATAATTCAGTGTTACCACTCGAAGAAAAAAAAATAAAATTGATGGATTCATATACGGTAATTTAAAAAATAGGTACATATATAAACTAATTTATATTGATTTAATGATAATATAACACGTAGGCATATTTATAAAACTATGGTCTGTTCCAAATAAGAATATAGTATGGGGCAAGATAGGGCCTACGATTTGAGCGTTCTGATTGATCTAGCCGGAAACCAAGTTTACATCAGCGAAAAATTTGTGATATGCGCGCATCATTTAGCTGTCGAACGCCGTAGTAGTAACAGCTGGTATTGTTGAAAATGTGAGTCGTTGATTAGCGTCAGTAACGCGTGACTGGCGGAACATAACACTATTTCAAAAATACCGCGCTACGTTTAAATTTCTATTTAATGTGTGTAAAACGGGCTGGCTCCGCAGCGCTATCTACTATACTCTTATTTGGAACCGGGTATAATTATTAATTTTTGTGTACATTTGGTACAATTTTTGTTTTCGTTTCAGTTACTTTAATATTATAAAGTGTTTTACCAAATGATGACGTACCTCGGCTGTCTCCCCGATTCTACTGTAATAGTATTACCGTGAGTTTTATTTAAGAGGACATAATTCCACTCGAAAAATAGACAATTTTTCTGGAACAAATCCTGACTGCATGGTACAACATATAGTATAAATTTTTACTTCCTTGTACGAAGTAAGGAAGTATTGTAATCGCGAAAAATTTCGGTTCTCAGATTTTGACGGAAATATCCGTTTTGACCTTTTCTGAATCCATTATGACTAGTTTCGTCGTGACGTCTGTACGTACGTGCGTGCGTACGTACGTGCGTACGTACGGACGTATGTGTGTCGCATAACTCAAATACGGTTAGACGTAGAAAGCTGAAATTTTGTATTTAGGACTGTTATAGCATCTAGTTGTGCACCTCCTATTTTTGGTTTCAATCTACAAACCGGAAGTAGTAAATTTAAAAAAAAATTTGATAAATAATTAATTTTAGGCAATTTTTTTTATTTTAAATGAAAGATTATGTGATTATTATCTACAATCGGTATTTTATAAATTTTTCTGTATCTTCTATCATTTAAGAATAATTAAAGTATATACTTATAATTTAATATTTCGGTATCTTGAAGTCCATGATCGATTAACATTTGTTACTACGTAAAATTTAAATGATTATGACATGACAGTGACAATAGTAAAATATGCTTTATATCTTCTTCTGCAGTTTAAATAAAATGACTAAAATATATTTGTGAGTATACTAGTATAATAAGTTAAAAGAATTTTAATATTATTTTACATTTTAGTTATTAAGAAAAGTATGAACACACAAGGCGTACAAGGAAGTCATGTGGTGTCCACGTCAGATTTTTTAATATTATGTGCATAAGAGAAGAAAATAGTGCGCTAACTCCAAATTATTCATTTTTCAATGTTGGTAAAATGTTTAATAGCATTAAAAAATACACCAATTTTTGACAATAAATTAAGTATATAAAAAACCTAAATATTGATATATTACTGAGATAGCGGACTGTACACAACCTTTATCTAGAAGTATACAAAATTTCAAACTTGTGTTTGTTTTTGCGGCTGTATTTTGTTCCAGAAAATTATCACTTTTGAACAAATTTTGCCTATTTTAAGGGCTGGGTTTTAACTTGTGTTTATCTCTGACGTAAATTTCTGACCGTTTTGGAAGGAGGGGGTGGGATAAACTGAATTTGTCAAAATGAAAATTCGGAATTCATGTTAAGTCCGTTTTACATTCAGCAACAAATTCATGAACTGGTTCATGAACATAAATTGCCTAATGTAAAACAGAAGTTGCAAGAAATTCTGTTCATGAACTAGTTCATGAACTTGTTGCGTGAATTAGAACATGTTCTAATTTTGTTGCTCAGCACCTCGCAACATTTCACCAGATTTGGTGATTTCTGGATATTTTTTGTTTTGCCAATCGCACATCAAAAAGTTGGTAATTGTCGTAAATAGTAGGTTATGATCATCGACATGAAGTGTGACTACGTGTCATGTGAATTGTCAATTAAGCTTATATACGTTCAATTTTGTATTTTCTTACAAAATAATTAATTTATAATAAAAGCAGAACAAATGACACAAACATAAATGAAGATAGCCAACAATATGTAAATTATTACAGAGTACCAACATGCTTTATGTTTATGTTGATAACACTTGTAAAAAATAAATAATAATGTTGTTTCAACGTGTTGCCAAGTGTAATACAGAAGAAACATTCTTCCGTAACTATGTGTTCATGAACCAATTCATGAACTTGTTGCTGAATGTAAAACGGGCTTTAGGAATAATATCCTCTTAACATGAAACATGGGATTTTTCATATCCATGGTTACGAATTTGACAGCAATGTATTCATTTAAAATAGAACATAGGCTGTCATTATCAAGTAAATTATTACCTGTCAATTAGGGTTGTGTTGTTGAAAATAAGGTGCAAATGATACGTTGGTATAATGCAGATGTTAGCCTCAGACAAGTACCTATCTGATTTAGGCTGGAATGTAGAATAGGTGTTTAAGAGAAAATGCGTTTTTTTATCATCAACTGTCATATTATTGACAAGTTCTTCACGACGACAGGCGCCACTTATGCCCAAAATTAACAAAGTCTGCAATAAAATATTTTGAGGTAGCTAGGTACATAGATATGGGTAACAATTAAATGTCAATACCTTCATTAATGTTTCATCATCTGCCTCTTCAATAAATTTAGTAATATCTTCTCTTGTAAAGATTTTTGATTTCTTCCCTCTATACCCAACTGCTTTGTTTTTGAGATATGGAACCAATTTTGAAAATTTTCGAAGATCAATGTTTTCCTTTACATTCAAAGTTGCTTTGAGCATAGAATATAAAGTCCATAGAGTAGGTGGTTTTAATTTGGTCGATTTTTCTTCTAGGTACGCTAGAACTACATTTTCTGATATTTTTACCACTTTCTTTGTAGCGCACCATTCACGAAATTCAGCGTAGGCATTCTCATATTGCCGTTTTGACTTAACAGGTAATAAATTTGAAATTGCAGCTTTTGCAGTATTCGTTACCTCAAGGGGAGTATCACTATCGGGCTGGAATGTAGAATAGGTGTTTAAGAGAAAATGCGTTTTTTTTTAGGAGATCGTTTATTATGCCTAAATATGACCTTAACAAGCAAAATTAGGCCGCGGAAAAGTGTTTTCAATATGTTTTTTTGAAGAAAATGAAATTTTTTTGGTTAACGTCAATGTGTCAAAATTGCAAAAAAATGAATAAAACGACGTTTTTGTAGGTTAACCTGAATGTGTCAAAATGGCTAAAAATAAAGCCCCACAAACTCTGTTTTTGTTTTTACTGCACTAACAAAGCTAACAAAACCGTAATAGAGCCCAACAAACTCGGTTTTGGTATTTACTACACTAAAACAAAGCTAACAAAACAAAACAAACTCGGTTTTGGTATTTAAGAATTGTAAATATGGGCAATTTAGAACGTTCAAAAAAAGTACCCGCTCTAAATGATACCGCATACACACAAGTCTTTACCTTTTGCTTCCGTTGGGAGGTCCTGTTCTGACATCTCCAAATCCAGCCGTCTATACGAGAAGAATCCTCGGTCAACGTCAGGCTGCCCCCACATTTACGACACCGTCTAGTTCGTGGAATCAAGTTCCACTCCTGCAACTGGTCCTCACAATGCACTCACACTGACTGCTCACTACTACAGCAGACATCGTATACAACAATGAAATAATGGTTGTTATAAACAAACTCATTTTTTTTGTATTCATGTTTTTAACATGGCAAACACTATTGAAATTTATATTAATCTAAAACAAAAATGTAATATTGTATTTATGTCAAATAATTTCGAAAACTTAAAAAAACAGGTAATAAAAGCCTTATATCTGTGAAAAATATATTTATTTATTGATATCTCTATTACATAAATGTATAAAAACGTTAAATCACATGTTTAATCAGTTAATTTTTCAGCATAACCAGTGTTGACAGTTGTCAAAAATTTTACCCTAAAAACTAACAAAATCGGCCCTAATCCTTGCTTCCGCGGCAAAATTTTGCTTTATTCTAGGACAGAGAATAGGAGAACGAAATTCCTTTTAAACACCTATTCTACACTTTAGCCCTGATTTATTTCGTGTATTTGAGAATTTGTTATAAATTGTATTCTGAGAAAATATCTATTAAAATTTTATATTTCTTGCAACTTTTTTCATATCTAAAATGATAAGAAATAAGCTGGATTCAGAGATTGCGTAGTGTACACAGCATAGCATAGCACAGCGAAACATAGAAAATCAACATATGGGAATGCATGCATTGATTCATAGAATGCAGACATAGCACAGCACAACATGGGAATTGGGCATATTTTATTTCGAAGCTGTGTTTCTTACGTTTTGCTATGTTCGGACATGTACGCTGTCAGTACTCTTTGTTAAACCACATCTACCGCGACTGAGCTGTGGTTGTGATTAACTGTAGAAACACAATTGATATTAAATTGAACTGCTTATTTAAATATAACGAGTAAATACAAATGAATTCGTTCACAAATCTGAATATTTGACAACTGCCATAATAATAAATTGTCATAACTATAGTAACGCTATGCTATCTCTGAATTGGTTCTATATTTCTGTGTTTTCCTGTGTTGTGTATTCCTATGCTGTGTTTACTACGCAATCTCTGAATCCAGCTTTACATACATATTTCATTTGCTATGTTCATACGGGAATGCATGCATTGATTCATAGAATACATATATAGCACAGCATGGCACAACACAACATGGGAATTGGGCATATTTTATTTCGAAGCTGTGTTTCTTACGTTTTACTATGCTCGGACATGTACGCTGTCAGTACTCTTTGTTAAACCACATCTACCGCGACTCCGCTGTGGTTGTGATTAACTGTAGAAACGCAATAGATATTAAATTGAACTGTTTATTTAAATATAACGAGTAAATACAAATGAATTCGTTCACAAATTTCAATATTTGACAACTGTCATAATAATATATTGTCATTACTATAGTAACGCTATGCTATCTCTGAATTGGTTCTTTGTTTCTGTGTTTTCCTGTGTTGTGTATTCCTATGCTGTGTTTACTACGCAATCTCTGAATCCAGCTAAACGCTCTAATACATTGCTGTCAAATTAGTAACTATGGATATGAAAGATCCCATGTTTCACGTTAAATAAAACTCTCGGTATTTATAACTACCAATTTCATTACAAATAATAAATAATTAATAGAATGTGTAAACGGGATAATATTTCCATAATAACAAAATAGTAAAAATAGTAAAAAAGTATTAAATAAAGATCGTATATAATATATAATTTTAAAAATTTCAATTCCAGAAAAATATTTAAAATTCCCTGACAATTAGAATTTTTTCATTATTTCCCTGACTTTTCCCTGACTCATAAAAATTCCCTGATTTTTCCAGGTTTTCCAGGGTCGCGGGTACCCTGAATGACACACACTAGATTAGATCTGATTAGATTTTGGTGTTGATCGTGCAACCGGAAGTGGTAGTTTCTTGAAAATCTGAAGAGTTTTTCTGGAATATTCTCAATTTTTTTGAATTAAATGGATTTTTTTAAATAACATTGTATACTAAATGTTACTGTCTACAATATGTATTCAAAACGTTGTTTCTATTTACCACCATTTTCCAAATACAATAAGTTAAAAATTCGACAAATTTCTTACAATTTTGATTTATCTGCCTACCTATGAAAACAAAAAATAAAATATTTGAGTGTTTATGTCATATGAATTTTTGACTTTTTGACAAATTGAAAATATGAAATGCCATTTATTATATACCTATAACCGTAAATGTCAAATGTAACAGTTTCTCGTAAATTTTACAGTGACAGATGTGCTAGCTATAAGTCCTACAGTTCGTTGTTACCTCTCGCCACTCATATCTGTAAGAGAGCTATTGTAATCATGCTAAAATTTCGATAGTGAGTTTTCAATGGATAAGCACGTTCCCTAGAACACGATTTTGATAATTTCGCGATGATGTCTGTGTGTGTGTGGATGGATGTTGGAGGTACGATAACTCAAATACCACTGAATTTTTGTATATAATATTCTGACAACCTAGATTAGATCTGATTAGATTTTGGTGTTGATCGTGCAACCGGAAGTGGTAGTTTCTTGAAGATCTGAATTAATAGGAATTTTTTAAATAACATTGTATACTAAATGTTACTGTCTACAATATGTATTGAAAACGTTGTTTCTATCTAGTACCATTTTTCAATTACAAGAAGTTAAAAATTCTACAAAATTTCTTACAATTTTGATTTATCTGCCTACCTATGAAAACAAAAAATAAAATATTTGAGTGTTAATGTCATATGAATTTTTGACTTTTTGGCAAATTGAAATGGAAAATATAAAATGTCATTTATTATTTATAAGGTCATAATAAACTTTAATAATATTATAAAAACTACAATTCTCGAATTCCCTTCTAGTACAATGGTAGTACTGGTATATGGATGTTTATGAGAAACCATTGTAATTTGTCGCCATTTTCTTGTAAATTTCTGCCAAATATTCGGTCTCGGTTCTATAAAGTCACGAAGCTTTGTAAGCTGACAGAAATGAGACTTTTCTCGTGACATTTTACTTTTCTTTATATTGACATGGTTGCTACTAGTGTTTAGGAAGAGTAAAAGCAAAAGTGTAGTGATATTTCTGACTTTGAGACTTTGAAATTAAACGAAAAAGAAAATTCTATTGATATTTTGAATTTTTTAAGAGTGTAAATCTGACTTTTGTTTTTACTCCTAGTTTAAAAATAGACTGTTTGAATTATACCGCGAGTTAAGGTGGATTTATAACTGCGCACAGCGCACAGAACATAATTTAGCACAACACAGCACAGCACAGCGCACAGCATTTTCTTCACGGGGGTTTTATAAATCACACAGAAACACAGATTTATTGACGGGTTATCACAGCTGTTTTGACATTTAATTTGGAGGCTTTGTGTATTTTTATTGTGTTTTACAAATATTTCTTTAAAATAATGGACAACAAAATAATATAAAACCGTGTTTGACCAAAAAATAAACTTGACAGGAGACTTTGACATAAATAATAAATGGTAAATAAATAATTCGTGTGCTGTGATAATAGTAATTAACGTTACAAATCCGGGAATTCATATTTAACAGTACGAGTGAGACGTTTGAAGACGAGGCGACGAAGGAGCCGAGTCTTGAAACTCGAAACGAGTATTGTTAAAAGAATTCACGGACGAATGTCGTTATGTATTTTATTTCATCCTGTGTCAAATTCCGTTTTAAAGAAACAGTAATATTAATTTCAAAATAATTTACCTAATGCTCCAAATCTAGTAACATTTTCGAAACATAATTAACAACTGCAATTTGGCGATTGTTTAATTGTTATTGCGTTGATTAATTTCTATACCAACACTTTACCGGACAAAGGCCGTTATTTGCGTTTTCCCGGACTCAAACTGTTGACGTAAAGTATTTGAATTTGACACAGGATGAAATAAATTATTTTCTATGCGCTGTGCGTCTTATAAATGGATGCACTAATTTCCATATGACCAATTCATATGCTATGCTGTGCTAAATTATTTTCTATGCGCTGTGCGTGTTATAAATCCACCTTAACGGTTGTACGTTCACGCCAGCTACGACCGGATGAACACGCGATAGATTTTTATGTACGCGCGTATGAATTAGTTCGGTTCCTGTTCATCACTCAAACGATATACATATTGTAATAATTATTTATATGACAATATACTTTTGCATAGTAAAGTATTTCTAGTGTTGTATTTTATTGCTCAACTGAGCCAAAGTAACCTCTTTGCTCTAACACAGACTATAGATAAATTTTAAGAATCGAAAATAAAATAAAATTTCAGTTGTGAAAATAATATATATTTTACATATACATATATTTAAAATAAAGTATATCACGATTTGTACAAACTTAAATTTTAACTTTATAGGAAGATTAGCTGATATCCGACAGCATGACACCTAAAACATCAGTTTTTTAAATAGAATACAAAATTAATAATAATAAACATACCTGAATGTGTTAAACCATTTCTTATTTCAAGAACATAGTCTTCATTTTTATCAAATTTATTTATCAGTCGTTGTATTAATGAAACAGTCTTCATTTTAGTTTCAATGCTTTCACAATTACTTACTAACGGTAATAAATTATTTTTAATTTGAGTATACGTCCACTTATTAGGCATGTTTTTACATAAAATTACTATTGCCGTATAAGATATATTTGAATGTGTAGCTGAAATGAAATTATTTAAATAGCCGCAAAATAAATAAATGAAGTTATTTACCTGAATAATTATTAATTAAGTTTGTTATAATTTCTTCATTATTGTGCTCACCAACTTTATATCCATAATAATCTGTTAATAAACGATTTAAATTAAAACCATTATAACCTGGTTTTTTACAAGTTTTTGATCGAATTACTTGAACTATTACTGTTGCCAATGGAATATCTAGAAACAATAGTATAGATTAATCATTATTTAATAATCGTGGACTAATAATAGATATAGATAATACATCAAGTGCGATACATGAATTTTTATTCAAGAGAGGAAAGTTTTTTAAAATTCAATTTTATTCAATTTTGACGAAATTATTTAAAATATATGAATTATAAATTTATTTTCACATGACAAAAAAAAACGAATGACAGTAGTCGTCA
Organism: Agonum fuliginosum; assembly: GCA_947534325.1. NCBI lineage: Eukaryota > Metazoa > Arthropoda > Insecta > Coleoptera > Carabidae > Agonum > Agonum fuliginosum. The sequence goes on from OX384040.1 coordinate 20,293,876, forward strand.
GTGGCAAGTTGTCATTGTTTTTATACATTTTTGACGAAATAATGTCAATTTAAAACGTCAGAGTGATTTAAAAAAAAATTAATTCACTTGTGAATAAACAATTGTTTAAAGTTGTTGCTATGGAGTTAATAAAAGCAGTATAAAACATCAAAATTTAATAATAGATATTATGCACCAAGTGAGATACATGAATGTTTATTCAAGAGAAGAAAGTTTAGCCCCCGAGCCCGAAGGGTATGGTACGCCGTTTTAACATTTTAATGTATTAAATTTAATTTACAAAATTTTTATACATTATAATATAAATACATTATTATTATGACAACACATAATTTAAATTGCTTTAATTTAAATTATTAATAGTATATTACTTTACTAGTGGGAGAAGTAAAATACAATCTGAGTTTACTCCCTTAAAGTAGAGCCACTATGGGTTTTTTCCCCGAAAAAATCATCTAATTTGGTTGAAAAGTGGCTGAGTTATGTGCAAAAAACCAAAAAATGTCCTTTTTTTTTAAAAAAAATAACTTTGTGCCTAATCATCGTAGGAACTTCGTTCTTTGAGTCCTGGACAGGGAATTGAACAAATTTTAGTGCCCTTTTGGTGGATAAAGTCAAAAAAATGTTTAAACTCCGTACACATCCTCAAAGTTGAACATTTTTAAAATTAAAATTCTTTTTTTTTGCACATGATTGTTAGAGGGGGGCGGAGGGGGTTGCGCTTAAGTTTGCATGCATGACTTTAAAGTAGACACTTCAAAGTTTCTCGCCCTCGAAGATTCATCGATATCGATTGAAAATACACCGAGTTATGGCAGTTTAAAAATGGTCGATATTTTTACGAATTTCAAGTGTTTAATTTTTTTTCCGCCAGTGTATTAAAATTATTATAATATAATTTTATATAATTTTACTTAACGCTATATGAATTAAAATTATCGCTATAACCATTTAAATTGCTAACCATTTAAATTATATACATCATAATTTGAATTGAAAAAATTTATTATATTTATAATAAAAATTCAAAACGTGAAAATAGAATTTAAACAATACAATAGTGTTTCATACAAAATACGACACAATTAAATTGCATATAAGAAAAATTATGTATTTTATTTACTGTTAATAATATAAAATGAATTAATATTATATTAATAATAAAGTAAATTAATTCAAATTTATAATATTATAATGGAAATGAATTTCAACGATTACTGGTGATAATTTAAATTGAATTAATTTTATTATATTATCATAAAAATTCACCATTAAATGTGAATACGGCGTGTATTAATTCCACTAGCGCTACGCAATTATAATAGTGGAACTAACTACTTAGAATATGTCGGTAAAGAAGACAGTACGACCAATATTTATTGTTCGTCAGACTTTGCAACTAGAAACAATATGAAAACGAAACATTCAACAAATTCAAAAACTCGTTGAACTAGGGGGCTAAAAACACTCTTAATTGTTTATGCGCTATTCAATATAAGAATAAAAACTCGGAAAGTTGTATTTTTTTTTTTGTTAATTCAGTTTGTTTTAGATAAGGCGAGAGGTCATACATCTTGTACAAGTAAAATGTCTCCACCACAAAAAGAAAAACGTTTGTTTTTAGGCCATTTATTGATTTTTAAAAAAATTTAAATTGTCGGTCTTATTTCTCATTTGAAATATAAGCAAAGTGACAAAACGGAAATTTAATGTACTAACTTGCAATACTTTCTGTGTCTACTAGATGGCGCTAACGTAGTTCGAATTTTTATTTTAATATTATAATATAAATTCAATTTAAATTATCGGATTTGATAAACTAAATTCAATTTAAATTATAATATTATAATATAAATTCAATTTACATTATAATATTATCATAAAAAATCAATTTATATTATAATATTATCATAAAAATGAATTAAAATTATCGCAAGTGATAAATTAAATTGAATTAAAATTATCGACAAATCAAAAAAATTAGGATTACAAATAATGTAACCCACATTTTAATATGATATTAAATCACTTCTAGTAAACATTTAAATAAATTTTGAAGGCATTAAATAAAATGATGTCAAAAATATTTAGTAATAATTAAAATTGTAGCAATTTAAATTAGGTGCTGCGAAAATTTGTTTGACTTAATACTGTTGTATATACATTTTGCATGAATTAAATTTGTAACATTTTTTCGATATAGACACCATTAAATGGTAAAACGACGTGGCATAGAAGGGCGAGTGGGATAATTTCTTCGAGTGAATAAACATTCGTATCTCACGTGGTTTATACAGGGTGTCTCTGTACTTCGGGAAAAAAATTAAAGGGTATATACTGTAAGACGTACTGATCATGGAACAAAAAGAATTTTTTTAAATTCGCAAAATTAAGGGTGGTTTACTTGAAATGAACATTTTTAGAACCACTGAAACAGCGTACTTTATTAAAAGAAACATAATTTTTAATTACACAACATCAGACATTTATTTGGCGTTGTGTAAACAATTACTACTTGTATTATTAGTAGATTTAAATAAAATCATTAAAAATATCTATCAACCAGTGGCTAACAAAATGTTTCCTTTAAATACCATGCAAATTATTTTTCGAATTTTAAAAAAATTATTTTTGTTCCATGATCAGTACATCTTATAGTGTATACCCTTTAATTTTTTTCCCGAAGTACAGAGACACCCTGTATAGTTGAATTTTTTTTGCAGAGGAGCACGTCATCAAAACGATTCCATGAAAGAACAGAACAATGAAAAAACAGAACACGAAAAAACAGAACAATGACAAAAGAGAACAATGAAAAAACAGAACACTGAAAAAAAAGAACAATGAAAAAACAGAACAGTGAAAAAACAGAACACTGAAAAAACAGAACACTTAAAAAACAGAACATGAAAAAACAGAACACATAAACTAATCTATGCTAACAAAACCCTTCTTGAGTCCAACAGAACTCCGTTTTTTTGACATAAACTAATCTATGGTAACAAAACCCTTCTTGAGTTCAACAGAACTCCGTTTTTTGACATAAACTAATCTATGCTAACAAAACCCTTCTTGAGTTCAACAGAACTTCGTTTTTTTGACATAAACTAATCTATGCTAACAAACCCTTCTTGAGTCCAACAGAACTCCGTTTTTTGACAAACTAATCTATGCTAACAAAACCCTTCTTGAGTCCAACAGAACTCCGTTTTTTGACATAAACCATCATAAACTAATCTATGCTAACAAAACCCTTCTTGAGTCCAACAGAACTCTGTTTTTTTGACATAAACTAATCTATACTAACAAAACCCTTCTTGAGTCCAACAGAACTCCGTTTTTTTGACATAAACTAATCAATGCTAACAAAACCCTTCTTGAGTTCTGTTTTCTCATTGTTATGTTTTTTCATATTCTGTTTTTTCATGTTCTGTTTTATCAATGTTCTGTTTTATCAATGTTCTGTTTTTTCAGTGTTCTGTTTTTTCACTGTTCTCTTTTTTCATTGTTCTGTTTTTTCATTGTTCTCTTTTTTCATTGTTCTGTTTTTTCACTGTTCTGTTTTTTCATGTTCTTTTTTTTCATGTTCTGTTTTTTCATGTTCTGTTTTTTCATGTTCTGTTTTTTCATTGTTCTGTTTTGTCCGGTCACCCATCAAAACATTACAAAATAAAAAATAACTGTAGTAATGACCTAGTGATGTTAAATGAATAAAATAAATACTACTTTTTAGCATACTATAAGAATAGTGCATTTTCATTAAATTTACAATAATTTTAAAGCCGAACATAATGTTTTTAATGCATTTTTAATTTATTTCAAATAATTGTAGTTTGTTTTTTCACCACACATTGGCATTACTGAATAGACGATTTCCATTTAGGAATCGATAGTGGCGCCAGCGGTTGTTGGTTGAACTATTCTAACAGTAGTATTTAAATAACGCCAGATTTGATTAGTATTTTGACGGTGTAGGTTTGCATTACATTACAATAAAGAATAATACATACATACATTTTATTGTAAATATTCAGTTTTTAAATCTTTCGTTGTGCACACGGTTTTTCAAGCCATCGTTTTAATTAGCTACTGGATGTTGATTTATAGTAATGTATTTTAATTTAGCCTCGGACATATCATCTTCTCTTAAACGTAATATATTTTTATCCATAATTATATATTAAAATTACAAATATCAACAAACAACCATAACCAAAATCAAAGATATTGTAATTACTGTCAGAATAATTTCCAAATCTGCCACAGCGCTGCAGTCAAATGACGTCATAATGGAAATCGTCTATTAAGAATTGTGTTTTGTGTTGTACGTTTACATGACACTCATATTTTTTCTGTAACGCTATAGAGTTCTAACTGGAAATATATTAAATTTTACAATGATATTTAAATATTAATCGTCTAATAATTCAATTAAATTGATCGCAAAAATTAGCATCGCATGTAAATTCAATAATGCAACACACATTACATTTTTTAAATTTAAATTAGTATACTATGTAAATCTAGTATTCCGTGCCGTCATTATCTGATACCGTGACGTCATTATCTAGTGACCAACATTGCTGACGTGACTCCTCTCCAAAAAAATTTGTACTATACAATATTTTATACAATTTTGACGAAATTATTTTAAATATATGAATTATAAATTGATTTTGACATACCTAACAAAAAAAAATCAATGTAGTCGTCAGTGGCAAGTTGTTATTGTTTTTATGCATTTTTAACGAAATGATGACATCAGAGTGATTTAAAAATGTGTTGAGAGATTTAAAAAAAAAAATTCACTTGTGAATAAACAGTTGTTTGAAGTTGTTGCTATGGAGTTAATAATAGCAGTTAAAAACGTTAAAATTGAATAAAAATGAATATAACAAGTTTTTTGTTTGATTTTCTTACCTTCAGCATTATCAGCCATTGGCAAAACGTCACCCCATGTAGTAAGAACAATAAACATAACTGGAAGAATAAAATCGCCCATGTAATACGCTGAATTACAGCAAAACATTCTTATTTTTTCTATGTCGTATTTTAATTTGCACGCTGTGACATACAATCTAAAATATATAAAAATTAGTTTCAAAATATTAGTACAAACCAATCAAACTTACCTTGTTAAAGAATGCACAACTTCTAGTCGGGTTTCTGAGAGCAGTTTTCTCTCTAATACTTGTAGAAATGTCGAATAAATATTTTGCATGTTTCGTTTTTCCAGTTGATCTAATAAAATTAAAATTTTCTGTTGGCTAGTTGTTAGTAATGGTGCAGGAGGCGTAAAAGTTTTGTCGAATTGTTGGGAAAAATCTTCAGCTGCCTGGTCCACTATTAATCTAAAAATATGTCAAAGAGAAAAACTTTAATTTATCGTTTATTATTTAACAAAATTATGAAAATGAAAATTTGAGTGATTTTCATAATAAACTCAAGTAGAATACTACATATATTGAAATGACAGCTGCCAGGTATCGATTATTATTTGTTGTACGTTACTTAGCAACATAATAATATTATGTTTAGATATGTTTATCTACGATCATTGAATAATACATTAATTACAGAGAGTTTTTTTTATAAGTAAACATAGGGCATGTCATTACCATAGTTACAGTGTTACAGAATGACAGCAATGCATTAGAGCGTTTTTTTATCAGTAAACATAGGGATAATTAGCATACGAAAATAAAAATATGAAATATAAATTAAAGAAATGATAAATTATTTATTTATGTTTTCTACACTTAAGAACTAGATAGATACATTAAACTAATGAGGATTTAAGAACTAGGTAGACACTTAAAAAATAATGTGTACAATGGTGACAGAATGAATGTTGAACAATTATAAAATCGAATTAGTGCTGCTTCCCAAAATATTACTCCCCAGCAAATGCTATAAATTATTTTTATAATCGTTTAGGATATTGTTTAGAAGTTAATGGTTCCAATTTTGAGCATTTAATTCGTTTAAAAAAATTATCATTATTTTAATGTAGGTATCTACCTAGTTCTTAAGTGTAAAAAATATAAATAAATAATTTATCATTTCTTTAATTTATATTTCATATTTATTTTAGTATGTTTACTGATAAAAAAGACGCTCCAATTCATTCTGTAACACTGTAACTATGGTAATGACATGCCCTATGTTTACTAATAAAAAAAACTCCCGGTATGTACGTAACTGTAGTAAGATAAACCCCTCCATAAGATACATTATTGTATTATAGAACACAACGAAACTGTCATCTGTTATCAAGCTAAAATGTGACGTTAGGTTAATATTTTTATCAACTGTAATTACACAAGAGCTTTTTATTTCGCCGGATAAATTTCTGTTTGTATTGAAACCATGTTGCCTAGAAATTTGAAAAGTTCAATTTAATATCTATTGCGTTTCTACAGTTAATCACAACCACAGAGCAGTCGCAGTAGGTGTGGTTTAACAACGAGTACTCGCAACGTACATGTCCGAGCATAGTAAAACATAAGAAACACAGCTTCGAAATAAAATATGCCCAATTTCCATGTTGTGCTGTGTTATGTCTGTATTCTATAGCTGGATTCAGAGATTGCGTAGTGTACACAGCATAGCATAGCACAGCGAAACATAGAAAATGAACATACGGGAATGCATGCATTGATTCATAGAATACATACACAGCACAGCATGGCACAGCACAACATGGGAATTGGGCATATTTTATTTCGAAGCTGTGTTTCTTACGTTTTACTATGCTCGGACATGTACGCTGTCAGTACTCTTTGTTAAACCACATCTACCGCGACTCCGCTGTGGTTGTGATTAACTGTAGAAACGCAATAGATATTAAATTGAACTGTTTATTTAAATATAACGAGTAAATACAAATGAATTCGTTCACAAATTTCAATATTTGACAACTCATAATAATAAATTGTCATTACTATAGTAACGCTATGCTATCTCTGAATTGGTTCTATGTTTCTGTGTTTTCCTGTGTTGTGTATTCCTATGCTGTGTTTACTACGCAATCTCTGAATCCAGCTTTAGAATCAATGCATGCATTTCCGTATGTTCATTTTCTATGTTTCGCTGTGCTATGCTATGCTGTGTTCACTACGCAATCTCTGAATCCAGCTTTAATAATATTGCAAACATTATAAATAAATGAATAACCGATGTACACATAAATATACTGTAGCTTTTGTAATGATCTAATATAAAATTTAAAACATAAAATTCTACGTCTGACAACTGACAACATAGCATCAAATGATAGCTGTCACTTTGATGTAAGTACAAAGTGTCAAAATCTTTAAATAGAACAGAATTTACAATTATACTGGACGGTTTAATCCAAACTATTATTATTATATTATTTAATAAGAAATAAAATACAAACGCATCCACATTAAAATCTAATTTGTCAAAAATTTTGTATTTCAAATTTATCGCAGAGTGTTGCACTGTGCAAGTTCATTCCGTTATTTTTTTGAAGTTCGTAACATAAAATATTTATTTCTGAGTTAACTAGGCGGTCAATTTTGATAATACTTTGCATACGTATTCATACATAACCACACATTAAATTAAATAGCATTTTAAACAAAGTTTATGGGTTTGAGTTAAGAATTTAATGCAATATATTCAGCAAAGTATCATTTTTCCTATATCCACCATTTGTTAAAAATGTCATATTTAAATGTGAATATCTCTTGTTATAGACGGTCAAATCGATTGAAATTTGAAATGTATATGGAAAACAGTGTCAACAACTGATTTTTTCATGTTTCATTAAAAGTTTATGGATTTGTTACAACGCTCGAATCACACCTTAATGTTGATTTAAGCTTATTCGATGCAGTTTTTTATTCTGAACATCTTTTGTATTTTTACACTTTTACTAGTCAATAGGTAAAAACTTAGAGCGAAATTAAAATTTTAACATTGTATTTTCTATAGGTCAGAAAAAAATTCTACACCCGGTAGATGTAAAATGTGTAAAAAGAAATATCTTATTTAGTGAACGAATTTATCTGATATGACGTCACTTCTATATGAATTTAAATTGTCTTTATATAAGAATGATACAGTTAAATTGATTCCCTAGGTTTCATTCAGTCTTCGGAAACTTATATTACAGGCGCTCGGCCTTTATTTATAGTACCTTATTACAGTCAATTGATGGCGCGATTGACAGTTGGCAGCCATGAATGATAACAAAATTATCAGCTATAATAACCCAAGGACATTGATAATTAAGAAATAATTTTGTGACATTCCGAAAGCACGTTGCTTGGTAACCGCCCGACGGCCCGACGCCGCAGGCGGAGGGCTGTTAACCTGAAAGCAACGTGATTGAGGTAGCTGTCACAAAATTATAAGTATTTATTAATGGTCGAGGATTATTCGGACAGAAAATTTTATTAATTGAAGTATCATTTTCATTACCAAAACGTGCAAATGACATTTTTATTCAATTATTATTATAAACATAAAAATGAACATAAATAATTGTGACCTAGCAACATATTTGACATAAGTGATATTGTCCCATGGGTTGCTGTCAGTTAAATGTTGTATTCATTGGTCAATTTCGTACACGTTATCAGAAATGAAATAATTTCATTGGATAACTATAAAACTAGTTGACATTTGAACATTATACCAGCTCGTTTTTTTAAGAATTCTGTAACTAAAAGACTGATTTATACTGTGAAGAACTTTTTTAATCTATAGTCTGTTCCAAATAAGAATATAGTATGGGGCAAGATAGGGCTTACGATTTGAGCGTTTAGATTGGTCTAGCCGGAAACAAAGTTTACATCGGCGAAAAATTTGTGATATGCGCGCTTCATTCAGCTGTCGAACGCCGTAGTAGTAACAGCTGGGGTACGTTCCAAAACTACGCTCGATCACACTCTGGTTACCTACAGTCGTTCCTAAACTCGGAGTGATGTCATCGATGACATTACTCTGAAGTCGTTCCAAAATGTTTGGGCAATATGATCGAGTGACAAAAACTTACCCTTCTCCGATACATGGGAAAAATTTACTCTGACAGGCGATTTGTGGTTGTTTTCTTTGTTATTATTTATGTCAAATAATATACTTTGTGTTTAGACATTTAGGTGACAATTTTAAATATAAAAATAGGCAGAAATGTACAAAATAATACTTTCTGAATTAAAAACGCCAATTCAAAATGAAAATGGTGCATATTTAAGGGGAATATAAAGTCAAATACTTTTACCGATTCCAGACGGACCTGTCATTTCTGGACATCAAACCATGTTCTCTATCTTTTTCTTCGTATGTTTAAAATGTATCTTTTCTCTCTTACGCACAATGCAAATAGACGCCTAAGTTTCCAATATACGAAAGAACCAAAATTGCAACAAATTATTTGGATAGCTGTAACCACAGCATTGCCCAATTATTACTGCTATCTCTTTTATATTTACTTTATACCTGGGTTGACAAAATACATGTGCAAGGATCAGCATACATATTGTTATTTGATTTTTGAGCATATAATGCGTATTGTTGTAATAATCATTTACTCTAGAATTTAAATTTATTTAACTATCTAATCGAATTCTTTTATTGTGGTTGTAAATCTTTTGAGTAAACCATTAGCACATTATGATACTATTTTTAATAAAAACATTAATTTAGATGTATAGTGCACAACTTTGAATAATTTATGTACGAAATTCTTTGATGTGATCTGCAAAATTTTAGCAATAAAAACAATAGGTATAAAAAGTAAAGTATATTATTATACAAAACATAGGTAATGAATTAGTAATATAATTCTAAATATAAAAAAATAATCAATTAATATGTAATTTTGATTGTAACAAAAATTTATTCCCTTGATGGATTTCGTATGGGCATTTTTCTTTTCCAGAGTCGATTATTTCCGGTAACAAACAGCGCATGTAAAATATTTCTAAATAATTCACCATCTATCCCAGAACGTATTATCACGTGTTATTTGTTATTTGAAAATTGAAATTAATTTATTCACTATAAATACAATAAAAAATTAAATGACTATATATAACATGGATATAATTGTTATTCACATGAAGTAGCGTGAAGTAGTTATCTTTAGTTTACAAATTTTACCAAAATTTGATGCGGTTAATCTACATGATCGTGCCTCTTTCCAAATTTTGTTAGAACTTTGTCTTAAAGTATTTTGTTCTAAATTTAATATTTCTGTTTTTGTTAAAATTAAAGAATTTAAAAATTCTTTTTTGAGTCTTCTAACATTTCGTCTGTCATGTCAGGTATAATCTCAATTGGATTTCCATAATTTTTATCTGCCGCAAATAATTGTTTTTTTTATTTATAACTTTGTGTTTCATTTGAAAATGAACTGTAAAAATTATTTCCGATTGTTCAACATTTTAATTATGAACATAACAAGAAACTCTTATTTATATACAATTTATATTAGATATTAGATATTTTTGAAAACTGTTTCTTTTGATGACCAAAAAAAAATATTCATGCATGTGGCGCAGTCCGCTAAAATGCATAGGAGAAATAATAAAGAAAAATAAAAGTATTTGATTTGGGATTTATTAACAACCAAGTTTTACTGTCTTTTAAAAAATATTGTTTGAAAAGTTCCTATATTAATAATATTAAAAAACAAACCTTTGTTTTCTGGGATATAATCTAGTCAAATTAGATCATATTTTGTCTTTTAGTGAAAAAAATTAGTAGAAAGCTGGATATTGGTATACACCTTTCCAGTACCTTTATCAACAACATACTAAGTCTCAATCGATTGGACTGAAGCTTCGTCCGCCATTTTGAAAAAATGGCCGCCGTCTCTGTTTTTATTTTTTATCTCGTAAATGATTAATATTACGAAAAAACAATTAATCACATATTGTAGAGCACAAAATTTGCTATAAAATGGTATAGGTACATATTTTTTTAAATGAAAGTGGTACCTAATACAGTTTTTGAGAAAATCATGCAAATGTATTTTGAAAAAAAACGATAAATTTTGATCAAGTAGTAGTTTATGTCTCATCATACGAAAACGGCTATAATTTTTATGTGAATAAAAATATGGATTTTCGGTTTACAGAATACAATTTCCTGAATACTCTTCTATAAGTAAAATTATTTTCAAATTCTATGACGCACGGGTTTAGTCACAAGACTCACAATTTAAGGATATTCTTACAAAAGTTTCAATTTTTTCTTAGAAAAAATCTTAAAAATTCGACCTAACTAAAACCTACAACCGTTTAAAACTCATATCATTTTTTGACAAATTTTATAGAGAATTGTATGCAGAAATGCCGATGTCAATAACTTTATCCAATTAGAAGTCACTGTAAATTAAACACCAAAAATTAAAATAAAAAACAAATTTTTTGTTAAACTTTTGTAAGAATATGCTTTAATTGTGTTTAAACCTGTGCGTCAAAAAATTTGAAAATAATTTTACTAATAGAAGAGTATTCAGAAAATTGGAATCTGCAAACCGGAAATCCATATTATTATTCATAAAAAATTATAGCTGTTTTCGTATTATGAGACATAAACTACTACTTGAACAAAATTTATCGTTTTTTCCAAAATACATTTTCACGACTTTCACGAACATGTAGGTATACCATTTTATAGCAAATTTTGAACTCTACAATTTGTTATTAACTTTTTTTCGTAATATTAATAATTTATCAGATAAAAATTAAAAACAATAGACGGCGGCCATTTTTTTTAAACGGCGGACGAAGCTTCAGTCCCATCGATTGAGACTTTAGTATATGTTGTTGATAAAGATACTGGGAAGGTGTATAGCAAAATCCAGGTTTCTACTAATTTTTTCCACTAAAAAATCTAATTTGATTGGACTAATATTAATGTCCACGTTTTTTTTTTTCATACCTCGACACTTATATCGTTTTCCAGTATCCTTCTTTTTACCTATCGTGAAACATATGTAAGTAAATTAAAATTATATTTACAATAGCACAAATATATTAACAAACCACAAGAACCAATACAGTTTTGGATTTGAAGATTTATTGAATAAACTTTACTTTATCTTACTACTTCTAAGAATTAGGGTGTCGATCATATATTTAGGGTGAAGAGTAGATACTAGGAATTACAGACAGACCTGTGTTCGAATCACACCCCAAAGTCAGTATATTTTAAAAGAAAATGTTATGTTTTGGTGTTTTCTAATGTCGCGTTTTCTCAAAAACTACTTGAAATATTTATTTGCTCTTTTCAAATATTGATTAATAAAGGTTTGAACTTTGGAATGATGTCAAAATATTTTAGAAAAATCAGATTTTAAGTAAAGAAAAATGTGTTCAAAAATTGCAATTATTTGTTGTTAAAAATTATTAATATATTATTAATTTATCAACAAAATAATAACATCAGACCAAATTACAAACTTTCCCCTTTACAATATTTCAAGAATTACTTAAATATCTTATGTAGTTTTTGAGATATTGCGACAGCAAGAATGGGCTTTTTGTATCAAATAATAATATGTGACTTTATATCCCCCTTAATGCGAAATATGTCAGGTATAGAAGTTTGATTATATTTAATTTTTTCCAATGATAAGTATGCATCATTTTAATTTTAGATTCATCATTAATATACCGTTCCTTAGAAAGTAAAGAATATGATGTTGAATATTTGTCAGATAATATACCCACGAGTGAAAAAAAATACTAGTTTGAAGTAATAATTTATATAATTTTGTAGATGATAGAACTATTTGGAGTCGTGCAGATACACTCAACTTAATCCAAGAATATATTAATCATGATACTTTATTCAACTCCACTACCATTAAAAATCAAAGAGTATGGGAGCTAATTGCTGCAAAACTCAATAAATTCAGTGCAGATCAGTGTCTGTATAAATTTAAATATTTGAAAAGAAAATATATAGAAAAACTAGAATAATATGGGTGACAAAGCCACCGGAGCGAAACCAATAAAATTTGAATTTTTTGATGTATTCCATGACATATTTGGTTCTAAACCCAATATTAACCCAATAATTACAGCGGGATCTCGAAAAAGAAACAATGAAAATGAAAATATGAAGGAAACAGAGCATACCACCGTTAGTGATAATGTAGATAGAGAAATCAATTATTACAAGTTAATTTTGGATTTATTCTTTCCATTTTAGAGCTCTAATTCAGAATCGGTAACAAAAAAAAGTAAACTTCACCAACAACTGCAACAGTTCAATGAAAATATAAAGGCTCGAGAAGACGCAAAAGACAAACGACATAAAGAAAGAATGGTCCAGTACGATCGTGCCATAACAGCATTTGAGAATGCTATGGAAAAACTGTGCAACTCTAAGGGCCGGTATTTCAGATACAGTTTAAGCTGTAGCTTACCGTTAAACTCCGCTTAAGAAAAATAAGGTGTATTTCAACATCAGTTTAACAGTTAAACTATGGTTTTAGTTAATCCACGGACTGGGTACCGTTTACTGAGATAAACGTCGATTATCTTGTAACTGTCAAACAAATTGTCACAAGAATTCACTTTGCTTTAATTTTAATATTCAATCTGGTACATTCAAAATGCCTATCTTTACGAATAACGAATATAGACATTAGTGTGTTAACTAATACCGATAGTGAAGCTCTAGGGAACGCTGTTCAAGCCCAATAATTTACATGGAGCATATTTTGAATCTACATGTGCCTAATATCCGCACATTTGTAAATGTTGTACCTACAACATTTTCAAGTCTGCAACTCAAGAAAGATCGTGGTTATGTTATATCCATACTATGTACAAAAAGTTCAACATTTTCTACAAATAGATATACCTTTCAGACGTCAATAAATTTTATGGATGGGTTCTCGCAAAATACACGAGCAGCAAAAATGTTTATCATTTGTATTGTCAACTGATTATCTAGGCTGGAACTGGAAAACTGGATTTACTAAAGACAGATCAGCATCAGCTGATCAGTTGCTCGAGCATTGCTCGCAAACGTAAGCGCAACAATAGCAAGCAGTTCCAGCACCACCACTGAGCAGAATATGCGCAATGCGCAACAAACAGACCATAACAGAACAGCGCAGCACAAATATGAAGTTAACAGTGAACTTTTTAGTTGTTCGCCTTGAATTTTTTTCATAAATATTGTACCAAAGTAAATTATTGTCTATACATACATACATAAAATCATTTATAATTCAAATTTTAAAATAAACCTAGTTGATACACAATTTTATAATTTATTTTGACAATTTACTTTATATTTATCAAATGTCAAATGCCAGTTTATGTCAGAAAAGCCTCAAATTTAATACAAACATTTGAAAAAACATAGGCATAAACATCTACGAAGACAGCTATTATTTGGCGGCGCAGTACCAACTTAAACAAGACTGCAGTTTAATAAATCTAGAGCTTAATTTTTATTGAAATACGCGTATATATTTAAACGTCGCTTAAAATTTAATCTTTAGTTACGTAAACTTTGGATTAAGACAAAACTGAAATACCGGCCCTAAGTAATTCTTTAAAAAATTGTTAGTACTTTCAAAATAAAACATTTTTGTGCAATTTATAATCTTTATTTTTAAAAATTTTTATTCAAAATTACGTCTATTTCGGTATAGATTATCTGCAATTTCATCTCGTTTTCTTATTCCTGCTCCTGTAGGTTCATTTTCAAGAATTTCAATTTCATTATCATTAACATGTTCATTAACCGAGCCTTGTAGAATATAGCCATCAATGTTATCATCTGGGAATTGCAAACAAATATTATGAAGAACACAACAACCAATTATTGTTGCTGGAATAAGATCTACTCTGTTCATGTCGAGGTATTTTAATGGACGAAATCTACCAGATAATAAAGCGAAAGATTTCTCTATTACGCTTCTTGTTTTAGCATGAGCATTATTGAAATATATTTGTTTATCAGTCAGTCGTCCCCTGTCTATATAAGGTGGTTACTGGATGATAAGCTTTATCACCTAAAATGTAACTACCGCCAGGGCAAAAGGATTCACTATTATTTAAAATTTCTTTATATATGTCGCTAACAGAGCTAGGATATCCTGTAAAGCAGTCTAAAAAGTTCATTTTACTATCACATATTGCTTGAAGCGTGATGCCATAAAAGCATTTTCTATTTATATAAACTTCAGGATCATCTTGGGGTGCTTTAATTGAAATGTATGAGCCATCCACTATTCCTATAACTTGATCTAATTTTGCAACTTTTTTGAAATCTTTTTTTATTTGTTCTATGCGCTCATTTGCCGGCCAAGAAATTATTTGATGTGCTATGGAGTTAAGAGCTTCTATTATTCTGACAAAGCAATGGGCTAACGAAGCCTTCCCCATGTTAAAACGGTCACCAACAGATCTAGTATAAAATACATTTTGAATTAAAATTTTTAAATAAACATTTTGATAATGATATAGTGATACCTATATGAATCTGGGGTAGCTAACAACCATAATACAGATAATAATTGTCTATTTGGTTCGATTGTAGGTCTTCTGTATTTATCGTTTATGATTAAGTTATTAATTTTACTAAGCAAATAATAAAAGTACGTCTTGTAAGTCTAAAATGGCTTTGAAATTGTCGTTCATTGTACGAAGGGATAATGTTTTCTACATAACCAGTTATTGTGACTGGTTGTGCAGAATTATTGTGCTTAAATCTCTTTGACGCGTTTTCAGCCAAAAATAAAATATTATCAGCCTCATCGGCTAAAGTGTAGAATAGGTGTTTAAAAGGAATTTCGTTTTGCCGCGGAAGCAAGCATTAGGGCCGATTTTGGTAGTTTTTAGGGTAAAATTTTTGACAACTGTCAACACTGGTTATGCTGAAAAATTAACAGATTAAACATGTGATTTAACGTTTTTATACATTTATGTAATAGAAATATCAATAAATAAATATTTTTTTCACAGATATAAGGCTTTTTATTACTTGCTTTTCTTAGTTTTCGAAATTATTTGACATAAATACAATATTACATTTGTTTTAGATTAATATAAATTTCAATAGTGTTTGCCATGTTAAAAACATGGATACAAAAAAAATGCGAGTTTGTGGGGCTCTAGTACGGTTTTGTTAGCTTTGTTAGTGTAGCAAATACCAAAATCGAGTTTGTGGGGCTCTAGTACGGTTTTGTTAGCTTTGTTAGTGTAGTAAATACCAAAACCGAGTTTGTGGGGCTTTATTTTCTTCAAAAAATCATGTTAAAAACACTCTTCCGCGGTCTAATTTTGCTTGTTTAGGTCATATTTAAGCATAATAAACGATCTCCTAAAATAAAAAACGCATTTTCTCTTAAACACCTATTCTACATTCCAGCCTAAATTGGACGTAACAATAAAATATTTTATTTATTTTGACATTTTCCCAGAATGCATCTGCACTCGCATCGAGTTCACAATCTCAGGGTAAATATTTCGAAATACTGAGTTACTCTATGACGTCAGTACTCCACTCGGATAAATCGCTTTGGAACGTACCCCAGGTATTGTTGAAAAAGTGAGTCGTTGATTAGCGTCAGTAGCGCATGACGCGCGGAACATAACACTAGTTCAAAAATATCGCGCTACGTTTAAATTTCTATTTAATGTGTGTAAAACGGGCTGGCTCCGCAGCGCCATCTACTATACTCTTATTTGGAACAGGATATAGTTACAAAATTTGGTGCTAAATTCAAATATAATATAATGATTTCAAATAATAATAATCATGTAAGTGCATTTGAATAAAATATTGGTAATTACCTTATTTATAAATATTATAAAATCGCTAAATGAAGACTAGAAAATCAAAATGTTTAAAACATTAAATAAAAAAATGACAAACGAAATTCAAGTGACAGATGTAAACGTATGCATGGGAGTTTCATTAAAATGATATTTAAAAACTTACTTTATGAACAATTTTCATTATAGTAGTTTTTAAACATATTATTACGTCCTAATATAATTAAAAATTGTATGTAGCATGCATTATCAAATAACTTGACAGTATGGTTTGAGAGAGAGAGAGATAAATAGAAAAGTTGAGATGGACAACTAAATTTCGTTTGTGTAAACTTGCCCGCGATTTGAACCAATCCGAGATCAAGGTCAAATGAGTCCCTATCTTCTCCACACAGAATTCTTTAAAAAATGAAATATATGGTGGGATTCTGTTCAAATCTGTAAGTTTTACAAATTTGTAAATCTTTAAATATTGAACAAAATCACATCAATATTTGTTGACAAATATAAAAATGTTCATATGCTTATAAATTTCAATGCGATTTTGTTTAATATTTAGTTTTATAGATCTGTAGCAACTACAGATTTGAACAGAATCCCACCAATAGTTCCATTGTTATCATTATTATGAATTTCATTTTAAAAAGAACGCTCTTAATACATTGCTGGGTTCTATTTACCAAAAACAGATTATTGCTCAAAAACCAGTATTCGCTAGTGACATTAATAAACGAATCATAGATAAAATAGCTTACCTTGCAACAATCTCTAGATCATGATCTACCAAATAATCTGAGGCGGTCATTATTAAATCTTTGTCCCAATCGTTGGTTGCCATATTATTGATTAATTTTTTAGCTTTATCTGCAATCATAAATATAATAATTATACACATTTTTTATTTAGTTTAGTATTTTAGTACCTAAATTTATTAATTGAGGTCTGTCTGGTTCAATATTTGTTTCTTCTACGGTGTTATAAGTAATAAACTCGTCTGGTTCTGGCAATTCTTTCATGATTTGATTTTCTGTTTCATTTTTCGGTTTTTGAATATTATTACACGATGGTATATTCAGTTTATTTTTTTCTGGTCTTTTAAATACTTTATTTTCATCACTTTTATTTATTTCTTTATTTGATAGCAAATTATTGATTCCACTTTTGACTACATTTTTAATTATAACCACACGTCGTGACATATTTGGAGTATAGGAATGATCATTTAATTTATTTTGTACTAACTTAGTAGATAATGCATTTTTGTTGCAAGATTTCTGTTCATCCTCCTGATTGGATTCAGAATTAGAATCGGAATTTGATCCAAACAGTTCTATTTTTTGTTTCTTGTAATCAGGTTCAGGAATATCAGGCATTTTTCTTTTAGCGGCTTGCGTGTTTAATATTTTTGGAGATGATTTTTTATAAGTTGTATTTATCAATTGGTTTCCTTTTAGCAATGTAGTCTTTCTCAAGAGCAGTCGTTGTCTTTTGCTGAGAGCGAACAAATTCGTGGATTTTTCTTGTGAATTACTGTGGGTTTCTTCTATTCTGGCGCTATTAATTTCTACTCGTTCGCTGGTTTTTTTTTCAGTTTCTTCAGAGTTATCTTCCAAATTTAATCTAATACTAATTGAATTGTTTGACTCTTTGTTGTGCTGTATCTTTTTATTCTGTTCTTTATTAATTGTATTTATGTATTTCTCTGTACTGCAAGTATGATTACATTCATCCGCTGGCAAATTCAAATTATTGCATGTTTTATTAATATCCATTTTTGTGTTTAGTTTAGTTTTTCTCCGAACAGAACTGTTTTCTTTCGGGTATACAATTGTATCAATTTCATTGTCTGAATCTGAACTTGATGCAATATGTTTTGCAGATTTATGTTTTGATTTGTCTTTCTTTTTAGATGATTTTCTCCTACCTAACAAGTTTAACAGGTCGTCATCTTCCGAGTCATCCAAATGTTTAATTTTTGTAAGTTTGGACAAATATTTATCAGCTACATATTTTTTAATCAAATTGTGTTTATATTTCTTTAATACTTGTCGTAATTTTTCGTCTTCATCACCGTCCGAACTAATGGCATCAATTTGTGTAGATTTTTTTATTTTGTGGAAATTGTTACAGTACATACCATGAGTACAATTATAAGGGTACATAGAAACAAATCTATTCCAGCACATATTCATTTGACAAGAGCAAGGAATAAAATTTTGTCTGTTTGAAAACTGAGCCCCATAATTACAATTACTATTCGAAGTAAAATTGTCATAAATTTTATTCTTTTCTGATTTCAAAATACTGGGCGATACAATTATAAATTTGCTGTTTGTATCAATACATTTTTCGACCAAGAATTTAAGGTTCAATTTAGAATTTTTTAATGAATTCAATAATTTATTTCTGTTACTATTCTTGTACTTTTTGGTAACGCGCGACTTTAGTAATACGTTCTTTGGTATTTTATCCAGTATATTGTTTTTAGGGATTGGTACAACAGGCGGTTGAAATTTAAACTCCATTTCACTTTGATGATTGTTAGTATCGATGGTTTGTGTACTTGCATTTATCATTTGATGAAAATCTTGAGTACAATTGTCTGTCAATGAATCAGTGAAGGTTGGTATTACGGTTTCACTACCAACAGCTACAGTACATGTATTTTTGTTATTTATTTCCTCAGCTTCAATACTCAATGGGGAAATTAACGCTGGCATGTCGTACATCTCAGTTATAATGTCTTCTACATTGTACATATCTTCATCTTCTGTTTGAGTACTTGTTTCTTCAATGCTTAATGCCTTAATTTCTTCTGATTCTAATTCTGTTATTTGGTTTCCATCATTTTTTGTATTAATTTTATTTTTTATTTCTTCTAAGTGTTGTGTCAATAATTTAGTTTCATTCATATATTTTTCTTTCATTGTCCTTTCATTTTTGTGTTCTTCTGTCAATTCATCGATGTGATTGTTTAATTTTTGTAACTGTTCCTCGAATAAATTATATTGGTTTTTACTTTCCTTGTTTCTTTCTTCAAATAGTTCATTCTTATACTTCTTTATTTCATCTTGAAGTAATGTTTTTTCAAGTTCATACTTCTTATTCAAGTCGGCAATATCTGTTTCGTGCGCTTGTTTCAAAATATCAAGTTCTATTTCTGAAGATTCAAGTTTGGTTTCCAGTTCTTCAATTTCATTTTGTGTCTGAAATAAAAGTAAAACATTGTTAGTTAATTTTTAGGTAATAGAAATAATTTTGTTACTTACGGTTGGAGAATTTTTTAATGCATCATATTTCAAGCGAAGTTTTGCTAATTTTTTAAAAGTTTCATTTTGCTGTTGTTCAAGGGTCTTTGTTTTATCTGTTAAATCAGAAATGGTCTTTTTGCTAGTATCTTCTAATAGATTATATTTGCATAAACTATCATTTAATTGTTCTTTTGCTTCTTTGAGAGCATCATGTAATTTCTTGGCCTAAAATTAAAATATCATCAGACAATTATAACGCAATACTTACAGTACGCGAAATAAGAGATGGCCGGACTTAAGAATTTTAAATTGGTAAACAATATTAATCGAGCGGACATAGATTATCAGCTACCTTGAAATAGTGTATATAGAAATCGCCCAACTCGGTTTTTCTCTCAGTTGCGTTTAGGCGCCTATTAAGTTGGCGAACTTTGACTGATCTCTGTGTAAAACATAGGCACATTCTTTCTCTCTTACCGTTGCGACCAATTCTGGCTGCACGAAGAGTACATGAGTATACTTACATTTCTTACTTTGTCTTTTTGATCAAATTTTTCAATTTTCTTCTTTAGAGTGTTACAATTCTCGTTCAGTGTTTGAATTTCTTGACACGCTGACTGATATTTATTTTCAGAGTCATTTATGTACTCATTATGATTTTTTACTAACAATTCTTTTTGAGTCAATAAATCCTCATGTTTCTAGAAACATAAAAGTAAATTGAATAGTTTAATCAAACTAAAACTAAATTTACATATTAAGCATTTAGCTTTAAGGTTTACATTTATGTTTAAGTTTAAGGAAGTTTGAATACATCTAAGTACATACGAGCATTCACAGTGCTTGAAAGTGGGACGTGTGAATGCTCGAACTTAGTTATATGAATTTAAACTTTCTTAAACGTAAACATAAATGAAAACCTTGAAACTAAATGTTTATGTGACTGAGGCTTTAAGCCTCATTCACATAAGCATTTAGTTTTAAGGTTTACATTTATGTTTACGTTTAAGAAAGTTTAAATTCATATATCTAAATACGAGTATTCACACTTCTCACTTTCAAGCACTGTGAATGCTCATATTTAGTTAGATGTATTCAAACTTTCTTAAACGTAAACATAAATCTAAACCTTAAAACTAAATGCTTATGTGAATACAGCTTTAAACGTACACATAAATGTAAACCTTAAAATTGAATTCTTATGTAAATACAAACATTCACAGTGCTTGAAAGTGGGAAGTGTGAATGCTCGTATTGTTATGTTAATTTAAACTTTCTTGAACGAAAACATAAAATGTAATTTAAAACTAAGTGCTTATGTTGTGAATGAGGCTTAAGAAATATAGCAGCTTGATAGAAAGGATGTGTTTAGAATAATTTAAGTAAAGTGCGAGTACCAATATCTAAAACTGCAATTTCGCAGTTCAAGTTAAAATAAACTGTAACAAATAACATACCTTCTCCCATGATAAATTTAATTTAATCAGTTCTTTACTCTTTGTACAAAACTTTTCCAATATCTTTTTATACTTCTTGTCTAATTTATTTGCTTCTTTCTTCTTCACATCAAGTAATCTTATAACTTCACTGAAAGAAATGATACAAGAATGTAAAACTACTGTTGGATACATGACAAAATTTCACTTACTCAGTTTTAATTATTTTTTCCTGAATTCCCTGCATTTCTATTGAAAACTCAGAGTTATCCTAAAATAATAAATAAATATTATAACCTATAAAAATTTTACCGCCCAATTTATTGGGAATACTACAACGAAATCACACAATCTTACCATTTATATATATTATACCTGTTGTTACGCATTTAAACATTAATATGAACTAATTATATGAACTGTAACACACTTTATTTACACATATTACATTATAATACAATCACACTTCCACCGGTAAAATATACGTTTAGCAACGTTTGTCAACCACATGTGTGTATGTGACATAAACGCCATAAACGTATGCGCATAATTTTGACGCATGGACAGGATTGTACTCTTGTATTTTTACAATGGGCTACTTGCATGCATTTTTTAAATTAAATATATTTGAAGAAGAGATCAAAACTTGAGACCCGTATTTTTTATTTTGACAAAATAGTAGGTATATTATATATTGAGGGACTAAAGTGCATGATTTAATCCTGAGGGTGAAGTTTATTTCTCGAGCCGAAGCCGAAGGTGAGGGAAATAATCACCTGAGGGATTAAAGGTACTTTAGTCCTGTGGTATATACGCTATTTTTTGCACTTCATCCTCAAACGAATGCAAAATAGTTTAAAAGAATACACATTTTGTAATTTTGACAGTGAATTTTATGACAAATATTAATATTGTTACCATAGATACTCTGTAACAAATAGCACGTATTTACTTGACAACGGGATTAATTAATTCAATTCCTTGACAACGGGATTAAATATGAAAAATAATCCCTTGGGATCAAATTTAGAATCTTAGTCTCTAAAAATAAAGACTAAAGAAGAGTTTTAGTCCCGGAAGTGCAAAAAATGTATTTACAAGCCCAAAAAAAATATTTAAATTTAAATATTCAATATGTGACGTAAAAACTAACCCAACCAATGAATGGTCGTTAAGCCATAGCAACGGCTGTACTAGTGAACGCCCCTAACTACGGCAAGCTGAGGCCGCTGACAGATCAGATGTGTTTGACATGGGAATGCCTTCAACACCCGAATTTAAAAAATCAACATATATTTACATCGACTTTTTTATCCGGATATGCAACACAAGAATTTATAAACACAGCTTATATTTGCTTATGCCTGTGGCACACCGGTCGAGGAGCATCGAGGACCATCGAGTAACTCCTCGATGAAACGAAAGAACGCACCCGTCCGCGATGGATTTCTATTTAATCGGTGACAAATACATCAAAGTTTTGCGCGAAATCAAATCCAAAGATACGTCTGAAATGAGATACATTCGTTTCATCGAGGAACAACTCGATGAAAATAGCGGCGCCCCTATTTTTCGTCGAGGACGGGGTGCGTTCTATCGTTTCATCGAGGAGTTACTCGATGGTCCTCGATCCTCCTCGGCCGGTGTGCCACAGGCATTAGACTTTTGCAAATCCCGAATTGTCATGCACCGACTTTGTCAAAAGCCGAAACGGCGGCAATTCATATTTCACATGCATGTTGTCTATGGAGTTTGTGACCAAGTGAGGCTTTTTTTAGTACATAACATTCTAAATAGATGGCGCCGTGTGTTGCCAATCAACTGTAATTTTAGGAAAGAATAATAGGTATATTATTTATAAAGAATATAAAATGCAATATGGAAATATATGATAATGTACTGTCGATGTCAAAGTAGCTGTAATATTATTGAAATTTTTATTTTAACCGTGGAATAATTCCTTGGCCAGATAGGTCTGCGGACTTAGCTCCCCAAGATTTTTACTTGTGGTGTTATATTAAATCTAAAATTTATAGTTGTCAAGAAGAAAAAACAACAACCCTGTATGAACTGCTTTTAGATGCATTTTAAATGTTGCTAATAATGCTAGAATTGGATTTTACAATCGTTTAGGAAATTTGTTTATATATTTATTGTAAATTCTAGCTTTATAATTTATTTAACAATTAAAATAAATATGTTCCTGCTTTCTTTTCATAATAATTACTTTTTTGTTTTTTACTATTCTAACATTCAACATGCACTCAACATCAAGATACCAGGCATGAAAGTTCGATTGTCATGTATGTTCCCTATGTTCGGATTTCACCTCCACCAACCTGTATAAAATAGTATGCTAAGAGCTGAAAGTAGCCTTTTGCAGACCGAGGCTAGAGATTATGGCACGAGCGCAGCGAGAGCTGCAACTAGTTGAGGTATGCAAAGATACTTTCAGCCAGATGTATACACAACATTTTTTCTACGATTTAAAAAAGATTCATTGATTTCTATTAGCAATCAATAAAATTTTTGTCATTTTTACCTTCCGCTTACCTGTAAAGGAAGGTATTGGAATCATGCAAAAAATCGGGTGGTGAATTTTTAGTGGATGAGCACGAATTAGGGTCCTTACAACTCATTTTTGATAGTTTCACGATGATGTCTGTGTGTATGTGTGTGTGTATGTGTGTGTGTGTGTGTGTGTGTGTGGTCAAGGGTTGTTAGTCGCATAACTCAAATACGAATTACCCGAAAATTTTGATATTTGGTTTTTAACATTTGTATATAAATTGGAAGAGCTCCCTAGATTTTGGTACAAATATCTTCATCGGAAGTGATATTTTTTGAAGATTGAAAAGGTTAATTGTCAAAATTGTATATAAATTTGGAAAAATATAGTATTTATTTGTAATGAGAGTAAGAGGAAAAGTTATTTGCAACTTACGTTATAAAAAAATTGTCTTTATCTGGTAGCATTAAAGAACTGCAGTAAAATTTAAAAAATAAATTTATCAAATAAAACGTTGATATCTTGTAATCCATGATCGGTTGATTTTTGTTTCTGCGTAAAAAATATTGACAGGTGAGACGGGTGACAAGTTGGCATACTAGCGCTATATAAGTCCTAAGTAAGATATTAAATGTAGTAATTGAACGGAGGATGGCTTCAATACAGCAGAGTTTTCCTGTGAATGAATCTTTTTATTCAGGTGATGCAAATTTCTGTGTCGGATTGCACGTATACATTTCTGTTTAAAATCTAGATATGGCGGAAGGTTGTGTGATGGCCACGTCAGATTTTTCATTTATATCATCATTATCTATGGAAGCTAAAATTTTGAATGTATACAACAAACAAATATAAACAAACTTGACATTTATGAAAAAATTTGATTTTGATAAAGAATATTACGAACGATAATGGATATTGAAGACGATAATTTTGAATTTACACCACCTGACGTTGAAGATGCTGCCAATGCAGCTACATTGGAATTATTACCTACAAAATCAAGAGAGAGGTATGAATACGCTTATTCTAAATTTTAATGTGGTTTAAGGAAAAAGAATGCAAGCGCATAACTGAAAAAGAAATTTTGGCATATTTATCTGAAAAATCGAAGACTTTGAAAGCATCTACGCTGTGGTCGGAAAGCTACTGTAATTTTACATCACGATATATTGATATAAAAAAATATATTAATAAGTTTAGTAAAGTAACAGCATTTTTGAAAAGAAAATCAGATGGTTATGTAGCCAAAAAATCAAAAACACTAACCAAGGACCAAATTGATAGATTTATACTGGAAGCTCCAAATAAATCTTATTTGATGACAAAAGTGGCTTTAATTCTTGGGATATCAGGAGCTCTACGCCGTGACGAATTGACAAAAATTACAATAGATGACATCGAGGATGCACACTCAGCTTTAATAGTAAAAGTACCGGATACAAAGACGAAAACGCCACGAACATTCACAGTTGTTGCAAATAAAAACTGTGTAATTAATTACCTAGATATCTACCGAGACTACTTGACACTGCGGCCTAAACATACGGAGCATCGACGCTTGTTTATATACAGGGTGTCTCTGTACTTCGGGAAAAAAATTAAAGGGTATATACTATAAGACGTACTGATCATGGATCAAAAAGAATTTTTTTCAAATTCGCAAAATAATTTGCATGGTATTTAAAGGAAACATTTTGTTAGCCACTGGTTGATAGCTATTTTTAATAATTTTATTTAAATCTACTAATAATACAAGTAGTAATTGTTTACACAACGCCAAATAAATGCCTGATGTTGTGTAATTAAAAATTATGTTTCTTATGGCCAGTTGCACCGCTCACACTTAAATAGTTAAACTTGGTTTAAGTTTAAGCTTAGTTTTGTTTTGTTGCACCGTCGTCTAAGCTACACTTATATAACTTGGTTTAAAGATAAACCGTCAATCTCTACGGTTTATCGCCGGCTTAAGTAGATTGTGAGGTTATATTGTAGGTTGTCAACTTTATTAGTAAAATGAATTTCGACGAAATTTTAAACGATGACGATGATGATTTGGATGCTTTGGATTTAATTGTATATGGAATACCCCGTAGATTTAATATAAGAGCTGATCATTTCCATGCTCTTTCTGAATTGGAATTTTTTGAACGCTATCGCCTACAAAAACAGACAGTTTTAGAATTACTAATGTTAATTGAAGAATATTTGGAATATTTTTACGATATGTAAGTAATAAAGTAAGCAGTGGAGACATTCTCAAAATCAGCTGATTGTATCTACTATTGTACGAGCATAGAGTAAGAGTACAATTCATGTTTCTTGTACGACCCGGCACTCGACCAGAGAGAAACAAACCAGACTTGACTACAGTCTACAGTATAATCTCTCTTGCGCTTGCGCAGTAAATTTCTTTTGGCTGGAGTTTAAATATATATTTAAAAATCCCGCCAAATAAACTCTGGTGAGATTGCGCTGTTTTCATGCGTGCCCTTATGTATACCACAATCACAACCAGCTGATTCCCGGATATCATATTTACTTCTATATTATGTTAGGGTGTGAGAACTGAATAACTATTAGATCATATTTACAGTAATAATTGTGTTTCACCAATGAATCAGTTGTTGACTACACTGCGAGTATTTGCTTCTGGAGGACATTTAATATCAAGTGGTGACTTTGAAGGAGTACATAAATCGACAGTCTCAAGAATTGTCGCTAAAGTTGCTCGAGTCATTGCAAGATTGGGAAGAAATTTTATTAAAATGCCTAGAACAAATGCAGAAATTACTGAAACCCAAAACAGATTTTTTAATATTGCAGCATTCCCTCGAGTGGTTGGAGTTATCGACTGCACTCACGTAAAAATACAGTCACCTGGTGGAGATGATGCAGAAATTTTTAGAAACAGAAAATCGTATTTTTCTATAAATGTACAAGCCATATGTAATGCGAATTACGAATTCAGTAATATTGTGGCCAGATGGCCAGGTTCTGCGCATGATGCTACTATTTTTAATAATAGTACTGTAAGAGCTGAATTTGAAGTCGACAATTTTCCAAATTCGTTATTATTAGGAGATAGTGGGTACCCTCTACGACGTTATCTACTTTCCCCAATATTGAATCCAAATAACCGATCGCAACGTTTATATAACGAAGCCCAAATTCGGACTAAAAGTAAAAATAGAAAATACGTTCGGAATCTGGAAACGAAGGTTTCCAATATTAGCTTACGGTTGTCGACTAAAATTGGAAACTGCTTTAAACGTAATTGTAGCTACGGCTGTCTTGCACAATATTGCTCGACGACAACAAGAAGAACAACCACCACTTGGAAGAGAGCATGATGAACATCAATTGCAGCAGTTAATTGAAGACGGAGATATACCAGTATTAAATAATTTTCAGCATGAAATTCAAGATGGGTATGGAATTCGTAACGATTTCGTTGATAATTATTTTGGAAGAATGTAGGTGGTATTTATTGCAACAGAGATTTAGGATAAACATTACATAATATTAATACTATTACTAAAATATAAATAATAATTCTAACTATACTACAGCGATTCTAACTTTTTCAATTGTTGATATTTTAGTTTAATATCCAAATTCATTACTTCTTTCTGTAAATCTAATTCTAATGTTTCACGTTGTAAACGTTTTTTCTTTATTTCAATTTCAAGTTCAAGACTTGTAATTCGTAGTTCAGCTTCTTTATCTTCTAGTTCTCTTTTCTTTTTCGTGTCATTTTGCAAAAATTGTTTCTGAAGTTCGGCCACTTCAAGTTTAATTGTCGCAAGGTCCGAATATTGTTTCGAAAGATGGGAGCTACTTAAAGAAGTTGGAGCTGCAGGTCTTCTTCTTTGGGCCCATGTTTCATTTTTCTTTTCCTTAAGGGCTTGAGACAACGGGGTCTGCAGGTGTGCTGGTTTTAATCGATTCCAGCTTTCATTATTGGGGGTAGTCTAAGATAAATTTTAATGTAACGCAACAAAATATTAATATTATTTTATTAAGGAAAGAAACTACAACGTCATTATTTTATTAAGTACTTAACTACCTTGTCTGCTGTTAGTATAGGTGGTTCTGCATCGAAAACTGTATCTGCATCCATTATTTCAAAATTAATTCCTTCTGTTACTGTGGTGTTCATATCCTCTTCTGTAACTGTTGTTAGGACAGTATTGTTTAATGTTGAAATAGTATCACTATCATATGTATTTGTTAGTCCGTGTACGGTTTTTTCATTCATAATTGCCAACGTTAAATCAAAGGCAGGATCGGAAACAAATTTGTTTTTTTTTGTTCCACCTCCAGTTAATATTGTCTGCATTCGATCTTCTGCAGCATCTTTTCTTACTTTTTTTTTTAAATTTTCGTAAAATTTACGCAGGGATTCGTCACCTCTGTAAACTTTGTTAGGGGCTCTGGCATTAAATTTAACTTCAATTTCTTTCCAAATTTTTTCTTTTTCCGCACATGTGTACATATCTGTTTTTTTACATTCGATTATTTGTTTGTAATCATTCACTAAACTAATTAATAACATCTTCTCGTCTGAATTATAATTAACACTACGTTTTTTACCTTCCGCTTACCTGTAAAGGAAGGTATTGGAATCATGCAAAAAATCGGGTGGTGAATTTTTAGTGGATGAGCACGAATTAGGGTCCTTACAACTCATTTTTGATAGTTTCACGATGATGTCTGTGTGTATGTGTGTGTGTGTGTGTGTGTGTGGTCAAGGGTTGTTAGTCGCATAACTCAAATACGAATTACCCGAAAATTTTGATATTTGGTATTTAACATTTGTATATAAATTGGAAGAGCTCCCTAGATTTTGGTACAAATATCTTCATCGGAAGTGATATTTTTTGAAGATTGAAAAGGTTAATTGTCAAAATTGTATATAAATTTGGAAAAATATAGTATTTATTTTTAATGAGAATAAGAGGAAAAGTTATTTGCAACTTACGTTATAAAAAAATTGTCTTTATCTGGTAGCATTAAAGAACTGCAGTAAAATTTAAAAAATAAATTTATCAAATAAAACGTTGATATCTTGTAATCCATGATCGGTTGATTTTTGTTTCTGCGTAAAAAATATTGACAGGTGAGACGGGTGACAAGTTGGCATACTAGCGCTATATAAGTCCTAAGTAAGATATTAAATGTAGTAATTGAACGGAGGATGGCTTCAACACAGCAGAGTTTTCCTGTGAATGAATCTTTTTATTCAGGTGATGCAAATTTCTGTGTTTGAATATTTGAGATTTTTATTTGTATATTTTAAATGGGCACCGGATTGCACGTATACATTTCTGTTTAAAGTCTAGATATGGCGGAAGGTTGTGTGATGGCCACGTCAGATTTTTTCTTATTATATTTGAATTATCCATAACTTTATTTCCAAAATTACAATAACTTGACAGTTGACAATGAATAAATAATAACAATAACAAAAGCAATAAACAATATCAACCTCTTTATCACTGACATAAAACATTTCAAATATAAATGTTACTAAAAATTCGATATAAACTGCGCTTAACAAATCTAAGTTTAAATATTAGCTGTGCAACTCACATAAAAATTTAAGTTCGCTTTACGTAAAACTAAGCTTAGCTAAGCTTAGATATAAGTGCAAGCGGTGCAACTGGCCATTAATAAAGTACGCTGTTTCAGTGGTTCTAAAAATGTTCATTTCAAGTAAACCACCCTTAATTTTGCGAATTTAAAAAAAATTCTTTTTGTTCCATGATCAGTACGTCTTACAGTACATACCCTTTAATTATTTTCCCGAAGTACAGAGACATCCTGTATATTACAAAGATGGTAAATGTACCACACAAGTTGTAGAGCGAAACACATTTGGAAAGTTGCCTTGTATTATAGCAGAATATCGGCATATCAAATCCAAAATGTTATACAGGACACTGCTTTAGAAGGTCGTCTGCAACTCTACTTGCCGATGCAGGAGCCAATTTAACAACTGTTAAGAGACACGGAGGGTGGAAGTCTTCAACCGTTGCAGAGAGCTACATAGAAGATTCAGTTGAAAATAAATTAAAAGTTGCCAATAAAATTT
The DNA here is from genome assembly GCA_947534325.1 of Agonum fuliginosum. Taxonomy (NCBI): domain Eukaryota; kingdom Metazoa; phylum Arthropoda; class Insecta; order Coleoptera; family Carabidae; genus Agonum; species Agonum fuliginosum. Next base: position 20,323,953 of record OX384040.1, read on the forward strand.
TCTAACCATAATGAAATTGTAAATGTAAATAATCTTCAAACCATTAACAATAACGATATTGCAATCTCTACAGTATCTAATAACGGCTTTTCATCTCTCACAATAAGTACTGACAATAATTGTAATATAAATATAAATGTAACTAAATATTAATAAATTATTTATAATAGGTACTAAACACATTTTCAGGGGTAATACCATAAGAGATGATAATTTTTTGAGAATTGTTTTGTCGTTTCCACGGCAACTTATTTCTAACAATTTCACGACACAAAACATCATCTATCAATTTCCCGAAACGAAGTTGAGGGGAATTGTCAGATGATGTTTTGTGGAGTGAAATTGCAATAAGTTGTCGTGAAATAGACAAAAATTCTCCCAAAAAATTATTATCTCGAATGGTATTTAGGAAAAAGATTTTTCTTGTTAAAAATACTACCAAAACGACTAATTTTGCTAAACATTTTGACGTTTCATGTGACAAATTAATTAATTTTTTGTTACTGACGTCACAAAATAAAACCTAATCTACAAAATTATATTGTCAGATACATCATTTTACATTTTCAATTCTATTGGTTGTATTACGTCATTTGACGTCATCATTACGCAATATGATTGGTTAAACCATCTGTCAAAAAATATTCATAAGCAGCGGGCTGAAAATACTTTCATACTGTCACTATTAGCAACGGTCTACAAAGAAGCATTGGTCTGCAATTGTTCATTTTCAAGTAACCAAGTGAAGTCTAAAAAGCCTACTTTTAATTCCGATCGTAGAAAAATTATATACCGTGAGTTTATTTTAACATGAAACATAGGACTCTGTATATCCATGGTTACGAATTTGACAGTGTCCTTTTAAAATGAAACATAGGGAGTCAAATAAACTGCATTATTTTATTTAAAGATTAAAGAAATTAACAAAATAATGAGAAAATTTACACAAATTAACAAGAAAATAAATAAATTACAATAAATATTGCCAATATCGATCTGATTGTCGATATTTTTGTCTTAGGATTCAGGCTTAAAGCACTTCGAGCATATACTGACTAGAGAAGTAATTCCCTATACCAATGCATAGCTTGTTGTGATCGGAAGATATACAGGAGGGGGGACTTGCGGGGCTGGAAGTCATGGTGTATTGCGGGCAGCGTTTTGATGTTATTCTTTGTTACTTCTTGTCACACATGTCATTTTACTGTAACCCCTAAGTTCTGCGTTTACTTTGTGAAAAGTTTTATGAGGTTTTGTGAGTATTATTTTACTTTGTGGAATGATACTAAGAAATTACGCATCCCTCAATACATCACGGCTTCCGACCTCGCAAATCTCCCCTACCGCATATCTTCCGATCACAACAAACGTCGTAAGGCGGCCTCTAAGTTAAAGCATATACTTTATTGATTTCTTTTTTGATTTTCGATATAACTACTAACCGAATTGCTTGTAATTATCGAATAAGGTTCTATGACGATGTTTCTTATGGTTATGGTAGCATGGTAGGTATCGAGTATCATATAAAACACAAAGTTCTATGGCTTCTATGTGACGACGTAGAACTAAGTGCAAAAACATATTAATCCCAAATTTACAAATATTTGGGATTTTTGCTGTAAACTATAACACTGGGTATGCATATAACTTCGTTACTATGGATAGGATTTGCCTGATTCTTGCACCCAACAATCAGCAATATATTAAAATGTACAAAAAAAGGCACTAGAATTAGGAAGTGTGTTTTTGTAACTTGTGTGAAAGTCGTCTCGTAATAAAGTCATAATTAAAAAGGTGTATTTTATTTAGTAAAGTAGTAGAAACACAACATATACATACATTGAACATTATACATAACCCAGTGCCAAAATGAAACATAGAAGCTTATAATTTTAAGACAGCAATTTGCTTTTGCTTAAAAAATATAATAACAGTCACAACTGACATCCTAATGTAAGTCCGATTTTTACCTCTCGCCTAGAGAGGTATAGGGATCGTGAAAAAATTCGATGTCGAGATTTTTGTCAATAAGCACGTTTTAGCACATTTAGAACCTATTTTGACTATTTTCACGATGTGTGTGTGTGTGTGTGTGTGTGTGTGTGTGTGTGTGTGTGTGTGTGTGTGTGTGTGTGTGTGTGTGTGTGTCTGTGTCTGTGTCTGTGTCTGTGTCTGTGTCTGTGTCTGTGTCTGTGTCTGTGTCTGTGTCTGTGTCTGTGTCTGTGTCTGTGTCTGTGTCTGTGTCTGTGTCTGTGTCTGTGTCTGTGTCTGTGTCTGTGTCTGTGTCTGTGTCTGTGTCTGTGTCTGTGTCTGTGTCTGTGTCTGTGTCTGTGTCTGTGTCTGTGTCTGTGTCTGTGTCTGTGTCTGTGTCTGTGTCTGTGTCTGTGTCTGTGTCTGTGTCTGTGTCTGTGTCTGTGTCTGTGTCTGTGTCTGTGTCTGTGTCTGTGTCTGTGTCTGTGTCTGTGTCTGTGTCTGTGTCTGTGTCTGTGTCTGTGTCTGTGTGTGTGTGTGTGTGTGTGTGTGTGTGTGTGTACTGAACATAAAATTCTAATATTTTGCATTATACATTTATATATGTTAATTAAGAGCTGAAAAGATTTTGGTAAAAATCCACCAACCGGAAATGGTACTTTTCTTGTAGCACTATAACATTTTTTGCAAAAATTGTATAAAATAATGCGATTGTTACAATTTGACATACCACACATGAAAGAAGAAATTACATTGTACAATATTTAATCTTAATTGTTTCTATATCTTTAACCAATAAAGAAATATAATTTTTTTAAATATATAATTTTACCTACTACGATTTGTGAATCCCGAAATAGAAATAAAATTTGAAGGTGGATTAATAACTGCGCACAGAGCACAGAACATAATTTAGCACAACATAGCACAGCACAACGCACAGTATTTTCATCACGGGGGTTTTATAAATCGCACGGAAACACAAATTGTTGACGGATTATGACAGCAGTTTTGACATTTGATTTGGAAGCTTTGTGTATTTCTCATCGTGTTTTGCAAATATTTCTTTAAAATAATCGACAACAAAATAATTCAAAACCGTGTTTGACCAAAAAATAACTTTGACAGGGAACTTTGACATAAATAATAAATGAATAAATGGTAAATAAATAATTCGTATGCGTTGTGCGTTCTATAAATGGATGTACTAATTTCCATATGACCAATTCATATGCTATGTTGTGCTAAATTATTTTCTATGCGCTGTGCGTGTTATAAATCCACCTTAAAACAAAAATAAAATTGTCAATGTGACAGATAAACAGATGTCTGTGGCAAGGAGGTTTCTATGTGGTGTAGGGCATGTGTAGAGTGTGGTGTAGAATTTTGAAATGTTGGATATAGTATAGATATTAATTGGACATAGTATTATGTAAATATGGTATTTATAAAATAAAATTATATATTAAACTAAGAGCTGATTAGATTTGTGAAATATATAATTTATTACCTAATTAAAGCTTAATATTTGGTTAAATACGAGGTTAAATAATAATACTTCAATGTCAAGGCGAGAGGTATTGTAACGGCCACGTCAGATTTTTTATTATTGTTTTTTAGTTTCATGACTTTTTTCTAATTTGAATTTTCGAATTTTCGCGGGCTCATAAAATGATAGCTGTCAGACTTATCACAAATATACTTGTTCGTGTTAATTATTGCTCTTAATATTACCTAATTATTTAAATTTTTTGAAGCAATAATTTCTGATCGAAATTATATTATTTCTATACCTTTACCACTTTACCATTGTTTTATAATAAAACATAAATAAAGTATTATATGTAGATAGGTATGTAATCGCCAGCAATCGGCATCACTGTAATCACTAGCATTCGTAATCAATTAATTAGGTTCTAATGAAGCTAGTTAGGTATTACGTGACCGGGCGTAATATACCTAACGGGTGACGGAGCAAATCAAGCATTGTTGGGACGGACGTGAGACGCGACGGTTGATATAATTATTATTCTATTATATTGTATTTCAGTATTTTAGTTCAAATTTATATAAGTATATTGGTTTGTAATAAAAGGAAATAAATTGATTCTGTTTAAGTTTAAAAGTGTGTGATATTTTTCTGAGTGAAGATTATAGGTATATTATTTTTATGCAACATAATGAATTTCATATTAATTTTAAATAATATTTAATTATCCTAAAATTACAGTTAATTGGCAACACACGGCGGCATCATCTATTGAGAATGTTACGAGTATGTGCTAAAAAAACAAGCCTCACTTGGTCACACTCCATTGACAACATGCATGTGGAATTTGAATTGCCGCCGTTTCGGCTTTTGACAAAGTCGGTGCATGACAATTCGGGATTTGCAAAAGTCTGAGCAAATAAAAGATGTGTTTATAAATTCTTGTGTTGCATATTCGGATAAATTATAGAGTTGTGTTTACGAATTTCGGGGCATGAATAAAGTTAGCAGGCGGGGTATATAAATTCGGGTTTTGCAAATTCGTGGTATGAAAAGTCGATGTAAATATAAGTTGAGTATTTATATTCGGGTGTTGAAATATCGGGATGTGAATAAGTTAGCAGGCACGAATATAAATTCGGGATTTGCAAGTTCGGATAAAATAAAAGACTGTGTTTCTAAATTCTGGTTATAAAAAGTCGATGTAAATATAAGTTGAGTTTAAAAAGTTCGGGATTTAAGATGCTACCCGTGTAAGCTTGGGTATGTCACCAACTACATTTTATTGGGTAGCATCTTAAATCCCGAACTTTTTAAACTCAACTTATAGGGTAGCATCTTAAATCCCGAACTTTTTAAACTCAACTTATATTTACATCGACACAATTTACAAAAACACGCTTCCTAATTCTAGAGCCTTTTTTTGTACATTTTAATATATTGCTGATTGTTGGGTGCAAGAATCAGGCAAATCCTATCCATATAGTATCATAGTAACGAAGTTATATGCATACCCAGTGTTATAGTTTACAGCAAAAATCCCAAATATTTGTAAATTTGGGATTAATAGGTTTTTGCACTTAGTTCTACGTCGTCACATAGAAGCCATAGAACTTTGTGTTTTATATGATACTCGATACCAACCATGCTACCATAACCATAAGAAACATCGTCATAGAACCTTATTCGATAATTAATTTACAAGCAATTCGGTTAGTAGTTATATCGAAAATCAAAAAAGAAATCAATAAAGTCTATGCTTTAAGCCTGAATCCTAAGTCAAAAATATCGACAATCAGATGACGATATTGGCAATATTTATTGTAATTTATTTATTTTCTTGTTAATTTGTGTAAATTTTCTTATTATTTTGTTAATTTCTTTAATCTTTAAATAAAATAATGCAGTTTATTTGACTCCCTATGTTTCATTTTAAAAGAACACTGTCAAATTCGTAACCATGGATATACAGAGTCCTATGTTTCATGTTAAAATAAACTCACGGTATATAATTTTTCTACGATCGGAATTAAAAGTAGGCTTTTTAGACTTCACTTGGTTACTTGAAAATGAACAATTGCAGACCAATGCTTCTTTGTAGACCGTTATAAGAAAATTATAAGAAATCAATAAAGTCTATGCTTTAAGCCTGAATCCTAAGTCAAAAATATCGACAATCAGATGACGATATTGGCAATATTTATTGTAATTTATTTATTTTCTTGTTAATTTGTGTAAATTTTCTTATTATTTTGTTAATTTCTTTAATCTTTAAATAAAATAATGCAGTTTATTTGACTCCCTATGTTTCATTTTAAAAGAACACTGTCAAATTCGTAACCATGGATATACAGAGTCCTATGTTTCATGTTAAAATAAACTCACGGTATATAATTTTTCTACGATCGGAATTAAAAGTAGGCTTTTTAGACTTCACTTGGTTACTTGAAAATGAACAATTGCAGACCAATGCTTCTTTGTAGACCCCCTGGTTAAAATGCCAGATAAAATGGTAGTTAATACATATAAAGTTTTAATGAGAATTTATCGTAACTTATGTGCACACGCCGAATTTTATCCGCCATGCACAAAGTTGTAATAAAAACTTTATGAGAATTTATGGGATTCTATGAGCCGTAATATTTCTATTGTCATTTTATACGCAATGTGGTAATATATTCTATTGGGTTATGATCTTTTAATTGGATTTTATCCGTTTCTATGTGACACACATTGTATTTGATTCTATGAGCAAAGTGGCATACTATTTTCTATGTGAATTTATACGCATTACACACTTTGTGATTTCTATACGGTTTTATAGTAATTTCGCTATTAACTTTTAATTGGATTTTATCCGTTTCTATGTGACAAACATTCTATTTGATTCTATGAGCAAAGTGGCATACTATTTTCTATGAGAATTTATACGCATTACACACTTTGTGATTTCTATACGGTTTTATAGTAATTTCGGTATTAACTTTTAATTGGATTTTATCCGTTTCTATGTGACACACATTCTATTTGATTCTATGAGCAAAGTGGCATACTATTTTCTATGAGAATTTATACGCATTACACACTTTGTGATTTCTATACGGTTTTATAGTAATTTCGCTATTAACTTTTAATTGGATTTTATCCGTTTCTATGTGACACACATTCTATTTGATCCTATGAGCAAAGTGGCATGCAATTTAGTAAATTAGTATCCCACTTTGCTCATAGGATCAAATAGAATGTGTATCACAAAGAAACGAATAAAATCCAATTAAAAGTTAATAGCGAAATTACTATAAAGCCGTATAGGAATCACTAAATGTGTAATGCGTATAAATTCTCATAAAAATTAGTATCCCACTTTGCTCATAGGACCAAATAGAATGTGTGTCACATAGAAACGGATAAAATCCAATTAAAAGTTAATAGCGAAATTACTATAAATCCGTATAGAAATAACAAAGTGTGTTATGCGTATAAATTCTCATAGAAAATAGTATCCCACTTTGCTCATAGGATCAAATAGAATGTGTGTCACATAGAAACAGATAAAATCCAATTAAAAGTTAATAGCGAAATTACTATAAAACCGTATAGAAATAACAAAGTGTGTAATGCGTATAAATTCTCATAGAAAATTGCATGCCACTTTGCTCATAGGATCAAATAGAATGTGTCACATAGAAACAGATAAAATCCAATTAAAAGTTAATAGTGAAATTACTATAAAATCGTATAGAAATCACAAGGTGTGTAATGCGTATAAATTCTCATAGAAAATAGTATCCCACTTTGCTCATAGGATCAAATAGAATGTGTATCACATAGAAACGGATAAAATCCAATTAAAATTTAATAGCGAAGTTACTATTAAACCGTACAGGAATCACTAAGTGTCTAATTTTCGAAGTGCTTACTTCTCCGCTATTTTTACCTGTGGCTTCTAACTTATACCTTCTACCGATATTCGTATAGAAACATGCTAAAGAGGGAAGCTAATTCCCTTAGCATATATATTATGTAATGTAATGCTATATAAAAAAAAAATGTAAATAATATGTATTAATTAAGCTGACAATAAAATTGAATTGAATTCGTATAGAAACACATAGACTGTAACCAGCAATGAATGGTAAAATACATATTAAGTACCATAGACTCTAATAAAATCCGTTCTACTTGTGTACCATTATATCCTATACAAACGAATAGACTTTCATTCTTATATGCGGATAAAAACCAATAAAATAAATTACTGGATTTCCAGCAGTTTATGGTAAAATGCGCGTTCCAATACACATATTAAATACCATAGATTCCTATAAAATCCGTTCGACCTGTGTACCATTATATCTCATACGAACGGATAGACTTACATTCGTAAATGCGGATAAAAACCAATAAAATATATATATCTGGATTTCCAGCAGTTTATGGTAAAAGAGGTGTTTCAATACACATATTGATTACCATAGAATCGTATAAAATCCGTTCGACCTGTGTACCATTATATCTTATACGAACGGATAGACTTACATTCGTAAATGCGGATAAAAACCAATAAAATATATATATCTGGATTTCCAGCAGTTTATGGTAAAAGAGGTGTTTCAATACACATATTGATTACCATAGAATCGTATAAAATCCGTTCTACCTGTGTACCATTAAAACTCATAAGATCGAATAGACTTACATTCGTATATGCGGATAAAAACCAATAAAATATATATCTGGATTTCCAGCAGTTTATGGTAAAAGAGGTGTTTCAATACACATATTGACTACCATAGAATCGTATAATTTTTTTTTATGTGTTTCTATGTGGCATTCTAACCAGGGCCGTTGCTAATAGTGACAGTATGAAAGTATTTTCAGCCCGCTGCTTATGAAAATGTGTTTAGTATTATAAATAATTTATTAATATTTAGTTACATTTTTATATTTATATTACAATTATTGCCAGTAGTTATTGTGAGAGATGAAAAGCCGTTATTAGATGCTGTAGAGATTGCAATATCGTTATTGTTAATGGTTTGAAGATTATTTACATTTACAATTTCATTATGGTTAGAAAATTTTATTGGCAACTTTTAATTTATTTTCAACTGAATCTTCTATGTAGCTCTCTGCAACGGTTGAAGACTTCCACTCTCCGTGTCTCTTAACAGTTGTTAAATTGGCTCCTGCATCGGCAAGTAGAGTTGCAGACGACCTTCTAAAGCAGTGTCCTGTATAACATTTTGGATTTGATATGCCAAGATATTCTGCTATAATACAAGGCAACTTTCCAAATGTGTTTCGCCCTACAACTTGTGTGGTACATTTACCATCTTTTTACACCGACTTTTCATACCACGAATTTGCAAAACCCGAATTTATATACCCCGCCTGCTAACTTTATTCATGCCCCGAAATTTGTAAACACAACTCTATAATTTATCCGGATATGCAACACAAGAATTTATAAACACATCTTTTATTTGCTCAGACTTTTTCAAATCCCGAATTGTCATGCACCGACTTTGTCAAAAGCCGAAACGGCGGCAATTCAAATTCCACATGCATGTTGTCTATGGAGTGTGACCAAGTGAGGCTTGTTTTTTTAGTACATAACATTCTAAATAGATGGCGCCGTGTGTTGCCAATCAACTGTAATTTTAGGAAATAATTAAATATTATTTAAAAATAATATGAAATGCATTGTTGCATAAAAATAATATATCTACATATTAGTATATTATTTAACGAGTAAATAATGTAGGCTATAATTAATGAGGATGAAAGTTTGTTCACGAGCCGAAGGCGAGTGTATAAATCATCCGAGTTAATTATAGCCATTATTTTCGAGTCAAATACGACGTTTTATCTACAACTTTTTAAATAAAACAACATTTTCTTACTACAAATTTGTATTGATATTAACCTAACCTCAAACTTTGGTGTGATGACATGACAATTTATCCGAGTAATTTAGAACTATTATAGACTAGTCATATACAGCGTTTTACAAATTTTTATTATTTTTACTGTTTCTGCTTACAACGTCATAAAATGATAACTTGATGTAACAGATGTGATGGCAGTTTGACAGTTCGAGAGAATAAAGTACTCATTATTTAACAGTGTGAAATAATGAATTCATTATTTCATAATGTGTCCTTATGGAGGGGTTTATTATACTACTTTCACGTATATAATGAATACATTATTCTATTGTTGTAGATAAAATACTTTATTTATGTTTTATTATAAAGCAATGGTAAAGTGGTAAAGGTACCTATAGAAATAATATAATTTCGATCAGAAATTATTGCTCCAAAATTTTTAAATAATTAGGTAATATTAAGAGCAATAATTAACACGAACAAGTATATTTGTGATAAGTCTGACAGCTATCATTTTATGAGCCCGCGTAAATTCGAAAATTCAAATTAGAAAAAAGTTATAAAACTAAAAAACAATAATAAAAAATCTGACTTACATTAGGATGTCAGTTGTTGCTGTCTTAAAATTATAAGCTTCTATGTTTCATTTAGGCACTGGGTTATGTATAATGTTCAATGTATGTATATGTTGTGTTTCTACTACTTTACTAAATAAAATACACCTTTTTAATTATGACTTTATTACGAGACGACTTTCACACAATTTACAAAAACACGCTTCCTAATTCTAGTGCCTTTTTTTGTACATTTTAATATATTGCTGATTGTTGGGTGCAAGAATCAGGCAAATCCTATCCATATAGTATCATAGTAACGAAGTTATATGCATACCCAGTGTTATAGTTTACAGCAAAAATCCCAAATATTTGTAAATTTGGGATTAATAGGTTTTTGCACTTAGTTCTACGTCGTCACATAGAAGCCATAGAACTTTGTGTTTTATATGATACTCGGTATCAACCATGCTACCATAACCATAAGAAACATCGTCATAGAACCTTATTCGATAATTAATTTACAAGCAATTCGGTTAGTAGTTATATCGAAAATCAAAAAAGAAATCAATAAAGTCTATGCTTTAAGCCTGAATCCTAAGTCAAAAATATCGACAATCAGATGGCGATATTGGCAATATTTATTGTAATTTATTTATTTTCTTGTTAATTTGTGTAAATTTTCTTATTATTTTGTTAATTTCTTTAATCTTTAAATAAAATAATGCAGTTTATTTGACTCCCTATGTTTCATTTTAAAAGGACACTGTCAAATTCGTAACCATGGATATACAGAGTCCTATGTTTCATGTTAAAATAAACTCACGGTATATAATTTTTCTACGATCGGAATTAAAAGTAGAGGCTTTTTAGACTTCACTTGGTTACTTGAAAATGAACAATTGCAGACCAATGCTTCTTTGTAGACCGTTGCTAATAGTGACAGTATGAAAGTATTTTCAGCCCGCTGCTTATGAAAATGTGTTTAGTATTATAAATAATTTATTAATATTTAGTTACATTTTTATATTTATATTACAATTATTGCCAGTAGTTATTGTGAGAGATGAAAAGCCGTTATTAGATGCTGTAGAGATTGCAATATCGTTATTGTTAATGGTTTGAAGATTATTTACATTTACAATTTCATTATGGTTAGAAAATTTTATTGGCAACTTTTAATTTATTTTCAACTGAATCTTCTATGTAGCTCTCTGCAACGGTTGAAGACTTCCACTCTCCGTGTCTCTTAACAGTTGTTAAATTGGCTCCTGCATCGGCAAGTAGAGTTGCAGACGACCTTCTAAAGCAGTGTCCTGTATAACATTTTGGATTTGATATGCCAAGATATTCTGCTATAATACAAGGCAACTTTCCAAATGTGTTTCGCCCTACAACTTGTGTGCTTTCGAAGTCTTCGATTTTTCAGATAAATATGCCAAAATTTCTTTTTCAGTTATGCGCTTGCGCTTTTTCCGTAAACCACATTAAAAATTTAGAATAAGCGTATTCATATATCTCTCTTGATTTTGTAGGTAATAATTCCAATGTAGCAGCATTGGCGGCATCTTCAACGTCAGGTGGTGTAAATTCAAAATTATCGTCTTCAATATGCATTATCGTTCGTAATATTCTTTATCAAAATCAAATTTTTTCATAAATGTCAAGTTTGTTTATATTTTGTTTGTTGTATTGTTTTCCTACATTCATAATTTTAGCTTCCATAGATAATGATGATATAAATGAAAAATGACAAAATTTTTATTGATTGCTAATAGAAATCAATGAATCTTTTTTAAATCGTAGAAAAAATGTTGTGTATACATCTGGCTGAAAGTATCTTTGCATACCTCAACTAGTTGCAGCTCTCGCTGCGCTCGTGCTATAATCTCTAGCCTCGGTCTGCAAAAGGCTACTTTCAGCTCTTAGCATACAAATAACTATTTTATACAGGTTGGTGGAGGTGAAATCCGAACATAGGGAACATACATGACAATCGAATTTTCATGCCTGGTATCTTGATACAAAACGAAGTAATGTGAATTTGTCTGACAAAAAGAGTAATTAATAACAGAAAATATAATCAAATCTAAAAGTGCATGTTGAATGTTAGTATAGTAAAAAACAAAAAAGTAATTATTATGAAAAGAAAGCAGGAACATATTTATTTTAATTGTTAAATAAATTATAAAGCTAGAATTTACAATAAATATATAAACAAATTTCCTAAACGATTGTAAAATCCAATTCTAGCATTATTAGCAACATTTAAAATGCATCTAAAAGCAGTTCATACACTAGGGTTGTCGTTTTTACCTCTCGCCACTCATATCTGTAAGAGAGGTATTGTAATCATGCTAAAATTTCGATAGTGAGTTTTCAATGGATAAGCACGTTTTGAGGTCCCTAGAACACGATTTTGATAATTTCGCGATGATGTCTGTGTGTGTGTGTCTGTGTGTGTGTCAGTGTGTGTGTCAGGATGGATGTTGGAGGTACGATAACTCAAATACCACTGAATAAAAAAATTTGAAATTTGGTATACAATATTCTGACACCCTAGATTAGATCTGATTAGATTTTGGTGTTGATCGTGCAACCGGAAGTGGTAGTTTCTTGAAGATCTGAAGAGTTTTTCTGGAATATTCTCAAAATTTATGAATTAATAGGAATTTTTTTAATAACATTGTATACTAAATGTTACTATCTACAATATGTATTCAAAACGTTGTTTCTATCTAGCTCCATTTTCCAATTACAAGAAGTTAAAAATTCTACAAATTTGTTACAATTTTGATTTATCTGCCTACCTATGGAAACAAAAAATAAAATATTTGAGTGTTAATGTCATATAATCCGTGAGCCAGCTGCAAAAACCCTGACCCATTTGACCAAAATTTTCAGTATGCTCTATAAAATCTAACCATTTGGTTAAACTAAAAAGTGCACGTCTGCCATTTGGATCTGGGTGGAATTGAAAATAACGTCCATTAAAAAAGAAAAGTAAATGATGGAATTTTGACTCATGTGACCAAAATTTGCTTTTTAACCCATTATACTAGATGGGAATACAAATCAAAAGATATCAGTCTTTCACTCGTACGTGGTCGGGTTGTCCCGGCAGATGAATTTTAAAATTTAAAATTAGCAGCCCGAAATTTGACTCATGTGACCAAAATTTTCTTTTTTTCACATGATACTACAATGAAATGCAAATCAAAAGGTGCCAGTCTGCCACTCGTACGTGGTCGGGTTGTTCCGGCAGAAGAATTTGAAATTTTAAAATTTAACGACTCGAAATTTGACACATGTGACATCTTTCGATTTGCATTTCTGTATCTAGTATCATGTGATGAAAAAAAATGTTGGTGACAAGTCAAATTTTGGGACGCAAGTTTTAAATTTTTAAATTCGTCTGCCGGATCAACCCAATCACGTACGAATGACAGACTCGCATCTTTTGATTTGCATTTCATTGTAGTATCATGGGATAAAAAAGAAAATTTTGGTCACATGAGTCAAATTTCGGGCTGCTTATTTTAAATTTTAAAATTACTCTGCCGGGACAACCCGACCACGTACGACTGGCAGACTGGTATCTTTTGATTTGTATTCTCGTCTAGTATAATGTGTTGAAAAACAAAATTTTTGTTACATGAGTCAGAATTCCGTCATTTACTTTTCTTTTTTAATGGACGCCATTTTCAGACCTAAATAGACGGAGAGCCAGAGCCAAAAAAAGTCTCTGAATTTACTAAGCCTAGTTTTTTAATAGTTTATTACAGTGGTTGTGTACACAAACATACTGCGGACTGCGGTCAGTCAAGCTAAACGTAGAACAGGCGTCTCAGGTACGCTGTCGAAGTTGTCGTTCCTGCGAGGTAACAAAATGAATTTACTAAGGCTAAAAATTGTTATACAAATAGTATATTGCATATAAATGAAAGTTATGACAGTCAGTCAGCTAAATGTGGGGATAGAGCTGGTCAGTCGGCCGCAATGTATGTACAAAAAATAATAGCCCAGTCAAATTTGACATTAAAATATAAAAATTGACATTTTAATGTCAAATTTGACTAGGCTATTATTTTTTGTACATACATTGCGTCCGACTGACCAGCTCTATCCCCACATTTAGTTGACTGACTGTCATAACTTTCATTTATATGCAATATACTATTTGTATAACAATTTTCAGCCTTAGTAAATTCATTTTGTTACCTCGCAGGAACGACAACTTCGACAGCGTACCTGAGACGCCTGTTCTACGTTTAGCTTGACTGACCGCAGTATGTTTGTGTACACAACCACTGTAATAAACTATTAAAAACTAGGCTTAGTAAATTCAGAGACTTTTTTTGGCTCTGGCTCTTGGACTAAAATGGCAGACGTACACTTTTTGGTTTAACCAAATGGGTAGATTCAATAGAACATACTGAAAATTTTGGTCAAATAGGTCAGTGTTTTTACAGCTGGCTCACGGACTAATATGAATTTTTGACTTTTTGGTAAATTGAAATGGAAAATATGAAATGTCATTTAGTATTTATAAGGTCATAATAAACTTTAATAATATTATAAAAACTACAATTCTCGAATTCCCTTCTGTACAATGGTATATTTGTGAGTAAGTATTACATAATATATACTTATATTAGAAAAATAAAAATAGTAGAGTATGGCGAGAGGTTATGTGTTGGCCACATCGGATTTTTTCTTCTTGACAACTATAAATTTTAGATTTAATATAACAACACAAGTAAAAATCTTGGGGAGCTAAGTCCGCAGACCTATCTGGCCAAAGAATTATTCCACGGTTAAAATAAAAATTTCAATAATATTACAGCTACTTTGACATCGACAGTACATTATCATATATTTCCATATTGCATTTTATATTATTTATAAATAATATATTATTCTTTCCTAAAATTACAGTTGATTGGCAACACACGGCGCCATCTATTTAGAATGTTATGTACTAAAAAAAGCCTCACTTGGTCACAAACTCCATAGACAACATGCATGTGAAATTTGAATTGCCGCCGTTTCGGCTTTTGACAAAGTCGGTGCATGACAATTCGGGATTTGCAAAAGTCTAATGCCCTGTTCACACGTTGCTACTTTGAAGACGCATACGTGCTACTGTAGCATGAAAAGAAATTCAAATCGAAACAATTACCGCAAAAAATCGCTATCTACACACACAACGATCAACGATGTGAAATTATCAACGAGTAGTTCTTGATACTTTGATGCTACAAATTAGCAGCGCTGCTATTTGACAAGCGACTCAGAATTTTTCTTGCTACAGTAGCACGAATGTGTCTTCAAAGTAGCAACGTGTGAACAGGGCATAAGCAAATATAAGCTGTGTTTATAAATTCTTGTGTTGCATATCCGGATAAATTATAGAGTTGTGTTTACAAATTTCGGGGCATGAATAATGTTAGCAGGCGGGGTATATAAATTCGGGTTTTGCAAATTCGTGGTATGAAAAGTCGGTGTAAATATAAGTTGAGTATTTATATTCGGGTGTTGAAATATCGGGATGTGAATAAGTTAGCAGGCACGAATATAAATTCGAGATTTGCAAGTTCGGATAAAATAAAAGACTGTGTTTCTAAATTCGGGGTATAAAAAAGTCGATGTAAATATATGTTGATTTTTTAAATTCGGGTGTTGAAGGCATTCCCATTTTATTCGTGATACCATGACGTCACGGTATGTTGGGGTATGAGCCGCCATGCTGACCGCAACTTACGCAGCTCTGTAGCGGGTAGCATCTTAAATCCCGAACTTTTTAAACTCAACTTATATTTACATCGACTTTTTTATACCCCGAATTTAGAAACACAGTCTTTTATTTTATCCGAACTTGCAAATCCCGAATTTATATTCGTGCCTGCTAACTTATTCACATCCCGATATTTCAACACCCGAATATAAATACTCAACTTATATTTACACCGACTTTTCATACCACGAATTTGCAAAACCCGAATTTATATACCCCGCCTGCTAACTTTATTCATGCTCCGAAATTTGTAAACACAACTCTATAATTTATCCGGATATGCAACACAAGAATTTATAAACACATCTTTTATTTGCTCAGACTTTTTCAAATCCCGAATTGTCATGCACCGACTTTGTCAAAAGCCGAAACGGCGGCAATTCAAATTCCACATGCATGTTGTCTATGGAGTGTGACCAAGTGAGGCTTGTTTTTTAGTACATAACATCCTAAATAGATGGCGCCGTGTGTTGCCAATCAACTGTAATTTTAGGAAATAATTAAATATTATTTAAAAATAATATGAAATGCATTGTTGCATAAAAATAATATATCTACATATTAGTATATTATTTAACGAGTAAATAATGTAGGCTATAATTAATGAGGATGAAAGTTTGTTCACGAGCCGAAGGCGAGTGTATAAATCATCCGAGTTAATTATAGCCATTATTTTCGAGTCAAATACGACGTTTTATCTACAACTTTTTAAATAAAACAACATTTTCTTACTACAAATTTGTATTGATATTAACCTAACCTCAAACTTTGGTGTGATGACATGACAATTTATCCGAGTAATTTAGAACTATTATAGACTAGTCATATACAGCGTTTTACAAATTTTTATTATTTTTACTGTTTCTGCTTACAACGTCATAAAATGATAACTTGATGTAACAGATGTGATGGCAGTTTGACAGTTCGAGAGAATAAAGTACTCATTATTTAACAGTGTGAAATAATGAATTCATTATTTCATAATGTGTCCTTATGGAGGGGTTTATTATACTACTTTCACGTATATAATGAATACATTATTCTATTGTTGTAGATAAAATACTTTATTTATGTTTTATTATAAAGCAATGGTAAAGTGGTAAAGGTACCTATAGAAATAATATAATTTCGATCAGAAATTATTGCTCCAAAATTTTTAAATAATTAGGTAATATTAAGAGCAATAATTAACACGAACAAGTATATTTGTGATAAGTCTGACAGCTATCATTTTATGAGCCCGCGTAAATTCGAAAATTCAAATTAGAAAAAAGTTATAAAACTAAAAAACAATAATAAAAAATCTGACTTACATTAGGATGTCAGTTGTTGCTGTCTTAAAATTATAAGCTTCTATGTTTCATTTAGGCACTGGGTTATGTATAATGTTCAATGTATGTATATGTTGTGTTTCTACTACTTTACTAAATAAAATACACCTTTTTAATTATGACTTTATTACGAGACGACTTTCACACAATTTACAAAAACACGCTTCCTAATTCTAGTGCCTTTTTTTGTACATTTTAATATATTGCTGATTGTTGGGTGCAAGAATCAGGCAAATCCTATCCATATAGTATCATAGTAACGAAGTTATATGCATACCCAGTGTTATAGTTTACAGCAAAAATCCCAAATATTTGTAAATTTGGGATTAATAGGTTTTTGCACTTAGTTCTACGTCGTCACATAGAAGCCATAGAACTTTGTGTTTTATATGATACTCGGTATCAACCATGCTACCATAACCATAAGAAACATCGTCATAGAACCTTATTCGATAATTAATTTACAAGCAATTCGGTTAGTAGTTATATCGAAAATCAAAAAAGAAATCAATAAAGTCTATGCTTTAAGCCTGAATCCTAAGTCAAAAATATCGACAATCAGATGGCGATATTGGCAATATTTATTGTATTTTATTTATTTTCTTGTTAATTTGTGTAAATTTTCTTATTATTTTGTTAATTTCTTTAATCTTTAAATAAAATAATGCAGTTTATTTGACTTGCTATGTTTCATTTTAAAAGGACACTGTCAAATTCGTAACCATGGATATACAGAGTCCTATGTTTCATGTTAAAATAAACTCACGGTATATAATTTTTCTACGATCGGAATTAAAAGTAGGCTTTTTAGACTTCACTTGGTTACTTGAAAATGAACAATTGCAGACCAATGCTTCTTTGTAGACCGTTGCTAATAGTGACAGTATGAAAGTATTTTCAGCCCGCTGCTTATGAAAATGTGTTTAGTATTATAAATAATTTATTAATATTTAGTTACATTTATATTTATATTACAATTATTGCCAGTAGTTATTGTGAGAGATGAAAAGTCGTTATTAGATGCTGTAGAGATTGCAATATCGTTATTGTTAATGGTTTGAAGATTATTTACATTTACAATTTCATTATGGTTAGAAAATTTTATTGGCAACTTTTAATTTATTTTCAACTGAATCTTCTATGTAGCTCTCTGCAACGGTTGAAGACTTCCACCCTCCGTGTCTCTTAACAGTTGTTAAATTGGCTCCTGCATCGGCAAGTAGAGTTGCAGACGACCTTCTAAAGCAGTGTCCTGTATAACATTTTGGATTTGATATGCCAAGATATTCTGTTATAATACAAGGCAACTTTCCAAATGTGTTTCGCCCTACAACTTGTGTGGTACATTTACCATCTTTGTAATATATAAACAAACGTCGATGCTCCGTATGTTTAGGCCGCAGTGCCAAGTAGTCTCGGTAGATATCTAGGTAATTAATTACACAGTTTTTATTTGCAACAACTGTGAATGTTCGTGGCGTTTTCGTCTTTGTATCCGGTACTTTTACTATTAAAGCTGAGTGTGCATCCTCGATGTCATCTATTGTAATTTTTGTCAATTCGTCACGGCGTAGAGCTCCTGATATCGCAAGAATTAAAGCCACTTTTGTCATCAAATAAGATTTATTTGGAGCTTCCAGTATAAATCTATCAATTTGGTCCTTGGTTAGTGTTTTCGATTTTTTGGCTACATAACCATCTGATTTTCTTTTCAAAAATGCTGTTACTTTACTAAACTTATTAATATCAATATATCGTGATGTAAAATTACAGTAGCTTTCCGACCACAGCGTAGATGCTTTCAAAGTCTTCGATTTTTCAGATAAATATGCCAAAATTTCTTTTTCAGTTATGCGCTTGCATTCTTTTTCCTTAAACCACATTAAAAATTTAGAATAAGCGTATTCATACCTCTCTCTTGATTTTGTAGGTAATAATTCCAATGTAGCTGCATTGGCAGCATCTTCAACGTCAGGTGGTGTAAATTCAAAATTATCGTCTTCAATATCCATTATCGTTCGTAATATTCTTTATCAAAATCAAATTTTTTCATAAATGTCAAGTTTGTTTATATTTGTTTGTTGTATTGTTTTCCTACATTCAAAATTGTAGCTTCCATAGATAATGATGATTTAAATGAAAAATGACAAATTTTTTATTGATTGCTAATAAAAATCAATGAATCTTTTTTAAATCGTAGAAAAAATGTTGTGTATACATCTGGCTGAAAGTATCTTTGCATACCTCAACTTGTTGCAGCTCTCGCTGCGCTCGTGCGACAATCTCTAGCCTCGGTCTGCAAAAGGCTACTTTCAGCCCTTAGCATACAAATTACTATTATATACAGGTTGATGGAGGTGAAATGCGAACATAGGGAACATACATGACAATCGAACTTTCATGCCTGGTATCTTGATATATTTTGTAGTAGTGTCACAAAACGAAGTAATGTGAATTAGTCTGACAAAAAGAGTAATTAATAACAGAAAAAATAATCAAATCTAAAAGTGCATGTTGAATGTTAGTATAGTAAAAGTAATTATTATGAAAAGAAAGCAGGAACATATTTATTTTAATTGTTAAATAAATTATAAAGCTAGAATTTACAATAAATATAAAAACAAATTTCCTAAACGATTGTAAAATCCAATTCTAGCATTATTAGCAACATTTAAAATGCATCTAAAAGCAGTTCATACAGGGTTGTCGTTTTTTCTTCTTGACAACTATAAATTTTAGATTTAATATAACACCACAAGTAAAAATCTTGGGGAGCTAAGTCCGCAGACCTATCTGGCCAAGGAATTATTCCACGGTTAAAATAAAAATTTCAATAATATTACAGCTACTTTGACATCAACAGTACATTATCATATATTTCCATATTGCATTTTATATTCTTTATAAATAAATATCGGGATGCCGATCTACGATCTGGTCTCATTAGCCAAACTCTCGCTTTGTTTTATATCTTATGTTATAAAATGACTAAAAATTGCATGTATGTATTTTTTCCGGTCATCTTTTATCTATTAAAAAATTATAAATTATACAAAATAATAAATTTTAAAATAACGAATGGGTAATAAAATTTGTGAAAAACCAGCAGTAAAACATAACAAACAAAAGTAAATGATTTTAAGTATTAAAAGCCAATTTGAAGTTTTTCTAATGTAAAGGCTTCCAAATTTTTAAGGAAAAAATCTTCATCTTGGTAAACATCTGGTACGGTATTATTCTGCATTAGGTATGGCTATAAGTACCATTTTTGACCACCTCACATCAGGTAAGAATTTATGTGGGAATCAAAAATTTTATTTAACAGGTATGGCCATAGATAACATTCTTGACCACGTCACATCAGGTAAGAATTTATATGGGAATCAAAAATTTTATTTAATAGGTATGGCCATAGGTACCATTCTTGACCACCTCACATCAGGTAAGATTTTATGTGAGAATCAAAAAATTTATTTAATAGGTATGACCATAGGTACCATTCTTTACCACCTCACATCAGGTAAGAATTTATATGGAAATCTAAAATTTTATTTAATAGGTATGGCCATAGGTACCATTGTTGACCACCTCACATGAGGTAAGAATTTATGTGGAAATCAAAAATTTTATTTATTAGGTATGGCCATAGGTAGAGTTTTTGAACACCTCACATAAGGTAAGAATTTATGTGGAAATAAAAAAATGTATTTAATAGATATGGCCATAGGTACTGTTCTTGACCACCTCACATCAGGTAAGAATTTATGTGGGAATCAAAAATTTTATTTAATAGGTATGACCATAGGTAGAGTTTTTGACCACCTCACATCAGGTAAGAATTTATGTTGGAATCAAAAATGTTATTTAATAGGTATAGCCATAGGTACCGATTTTGACCACTTAACATCAGGTAAGAATTTATATGGGCATCAAAAAATTTATTTAATATTTATGGCCATAGGTAGAGTTTTTGACCACCTCACATCAGGTAAGAATTTATGTGGGAATCAAAAATTGTATTTAATAGGTTGTTTGGCCAATCAAAAATTTTATTTAATAGGTATGGCCATAGGTAGAGTTTTTTGGAAATCAAAAATTTTATTTAATAGGTATGGCCATAGGTAGAGTCACAGCGCGGCAATTAGATACGCTCAGAAGTGTATATGCTAGGCTCAATTGCCGAATTCGGCCATTGGGCGAAATAAACGGCCACAACGCGATCTGGCAAACGCAAAACAGCCACAACGCGTTGTGTATTTTAATAACTATTAGATCCATTTTATTATGTTAAAAAAAGGAGTTCTGTTGGACTCAAGACGGGTTTTGTTAGCATAGATTAGTATATGTCAAAAAATCTGCTGTGGCCAGCACAGTACTTCCCCGACTATAAGTTTTAATAACTTACTTTCGTAACGCCTTTAATTTTATGTTTCATACTCTGAATTATTAACAATAATTTATTTTATAAATAGTATCATGTACAGATAAAAATTTTATATACGATTTGTAGATGACAAAAATATAATCCATCATTTGAAGTACTACGTCCGGTTTGGGGATTGCTACAAAAAATAACTGGATTCTTAAGATTTGTATTAAAACCTGAAATGTAAAATTTGGTTGTTAAATGTTTGATATTTTTTGAGTTATCGTCCACAAAATATTGTAACACACACAAACGCGCACAGACATCATCTCGAAAATACTTAATTCGTATTCTATGGATTGTAAAACGTACTTATTCACTAAAAACTGGAAAATTTTAACTCCTCACAATACCTTCCCTTATAGAATATAATGCGGGAGGTAAAAACAACTTACCATCGTTTAAATGTTGTTATTGATTCTCCGACTAATTTTTTTCCCCAGAGAACTTTTGATAATACACTTGAAGAAATTTGAATAATTTTTTGAGAACAAATTTAATATCGCATAAATGCCATTTTTTACATTTTCACTAAACTTATCTCCCCGAGCGCTTTAAATTGACACCAAACTCGGTACAATTTGAATAATTTATAAAAAAAAAAACCATTGACGATCGGTTAAATGTTATTTTTATTTTTCTACTAGAATTCTTTTTCCGAAAGCTTTAATTTGATACCACACACGATAGTATTTTAATAAAAATAAAATAAGCTATGTTTATAAAGTTGGTACCACTGGTTGAATAAAGCCATTAATGAACTTGAAGTCAGATTTTGGCACAAGATCTTAAATATAAAATTTCAGTCCAAAATTCCAACGCGTTTTTAAGTTATGCAATATCCAGACAGACCCACAGACCGACTTTTTTAAAAATTATGTTTTTTGGGTTCAGTAGGGTCTAAACCGTAAAGATTAACCAAAATCTCGAACTGTCAAAAAATCACGATTACAATACTTCCCTCTATTACATAGATCGGGGAAGTAAAAAACGTAATTATGTTGGACTAAAGAAGGGTTTTGTTAAACGACCACAACGCGTTGTGGCTATTATAAAACGGTCACAACGCGTTGTTGCTGTTTTGCGTTTGCCAGATCGCGTTGTGGCTGTTTATTTCGCCCAATGGCTGAATTCGGCAATTGAGCCTAACATATACAGTAAAATATTCGAGTAGGCGTGGCCTAGTGTATCTTTGAACAGCGCAAAACTCGCTGAAAACGAGTTTTCTGGAAAATTTGAGTTAGTCCGTTAGATTCCTGAGGTTGAAAACCTTTTATATACCAACTCTCGAGAAAATCGTTAGAGCCGTTTTCGAGATAGCATGACCGTAAAAACATACTATTCCTTCCTCATTTAATAGAATA
The DNA here is from genome assembly GCA_947534325.1 of Agonum fuliginosum. NCBI lineage: Eukaryota > Metazoa > Arthropoda > Insecta > Coleoptera > Carabidae > Agonum > Agonum fuliginosum. The sequence continues at coordinate 20,346,776 of OX384040.1, forward strand.
GATATATTATTCTTTCCTAAAATTACAGTTGATTGGCTACACACGGCGCCATCTATTTAGAATGTTATGTACTAAAAAACAAGCCTCACTTGGTCACACACTCCATAGACAACATGCATGTGAAATTTGAATTGCCGCCGTTTCGGCTTTTGACAAAGTCGGTGCATGACAATTCGGGATTTGCAAAAGTCTAAGCAAATATAAGCTGTGTTTATAAATTCTTGTGTTGCATATCCGGATAAATTATAGAGTTGTGTTTACAAATTTCGGGGCATGAATAAAGTTAGCAGGCGGGGTATATAAATTCGGGTTTTGCAAATTCGTGGTATGAAAAGTCGGTGTAAATATAAGTTGAGTATTTATATTCGGGTGTTGAAATATCGGGATGTGAATAAGTTAGCAGGCACGAATATAAATTCGGGATTTGCAAGTTCGGATAAAATAAAAGACTGTGTTTCTAAATTCGGGGTATAAAAAAGTCGATGTAAATATATGTTGATTTTTTAAATTCGGGTGTTGAAGGCATTCCCTCTATGACGATGTTTCTTATGGTTATGGTAGCATGGTAGGTATCGAGTATCATATAAAACACGAAGTTCTATGGCTTCTATGTGGCATCTAAGTGCAAAAACCTATTAATCCCAAATTTACAAATATTTGGGATTTTTGCTGTAAAATATAACACTGGGTATGCATATAACTTCGTTACTATGGATAGGATTTGCCTGATTCTTGCACCCAACAATCAGCAATATATTAAAATGTACAAAAAAAGGCACTATAATTAGGAAGCGTGTTTTTGTAACTTGTGTGAAAGTCGTCTCGTAATAAAGTCATAATTAAAAAGGTGTATTTTATTTAGTAAAGTACCTAGTAGAAACACAACATATACATACATTGAACATTATACATAACCCAGTGCCAAAATGAAACATAGAAGCTTATAATTTTAAGACAGCAATTTGCTTTTGCTTAAAAAATATAATAACAGACACAACTGACATCCTAATGTAAGTCAGATTTTTTATTATTGTTTTTTAGTTTCATGACCTAATTATTTAAAAATTTTGGAGCAATAATTTCTGATCGAAATTATATTATTTCTATAGCTTTACCACTTTACCATTGCTTTATAATAAAACATAAATAAAGTATTATATGTAGATATATTATTTTTATGCAACAATGCATTTCATATTATTTTTAAATAATATTTAATTATTTCCTAAAATTACAGTTGATTGGCAACACACGGCGCTATCTATTGAGAATGTTACGAGTATGTGCTAAAAAAACAAGCCTCACTTGGTCACACTCCATAGACAACATGCATGTGGAATTTGAATTGCCGCCGTTTCGGCTTTTGACAAAGTCGGTGCATGACAATTCGGGATTTGAAAAAGTCTGAGCAAATAAAAGATGTGTTTATAAATTCTTGTGTTGCATATTCGGATAAATTATAGAGTTGTGTTTACGAATTTCGGGGCATGAATAAAGTTAGCAGACGGGGTATATAAATTCGGGTTTTGCAAATTCGTGGTATGAAAAGTCGATGTAAATATAACTTGAGTATTTATATTCGGGTGTTGAAATATCGGGATGTGAATAAGTTAGCAGGCGCGAATATAAATTCGGGATTTGCAAGTTCGGATAAAATAAAAGACTGTGTTTCTAAATTCTGGTTATAAAAAGTCGATGTAAATATAAGTTGAGTTTAAAAAGTTCGGGATTTAAGATGCTACCCTATGAATCAGATAAATAAGTCAAATAATAAATCACGGCCAGTGGTTAGCTCAGCGGTAGAGGGTCCGCCTAGCATGCTAGCGGTCCCCAGTTCGATTCCCAGCACAACCGACAATAATACCACTGGGTCCGAGTGGTTGGATTCCACTATAATAACATCTACCATCCTGTAATTGGAAGTTAATTCTGTAGGTTGGGTACCATTAAAAAAAAAAAAAATAAATAAACAAACAATAAGCTGTATAGTCGCCCTCTGAAAACAAACACAAATTGAGATTAAGGTAGAAATGTCATTATGAAGATCTGAGCATACCGGACAAATTTTATTCGCCCACTTACCGTTACGTCATAACTGTGACGTTTAACATACCACAACTAAATCGGACCTTACCGATCGCAAGTAACCGACCGGTGAATAAAAATCGCCTATTATGTTTACTGACGTTAGTGACCTTGCTTGTTTCTGTTTTACATGTGTTACATTTTCATATTTCTTTTGATTTGTATAATTTTATTTAAAAAAATCTGAAGTGGCCTGCACACAACCTTCCGCCATATCTAAACTTATAAACATAAATGTATACGTATACAATCCGGTGTCCCTAAAATATATAAATAAAAATCTAAAATATTCAAACACAGAAATTTGCATCACCTGAATCAAAAGATTCGTTCACAGGAAAACTCTTCTGTGTTGAAGCCATTCTCCGTTCAAATACTACATTAATATCTTACTTATGACTAGAGATGGGAATTTAGTGATTTTACCTTTTTTTCTACGTGAGTACTATTTTTATGTGTCATAATACAAAATCCGTTTTGAAGAAAATGCTTTCATTTGAACCCAATATGATTTTACCTATTTTTCCTAAAATCGTGGTTTTTTAAAATTTGGACCTATTTTACTATCTTTGTACCTAAATCATATTTTTATGTTCCTAAATCGTGTTTTAAATATTTTTCTTTTTTAAAATCTAACATTCACAGATATTTGTATTTTTTAGGTTGGCAATTTTGATTTTTGTACTTCTGCACTTATTTTCTTCGCGCATTTTAAAAAGTATTTGAAATTAAATACAGCTGTCATTTAGCGGTCGGTGCGAAAACTAAAATTTTAGTCACGTGATGGTTACAGCAGTTCGTGTACGAGTCGCACCACACTGGCTGTAGTGTAGATTGTGCTTGTGCTGTACAAGTGTTAATGTGGTTGAATATTTAAAAAAAATCATGCCAAGAACCTCACATAAACTAAAACTATACGAAGAATGCTACAATTAAAAGGACACGTGTTTATTTTAAAATTACTTACTAAATTTCATGTTACATAAATGGTTTTCTAATTTTAAGCTAGTACTGAAGTTTCAAGTTGAAGATTTGAATGAATTCATGTTTATTTATATCAATATAATAAAATATTTTTAAAAAGTTATAACCTAAAATACTTTTTTTGGATCCTAATTTTAGATATTTTGTACCTAAAACGAGAATTTTATTAACCTTTTTAGGAACCTATTTTCGCAAATTTTAAATCCTAAATTCCCATCTCTACTTATGACTTATATGGCGCTAGTATGTCAACTTGTCACCCGTCGCACCTGTCAATATTTTTTACGCAGAAACAAAAATCAGCCGAACATGGATTTTTTAAATTTTACTGCAGTTCTTTAATGCTACCAGATAAAGACAATTTTTTTATAACGTAAGTTGCAAATAACTTTGCCTCTTATTCTTATTACAAATAAATACTATATTTATCCAAATTTATATAAATTTTTGACAATTATCTTTATCAATCTTCAAAAAATATCACTTCCGGTGAAGATATTTGTACCAAAATCTAATAAGCTCTTCCTATTCGTATACAATTGTAAAATACCAAATATCAAAATTTTTGGGTAATTCGTATTTGAGTTATACGACATCCGGCATCGGCCCGGACCACACACATACACACACACACACACACACACACACACACACACACACACACACACACACACACACACACACACACACACACACACACACACACACACACACACACACACACACACACACACACACACACACACACACACACACACACACACACACACACACACACACACACACACACACACACACACACACACACACACACACACACACACACACACACACACACACACACACACACACACACACACACACACACACACACACACACACACACACACACACACACACACACACACACACACACACACACACACACACACACACACACACACACACACACACACACATACACACACATACATACAGACATCATCGAGAAACTATCAAAAATGAGTTGTAAGGACCCTAATTCGTGCTCATCCACTTAAAACTCACTACCCGATTTTTTGCATGATTCCAATACCTTCCTTTACAGGTAAGCGGAAGGTAAAACACAGAGAGAGAGATATACAGGGTGTCTGTTTATAAATGAACCAGCATATATCTCGCTTATTTGTTGATTTAGCGTTTTTTGTCCAATACATGATTTATACAGTATCATGTGTAGTAATTGATAGCGGATGTGAATCTTTGGTATCTCTTCCGGTTTTTGAGGAAGTGATAGCAACTTTCAAATTTCAAATGGAACATTGTAATTTTTTTACGAATTTGAAAAGTACATTAAATTTGCTTTACGGTGGTATAAAAAAGTCATATGTTGTATTATTAAAATATTAAATTACGGGCACTTAAATTATGCACCTATGAATGCTGAAATAAGTAAGCCTTGCCGCGAAACAAAAACAATAGTTGAAAGCAGTTACCTGTCAACAATCAATGTAAATTACAATAAAATATCTCTTAAATCTAATTATAATAAAGAAAACGCATATTATGAATAATTAAGAAACAATTAATTTATTAGAGTACCTCGAGAGTACCTAACTTAAATTTTATAAAAGATGTTCAAAATGTTGACAGGTAACTGCTTTCAACTATTGTTTTTGTTTATATATATATATATATATATATATATATATATATATATATATATATCATCTCTAAAATGTTAAATTCTTACTCTAGGGACCCTAAAACGTGCTTATCCACCAAAAACTCACACTCGAAAATTTTGGCCCATCACAATTAATACCTCCCTCATAGAATATTAGGCGGGAGATAAAAATTATAAAACAGTTTATACGCTTTATTTTTAATAATATGCAATAGAGTCAGTTGATGACTGGTAACCGCACACACGGTATATGCCAATGAAGATTTATTTTATAATTTTAGGTAGCTAAGCTATCCTGTTTATACGTCATTTATTACAATCATTTCAAGATCATTATATCAATATATGAACATTCACAGCAATAAAATAAAATAACAATCTAACAAATAGATTCTTATGGAAGTGTTCATAGCAGCCTTAAAAATACAAATAAACACAGGGACATGCAAATGTCATATATTTTACACAAGCATACGCATACGCATAAACATGAACATATCTGTCAATCAGAGAGATGGGGAAAAATTGTTACATCTGTATCTTTGTGAAATTATTAGAATATCAATATTTAAGAAGAAGGACTGCTTGCGTAATTACGTACAATACGTGTTTTATTTTCGAAGCTGTGAACACGAGTCATAAAACTTATTTATTTTCAGCTGTTCATGAACCTTTATTAATCTATTCTTTCTATTATTCTATTAATATAAACACTAGTAAAAGACTAAAGTAACAAATGCATTAAAAAGTAGTTTGAAAAATGTGCAATGTCACAGTAAAATTCTTGACGGAATGGTTAATCTGAAGATGTGTGTCAGTCAAGATTTCGGGGATTTACGTCATCTTTAGCGTCATAATCTCTGTATTCGGGTCTTAACATAGCTGATGAACCGATAACACAATAAACTGAGGGTGTGTTCGAGAACCAAACTCACTCCAACTATTTTCTTTTTATAAAAATATCGTTAACAGACGATTAGAATTCTTTACATTTATATCTATCGCGCCTTTTTCCCAAATTGCGTGCAGAAGCTTCACTCTGCTTCACATACTGTGAGGCATCGGTATAGATACATATTATACAGTGTGTGCGGTTATCAGTCGTCGTTTCACTTATGGTTTATTTTATTTTATTTTCTATTTCACTGTCTGAAATCAGTCCGAAAGTCGCACTTTGCCGCATCCTAGCTATGCAATGTCATTTTGAAGTTGAAAAATACTGTAAAAGTGTTTTTGTTGCGAGTAAACTGTTTCTTTTTGATTCAAGGTAATATTTTTATAGACATTTAATAGAGAAAGAGCGGATCTACAGATGTGCTTTTTAAAATTAATTTCTATCATGATTCCCTGTTCACACAAGGAAAGTTTTAACAAAAAAAATTTCTTGAAAGTAAAACAAGTCATAAAAAAACTGTCAATACCGGTCATATAGGAAAACCGTGGGGGAAACTAATTATTTAAAATATATTAAAGCTAGTGATCTTAAATATATTTAGTAAAAATAATAACTACATTCCCCGTGTGAACGGTATTAACAGTTTTTACTTCCTTGTACGGAGTAATAAGGAAGTATTGTAATCGCGAAAAATTTCGGTTTTCAGATTTTGATGGAAATATCCGTTTTGACCTTTTCTGAATCCATTATGACTAGTTTCGTCGTGACGTCTGTACGTATGTACGTACGTACGTATGTACGTACGTACGTATGTACGTACGTCTGTACGTATGTACGTACGTCTGTACGTATGTACGTACGTCTGTACGTATGTATGTCGCATAACTCAAATTCGGTTAGACGTAGAAAGTTGAAATTTTGTATTTAGGACTGTTATAGCATCTAGTTGTGCACCTCCTATTTTTGGTTTCAATCTACAAACCGGAAGTAGTAAATTTAAAAAAAATTTCGATAAATATTTAATTTAAGACAAATTTTTTTATTTTAAATGAAAGATTATGTGATTATTACCTACAATCGGTATTTTATAAATATTTTTGTATCTGGTATCATTTAAGAATAATTAAAGTATATATTTATAATTTAATATTTCGGTATCTTGTAGTCCATGATCGATTAACATTTGTTACTATGTAAAATTCAAATGATTATGACATGACAGTGACAATAGTAAAATATGCTTTATATCTTCTTCTGCAGTTTAAATAAAATGACTAAAATATATTTGTGAGTATACTAGTATAATAAGTTAAAAGAATTTTTTATATTATTCTACATTTTAGTTATTAAGAAAAGTATGAACAAACAAGGCGTACAAGGAAGTCATGTGGTGTCCACGTCAGATTTTTTTCTATGACAGCTCCTAGCACTTGTACTTTCAAGAAACTTTTTCCTTGTGTGAACAGGGTCAGGGCATGAGATACATATAACCAATAACCGTGTAAAGTTTGCATAAATTGTAATTTTGTTGAACTTTCGAAATTTTTATAATTAGGTAAATCCTTGTAGAAATAAAATTGTATCATTCATGTACTGGCCAAAAAACACTCGCTGTCGCTACGTTAGTATATTTTATGCTGCATGGATTTTAGGAGGTAGACGGGCCTCAGTACATCACAAGGAAGATGTTTGCGCAGTTAAACTGGAAGGTGTACCTGACTGAATTCGAACCTGAGTTGAGTTGTCGACTTATCGGTCACATAACGCACTCTGCCATATTTCTTGTTTTGCAACTGAAAGGTTTAACATATCTATGACAGGCGTTTAATAAGTAGATCACTTGTCTTGTATCTTATTTCTTTATTTGTATCAGATCAAAAACAAATAGTTCAGATGTTAACCGTTAAACAGATTTCTTGTTGTGAATAATTCGTGGTCGGCCAAGTGTAAAAATGTTCCTGGTCTCTACCAAATCATATTCTTTTGGTTACCTAAATAAATTATGTTTAATTGATGGTAATTATTGCCAATTAGAAAATGAACCGACAAAGGTAATTACTATAAAATTAATAACATTAAATTTTGTTGTTATTGGTCTGATTGCTAGCATTTAAATAAATTATAAATATATTTTACTATCTTTTTATAAATAACTCAAGAAGGATATTGGATTTTTTATTAAATTTCGCGCAATCAGAGTGTCTAGTCTACTAAAATTTAGTCTGTGGCATTCAAGAAGGGTATTAGGTTATTTATTAAGACGTCCGTCTACCACCTAAAAGCCAGCACAAAACGTACTAACGTAGCAAGTGTTTTGAGACCAATACAAGAATGGTAAAATTTTATTTCAACAAGAATTAATTAACAGTTGTGCTTTTTTAAATTTTTTATAAAAAATTGTAGATGATTATAAAAATTCCGAAAAGTTCATAAAAATGTCCAATTTATGCAAATTTACACGATTATATCTCCTGATAGAAATTCATTTTTAAAATAGTAAAAAGACATTACATTATCTTGAAGTCAATAATAAACTAACAGTTTACTCGCAACGAAAACACTTTTACAGTATTTTTCAACTTCAAAAAGACATTGCATTGTTAAGATGCGGTAAAGTATGAGTTTCGGGTTGGTTTCAGGCAATCGTAGTAGTGGGGAAAAGAGTGAAATAGAAAAAAAAGTAAAATTGAGAGTATTCTAGGAGTTCAGAATTTCTGCCAAATTTCGGCATACTGTGTAATAAAATGAAATTAGAAAATGGTGCTACATACTCGTAGATACAACGTTTTGAATAGGTACTACTTGTAGACAGTAACATTTAGTATTTAGTATACATTGTTAATAAAAAAATCCTATCAATCCATAAATTTTAAGGATATTCCAGAAAAATTCTTCAGATCTTCAAGAAACTACCACTTCCGGTTGTACGATCAACACCAAAATCGGATTTAATCTAGGGTGACAGAATATTAAAAAAAAAAATTTATTCAGTGATATTTGAGTTATCGTATTTCCAACATCATCCACCCATCCATCCACACACACACACACAGACATCATCGCGAAACTATCAAAATCGTGTTGTAGCTTGTAGGGACCTCAACGAGCTTATCAATTAAAAACTCTATCGAAATTTTAGCATGATTACAATTAATATACATCTCTTACAGTACCCAGTGATAAAATGCTACGAACAAAGTAAAAAAATATATTTTCACATTTTCGAAAAGAATAATATCAAATTATGTTCAATGTTTTAGTTTCTAGAATTCTCGAGAATTATTTCTCGTCTCGTCTCATCTCAAAAATAAGAAACGAGAAATTTATTGGTTCTCGTCTCGTAAGTTCGAGACGAGAATGAGACGAGAAATTGATCGTTTCGGCGACATCACTAGCGTAGTGTACGGCACTGTGTATGTAATTACACCTCACAGGTAGCCAGCAAGTGAAGTTGTTCGATCTTCCTCCGTGTGAGGGGACGGGGGCTCACCGGACACCGGTTGGCTGCTGGCCACGTGGCCGAGCCGTCGACACGTGTAATTATAGGGTCCGGCACTGGGAGGTGGGCCCAGTCAGTCCCCACTCAAGTACAGACTCACTAAGTGCAGGTGTATTCATGAAGATTAATGACTTGCTTGAGAGATTCAAATTAGAAAAGAAGCAATATTTCACTTATTATACAACGGGTACCCTGAAGTCTGGTAACCGCACACACGCTGCAATATTATATTTGATGACTGACAGTACTGAATATCGTAATTCAATACTTTATTCCGGTCAAACAGCACAAAAATCTACTCTGTGGTGTGCTAGATACAACAACAACTAGGAGCTGAAGGCTGGTAACAGCACACACACACACACACACAAAAATATTATACCTGATGACTAACAGTACTGGAGTGGAAATCGTAATTCAATACTTTATTTCGTTCAAATAGCACAAAAATCTACTCTGTGGTGTGCTAGATACAACAACAATCAGGAGCTGAAGGCTAGTAACCGCACACACTCTAAAATATTATATCTGATGACTGACAGTACCTACCTACTGGAAATCGCAATTCATTACTTTATTCTGGTCAAACAGCACAAAAATCTACTCTGTGGTGTGCTAGATACAACAACAACCAGGAGCTGAGGGCTGGTAACCGCACAAACGCTAAAATATTATTTCTGATGACTGACAGTACCTACTAGAAATCGTAATTAATTACTTTATTCCGGTCAAACAGCACAAAAATCTACTCTATGGTGTGCTAGATACAACAACCAGGAGCTGAAGGCTGGTAACCGCACACACGGTCAAATATTATCGATACTGATAGCTCACAGTATGTGGAGTTATCGTACTCGTAGGTACATAAAAACATTTATAAGACTCAAAATTGACAATATAACATTTTTCTATTTGGCGTTCACAAAGTTAACTTTGTGTAACGCAACTGAATGTCGCCAAGGTTCACTTTTTGATACGCAACATATCTTTTTAGAAGATTGGCAGTATCGGATGATATTTACTTCAATTATTGTCTAACGTCAAACATCAAATCTGACAAATTTCAGTATAACCTCTAAATCTGTTTTGCTTAATTAATTACTTTTTATTCAATAAAATTATTGAATCTATGGTCTGTTCCAAATAAGAATATAGTATGGGGAAAGATAGGGCTTACGATTTGAGCGTTCTGATTGGTCTAGCCGGAAACCAAGTTTACATCAGCGAAAAATTTGTAATATGCGCGCATCATTTAGCTGTCGAACGCCGTAGTAGTAACAGCTGGTATTGTTGGAAAAGTGAGTCGTTGATTAGGGTCAGTAGCGCGTGACGCGCGGCACATAACACTATTTCAAAAATACCGCGCTACGTTTAAATTTCTATTTAATGTGTGTAAAACGGGCTGGCTCCGCAGCGCCGTCTACTATACTCTTATTTGGAACCGGGTATAGTAACAGAAAACATATAAGTTCTATAATTTCTTTAATGTCAGCACATAATATCACCTATACTCTATTTCAGCTTAGAAAATAGTAGATGGCACTGCGAATGCAGTCCGTTCTACACCCAAACATTCTATTAATTTAAACTTTGGCGCGAACTACAAATACATAACGTATTCCTATCATAAATATCCTATAGATGAATAAAAATTGTCAAAATAAAAAAGAAACACACGTTGTTTTACTATTTTCAGGTTATATAAACTTGAAATGTCAAACGGAAATGAAATCGCGAATCTCTCCAATGTTCGCTGATGTAAACCCACCTCTCGTCTCGACCAATCAGATTCAAGGATATCATCGTCCTATCTTACTCAACGCTATGTTCTAAGCTGACATCAAGTATAGAATAGCTCAGTAATTATATACATTTACAGTGACATTGATAGTTAAATAAATGGCAATATTAATGTTACCAACAAAAAGTTTCCCTAAATCGACTTGTGTATATTGTGGCAGTTTAATTTAAATTTTAATATAACAAGACACCAAATATAAAAAATCTGACGTGGCCATCACACAACCTTATCCATATCTAGATTTTAAACAGAAATGTATACGTGCAATCCGGTGCCCATTTAAAATATACAAATAAAAATCTCAAATATTCAAACACAGAAATTTGCATCACCTGAATAAAAAGATTCATTCACAGGAAAACTCTGCTGTATTGAAGCCATCCTCCGTTCAATTACTACATTTAATATCTTACTTAGGACTTATATAGCGCTAGTATACCAACTTGTCACCCGTCTCACCTGTCAATATTTTTTACGCAGAAACAAAAATCAACCGATCATGGATTACAAGATATCAACGTTTTATTTGATAAATTTATTTTTTAAATTTTACTGCAGTTCTTTAATGCTAGAAGACGATTTAAATCCATATAGGAGTGACGTCATATCAGATAAATTCTATCCACCACGTTCACTAAATAAGCTATCTCTTTCTTACACATTTTACTCGTATAAATCTATTCGCATATCGTATGTCATAAGGGGCGGAGCTTATCAATATGTGTCTTAACGGCAATAGCAGAACAATTATTTATATAATATGGTATTCATTACATGAAATATATTTTCTTACATATTATTGTTATCTTTTAGATTCACAAAAGTTCGTTATATATCATTTATTGTTTATTGCTGACAACTTGTCAATTTTCTGCTTATTGTTGTGTCAAGTGTCAACATAAAATTTTGAGGTTAGCGTGTTTTGTTATTTAGTTTTGTTCTATTTTATTAATATTTGATTATTTCCTACAGAATCATGTGATGTATTAAAATGGTAAAATAATGTTTAAGTTTAAAAATAGAATTAAAAACTATTGCTTTTAAATTTCGCGTATAGAGAAAGACTGCCAGCACCATCTACCAAACTCATGCTGTAGTAAAAAGTAAAATTTTTGATTCATACGAATAATTTGCTTGTTTTTTATGACGTCACTCCTATATGGATTTAAATCGTCAATTTTTTTATAACGTAAGTTGCAAATAACTTTTCCTCTTATTCTCATTATAAATAAATACTATATTTTTCCAAATTTATATACAATTTTGACAATTAACCTTTTCAATCTTCAAAAAATATCACTTCCGATGAAGATATTTGTACCAAAATCTAGGGAGCTCTTCCAATTTATATACAAATGTTAAATACCAAATATCAAAATTTTCGGGTAATTCGTATTTGAGTTATGCGACTAACAACCCTTGACCACACACACACACACACACACACACACACACACACACACACACACACACACACACATACACACACACATACACACAGACATCATCGTGAAACTATCAAAAATGAGTTGTAAGGACCCTAATTCGTGCTCATCCACTAAAAATTCACCACCCGATTTTTTGCATGATTCCAATACCTTCCTTTACAGGTAAGCGGAAGGTAAAAATAGTATAAATAACTCATTTTAGAAGACTTGTCCTTTAGTAAACTCGCCCGAGTCCTCGTTTTATTAAACTTGGACGCATGCGAAACAATTATGTCTTATAAAACTTGTTCTTTAATATACTATTGTATCATTCAATACAATTAAATACACAATGAGTTCCACAAAATATTCATCTCAAATTACATTTCCCAAAATCGGTAAATAATGCTCACTCAATTATCAATAAAGCAATTCCTGTAACTTTCTCATATTTCATAACTTCTAATTCAAAAATAAAATTCACCGGTCGTTTTCGGTACAAATGGTATCAAGTTACCAGCTGCCAAACTCAAAACTAATCCATTTTAAAATTTCTTTCGCATCTGTTGGCAGAGCTATTGTGTTCTTTGCTATTAATTCTAAGAAAAAGTGTACAGTAAAGGTAGTGGTGCGCGCGGTAATCCACAGAAGTGAAAATCAAGGAAACCATTCAGGGTCACCACCTTTCAGAAAGAAATTCTAAATTCCCCTTCGCGTGAGGATTATGAGAGGACAAAGAGGTTGGTACCTGGAAATTGGTCAATTGTGTCCACCGGAAACGAATGGAATTTTAGGATTTTGTTGTCAACGTTCTGATCTATTGAGTTTAACTGTATTGATTTATTGATTTATACTTTGAAGAGTAGTGTGTTGCGGTATTTAATGTATTCGGCGACACAAACAAACTTTTGAAGTAAATCCACTTGGCAAAATAAAATCCCCAGAACATTTCAAGAATGTGAACATCCCGATTTGTTACTTGCTTTGTCCATTAACATCCTATTAATATCATACCGCCCTTAGTAACATCAGCTATGATGTACCATCCCAATGTTTAATAATAATTTGGTAATAATATCCCAATTTTGTATCCCATGTAATTCTCTGTCTGAAATGTGTTTGTATTGAGTATGTAATTTTTGAACGTACTCAGGATGTGGCTAGAATTTTTTAATTTTTTTTATGGGAACCATCCTACCCTACTAACGTAATATCACTTGCAGTACGAAAATAAGATGTTTTTGAACATCCCATGGACAATTCATGTCAAGTGGGTTGTTACTTGCTATATTTGCCTATTAACATCCTATTAATATTCTAGCGATTGCTAATGTCTGCCCTTAGTAACATCATCTATGTAACATCCCAATGTTTAATAATTTGGTAATATTGGTAATAATAACTCAATTGTGTATCCCATGTAATTCTCTGTCTAAGATGTTTGTATTGAGTATGTAATACTCACGATATGACTAGGATAGACTTACGCAATATCACTTCAAGTACAAGAATAGAATGTTTTTAAACGTCCCATGTACGATTCATGTCAAATGGGTTGTTACTTGTTATATTTGCCTAGTAACATTCTTTTAATATCCTAGCGATTTCTAATGTCCGCCCTTATAGTAATATTTATCATGTAACATCCCAATTTGATAATAATATCCCAATTGTGCATTCCATGTAATTCTCTGAGATGTTTGTACTGAGTATGTAATTTTTAATCGTACTCAGGATGTGGCTAGGATAGACTTACGTATTAACACTTAAAGTACAAGAATAAGATATTTTTAAACATTCAATGGACGATTCATGCATTCATGTCAAGTGGAAACCGAATTGTTCGGCGAATAATTTTTATCTACTCGACCATTGAATTACGTTCATTATGTAGGTAACTTCAGTATGATAAATTGATAAACTCCTCCATAAGATACACTATTGTATTTATGAACTCAAAATTCAACACTATTGTATTATGAGTCCATTATTCACCATAACTGTCATCTGTATTCATACCAAAATGTGAAGTAAATTTGTAAAGAAATGTTTTATTTAAAAAGTTGTAGATAAAGTGTCGTATTTGACTCGAACATTATTACAATTCACTCGAATGATTATGCCTATGCACTCGCCTTCATCCTCTTGAATTATAGTCTACATTATATTATGCTCGTTACATAATATGGTACATTGAGGCAGATTCATATATACTATGAGTCATCGGTATATATATATATATATATATATATATATATATATATATATATATATATATATATATATATATATATATATATAGGGTGAGTCATCGAAATGCCCGTCGTCGATATCTCCCTTGCCGTTAAAAATACAGCACAAATTTATTAACAGAATTTTTCGTCTACTCAAGGAGCATAACTTAAAATTATTTTCACATATACAGGGTGTTGCATAACGACTTGGCAATAATTCTTCGTCTTTTTTTAAATGAAACACCCTATATATTTTTATATATTTTGAATTGTATTTTATTTACCTATACGAACATATAAATTTCATTTTAGTTTTCCGCGGCGTTGCCAAGTTATTCAATTTTTTCTCTAAAAAAAGCAGAATACACGTATTGTTTTATAAAGGCGCACTGAAGTTATTTTAATAGTAAAAATTATGAATTTATATATATTTATATATATATATATATATATATATATATATATATATATATATATATATATATATATATATATACAGGCTGAGCCATCGAAATGCCCGTCGTCGATAACTCCCTTGTCGTTAAAAATAGAGCATATACAGGGTGTTGCATAACGACTTGGCATTAATTGTTCGTCTTTTTAAATGAAACACCCTATATATTTTTTTATATTTTGAATTGTATTTTATTTACCTATACGAAAATATAAGTTTCATTTTAGTTTTCCGCGGCGTTGCCAAGTTATTCAATTTTTTCTCTAAAAAAAGCCGAATACACGTATTGTTTTATAAAGGCGTACTGAAGTTATTTTAATAGTATAAATTAAGAATTTTTTTTTCTGTACAGCTGTAACTATACTCTTTGTTCTGACATAACTTTTTTTAAATGTTATTATACAGGGTGTTCAATACAGAGAATCAAATTTACTCAATTTCAAATGGCTATAACTCGTATTTGTCAAATGGAATACCCTATATTTTATTATTCTGTTGTGTGTATTTTTGCATCTTCTTATGTTATAAAGGATGTCCTATGCCTAAAAACATTAATTTAATTAATTTCGAAATTAATGTTTTTAGGCATACGACACCCTTTATAACATAAGAAGATGCAAAAATACACACAACAGAATAAAAAAATATAGGGTGTTCCATTTGAAAATGACGAGTTATAGCCATTTGAAATTGAGTAAATTTGATTCTCTGTATTGAACACCCTGTATAATAACATTAAAAAAAAGTTATGTGAGAACAAAGAGTATAGTTACAGCTGTACAGAAAAAAATATACTTAGTTTTTACTATTAAAATAACTTCAGTACGCCTTTATAAAACAATACGTGTATTCGGCTTTTTTTAGAGAAAAAATTGAATAACTTGGCAACGCCGCGGAAAACTAAATTGAAACTTATATTTTCGTATAGGTAAATAAGATACAATTCAAAATATATAAAAATATATAGGGTGTTTCATTTAAAAAAAGACGAACAATTATTGCCAAGTCGTTATGCAACACCCTGTATATGTGAAAATAATTTTAAGTTATGCTCCTTCAGTAGACGAAAAATTCTGTTAATAAATTTATGCTGCATTTTTAACGACAAAGGAGATATCGACGACGGGCATTTCGATGACTCACCCTGTATATATATATATAACTTTGTGCATATATTTTAATAGCATATAGTACTACGCTTACTAAACTACACCGAGATTTGGTAAACGGTAAAAGGCTGAACACATATACTGAAGTGTGAAACATAGTTAAACCGGGTGTTTCCTGAAACAGGCGCACCCAAAAAAATTGTATTTTTAAGTCATTTACATTTATATTATACATTTATAAACTACATTCTAATGTGCATTAAACTGCATAAATAATGAATTTTTGTTACTTCCTGTTTAGTCGGAAGTGACATCAACTTCCTTATTTTAAATGGAACACCACGTATATTTTTTTGATTTTGATTCTACATAATATTCTGAATACAACCATGTATAATAAGCTACTTTTCGTTGTAGATTTCTAAGTAAAATAATAAATAAAATAATTAAATTATACAAAGAGTTTTACCACGTATTCAAGAAAATGGAGGCCATTTTGAAAATTTACTATCTATAAATAATATAATTATCCGTTGATCGTTTATTAATGAGTATCATTAATGTAAAAAATCATACATTAATGACCCCTATAAATGCATGATTTTTATTAATCAACGATTTATTGGATGCGTTCAAAACACGTAATATACGAGACGAGTAGTATTATACTGACCAGCTCTAAGTTTTGCCACGCCACAATGCAAAACAGAATTATAAGAAATGATTTTCACACTTCTTGGTAAGATTGGCAACATTGCTGTGAGTGTGAGCAGATGAATATTAAAATCAGTCTCATTAAAACAATTAAATTCAGTGATAAAAAATAAATACATTTAACAAATTTGTGTATAGTGATAGTTTAAAATCCATATCAAAATAATAAATAAAGTAAAAAGTTTGTTACAGTGCGAGACTTAGTAAAATTAGAGTTAAAAGTACGATAAACTTATCAAGGTTAAGCAACGCGACTAATTAGTTGTGATTACCGCCAGTATACTCGCGCGTGACCTTGTGCATATTCGGACAGTGTCGCCAACTGTATTGAAAAAAAAAATCCATCTACACCGCCTACATGGTTACAATTGAAGATATAGCGAAACTTTTAGCTCCGATAAAAGAACAAAACAGCTCACTGAACAACAAAATAGAAAAACTGCAATTCTCGATAAATAAATTTAATAACTCTCTACATGATAACAACACTCAAATTAAAGAACTAGAAAAAGAACTAAAACAGAAGGAAACTCAAATTGAAGCACTGGAGAGAAAAACTCGGGAAAAAAATTTAATACTTTTTGGCATTCAAGAAAATAAAAATGAAAACCTAGAAAAAATAGTTATCAAGCTAATCCAAGACAAATTACAAATAGCAAGTATTTCAGAAATAAATCTGGAATCAGTAAGAAGGCTAGGAAAATTTCAAAAAAACTCAAAACCTAGGCCAACTTTAATCGAATTTAACTCTAAGAAACTAAAAAAAGAAATCTTGCTGAAAGTAAGACTCTTGAAGGGCTCAGACATCTTCATTGAAGAGGATTACAGTCCCAAAATTATTCAGGAAAGGAAAGTACTGAAACCTTACTACACAAAAGCGAAGAATGATGGATACAAAGTTAGCTTAACTCACAATATTCTTTATATTAATGGAACAGCATATAAATGTGCTGATTTTGCTGAATGTACCAAAAAGAAAGAGAACTCTCCATATCAAACTAATGAGTCTATTGACAATATTCCAACAATACTGCTTGGAAGAAAATCAGTTTCTCTATCAAACCTGCAGGCCATTATAAGTGATGAGCAAATAGACGAAGAGAATGATATCAATGTAACTGATGAAGCAACTATTCAAATTAATGAAAACCCAGATCACCAACTTTTAAACGATCAAGGAAACAAAAATAAAAATCTTCAAAATCCACATCACCAAATTATAATTGATCAAAGAATCAACAATGTAAGTAATAAAACAAATAGTCACAATAATGAAAACCCACAAAATCAACTTATAATCGAGCACGGAAGTAAAAATAAAAATTTGCAAAACCCACAAAACCAAACTAAAACCGATCAAGGAAATAAAAATCCTAAAAACTTAAAACCAAATGCAACACAAAAAACATCAGATATCGCACAAAAACCTGGAGCTCTGGACAAGTTTATAATTACCAGGGAAAGATCTCAATCATTACCAAAAAACGTACTAGCAAAAAACTAGCTCCGAACCCATATAACAGTGTAATGTTCTGGAATATTCAGGGATACAACAACATGTTTAAACTCAACAACAAAGAACAAAACCTCATACTCAAACACGACATCATATGCGTATCTGAGACCTGGTTGAACTACAAACTAACTAACAATCCACCTTTCTTAAAACATTATAACATATATGAACAACCAGCTCAGAAACAAGCTAGCATGGGAAGAGCAATTGGTGGGTTAATAATATTTTCAAAAATAGACACTAACAATGTTCAAATTGTTGAGCAAGAAGCACACTGGATATTTCTGTAAATTAATACCAAAACCCAAAATATCGTCTTAGGCGTAACATATTTCTTTTTCTTACGATTATATAACTCTTTTAGACTTATTCTCAGACAGTTTGGAAAACACAATAAACACCTACCCACAACATTCAATAATTATAGGCGGAGATTTCCACGCTAGAATAGGGGAATTAAATGTTCTCGAAGACGTACTTATGGTAAACACAAACTTGAATGCAAGCAGAACCGCTAGAGACAAGACAACAAACAAAAAAGGGAAAGATCTTGTGCGAACTATGGAAGCAAATAATTTACTTGTCTTAAATGGAAGAACGAACAGTGATACTCCTGCAAAATTTACCTATATAGGAGCTACGGGAAAAAGTACAATAGATCTTATATGGGCTGATCTGTCAGCTACACAAATTATATCAGATTTCCTTGTACTAGAAGACATATTACTCTCTGACCACATGATATGTTTACTTCAGATACAGAATTTATTTATGAACAAAGAGAGTGACAAACAGAACGAACGTAAAACTGTAACAAAAATATCTTGGAACAATCTAAAAGCAGAAACCTACAGAGAAGAATTAGAAAAACAACTTAATAGCTCACTAAATAACATAAGTCAATTACTTATACCTAAAAGAACGAATTGAATCAACTTCTAACAATATAGGAATACAAAAGCGTGTAGAAATTTCTAACAAGATACACGTAAGTAAAAACCAATGGTATAACGAAACATGTCACAAACTTAAAAATGAATGCAGAAAACTTTTAAGAAATTGCAAAAGAAATAATTTCGACAAAGACTCCATTACCCTTTACCAAAAAGCAAAGAAGAAATACAAAAAGCAAATAACAGAACTAAAAAATAACCTTAAATCAGATATCAAAATGCGTTTAGAAACAATAAATAATCAGACTGAATTTTGGAGAACCATAAAAACATTAAACCCCACAAACTATGTGCAAAACCCAATAAGAATTTCCGAATGGACAGAATATTTTAAAACTTGGTTTGTTACAAGAATCGTTATAGATGAACAACAATTTTTTGATGCTCAACATCCTTACCTGGACTCAGAAATCTCCATGCAAGAGCTCAACAATGCATTACGTTCTCTAAAGACAAATAAAAGTCCAGGAATAGATGGCATAATCAATGAACAATTGAAGAATCTGCCTGATTACGGGAAAACACTCCTCAATAGTTTGCTAAATGAATTTCTTACTAACGAAAACTTACCAAAATGTCTCAAAAGCGTTAAACTAACTTTAATACATAAAAAGGGAGATCGTTTAAACAAAGACAATTACAGGGGTATTGCATTAATTAATACAATAACGAAACTTTTTACTGGCATTATTAATAACAGAATACAATTATGGGTAGAAAGTTTCAATATCCTGCCAGAAGCTCAGTCTGGATTTAGAAAGAAAAGATCCTGCCTAGACAACCTGTTCGTATTAAACTCTATTATACAATCATCTTTCTTAAAAGGCAAGCAAGGAGTTTACGCAATATTTGTTGACTTTAGAAAAGCCTTTGACTCTGTTCCACACAACTTACTTTGGCCCAAATTGTATAGTTTAGGCATAAGTGGCAAAATTACAAGGCTGTTTAAAAACATATACGACGAAGCATTTGTTCAAATAAGTGTAAATAACGAACTCTCTGAAAGCATACAAATTACCAAAGGTCTCCTACAGGGGGAATGTGCTAGCCCTCAATTTTTCGCTTTGTACATCTCAGACCTAGAAAATTATCTCAAGAATAGAAATCTGGAAGGATATTTCATCACTCAATCAGTTGATATTCTTTCTTTACAATATGCAGACGATATAATGATATTTGCGAACTCACCAATCGATGTTCAACATAAACTTTCAGCCTTGAGTGATTATTGTAATCGGCTAGAACTACAAGTTAACGCAGATAAAACAAAAATTGTACACTTTTATAGAGGAAGACCCCCTAAACGAAAATTAAAATACGTTTGCCAGGGACAAGAAATTAAATTTACCAACTCTTACACATACTTAGGAGTGAAATTCAAATCATCTGGCTCCTTCAATGACAACTCATTAGAAAATCTGAGCAAAGGGCGCAAAATAACAGGAGCAATTAAACAAACAATGATTAAATCACAAACATACTCTTGGAATACTGTAAACAAACTATACTCGACAATACTAATACCATCCCTGCTATACGGTGCAGAGATCTGGGGATTCTCTCAGGGCGACAATATCGAGAAAGGACAAACACAATTCTTTAAGACACTTTTCTCATGGCAAAAAACAACTCCTAATTATTTAGTAAGACGAGAGACAGGACAGGATAATCTAAAGGTAACCATCTTCAGTAAAATATTATACTGGTGGTATAGGACACTTTTGATGCCAGATTCAAAATACGTGAAAGTGTGCTATAATAAGCTACTTCAACTAAACCAAATCTCTCGAATCTCTAATGGAGCAAAGCAAATTTAACTGTGTAAGGAACTTGGAACTTATTCTTAAAAGAATAAACTTTCATTGGATATGGGAAAAGCAAAATTTCCTTTTGATTGCCGAAGAAATTCCCAACATCTTAGTAGCTTTCAATGAACTACTGTACAATATAGATACCGACTCAATAAACAAGTCTACTTACAACCCAAACTTCAAATTATACAATACCACCCATTTTCACCTATCTTTGAACATACCCTACAATATCCTTAAAATTTCCTGCCAATTGCGGATCACCAATCCTAATTTATTGAACTTCTATTACAATGGAACCTGTCATAAATTCAATCACGAGGAACTATGCAGCATCTGTAACCTGCATGAACCCAATAACGTACATCATTTCCTATTCCGCTGCCCCCTATTCGCTCCAATAAGATCCACTTTTCTCGATAAGTATACAAGTACTACAGGTTCACAAATGGAACAACTACTGGGAACTTTTACCAAGGAGAAGATGTACGACATTGCCAACTACGTTAAGAACGCATCCAAAATTCGAATATTCGCATTGAACATGTAATTAATTAAACTGTGTTGCATTTTACTCATATATAAACTGTAATCTCATGAAATTTTCTTTATAATATTATATGTAGATATATAAATCTTTGATGTAGCCAATCATTTGTATGGAGATATATCTCTTAGCAAATAAATGTATTATTATTATTATTACACTTCTTGGTAAATAATATTTACATAGAATTGCTTTAAAATTAATATAAAAATAATAACATCATTCTAAAAACGAACTGCTAACCGCAACTGCAACCGCTTTTCCCTGAAATAATTGATTGTTGTTGTTGAATTGTCCATTGTTGTCGATACAATTATTGTGATGACACAATACAGATAATCTATTTACTAGCAAGCGTAGAGAAAACTTTTATCTATCGATTGATAGTGATAGATTCCTTTTCATAAAAATCTTCCATTTAGAGCTGATTTTCATAGGAATAGTAACATGCAATTTTCGATGTTTAAAGTACTAGCAGTGAACCGGTCTGCAACGATATACGTTTACGCGCGGCGTCCCCTCAACTAAACCAAATACCAAATGTTAATTTTTTTAGTGACTTATTTTATTTAGTTTAATGAAGATCATCAAGTTAGTACATACGCGTAATCGAATATTGTTACAGATATTTATTCTTTTAAAATTACGGAATTAGTTTTCATCACTCTCTTGATGCACAAGGAATTTCCATCCAATCTTCCCCATCATCCTTCGTCCTATTGCGATTTATTTCTGTATTTTGTTAATTTTGTTTCTTCTTTCTCTTGTGTGTGTATGTATGTGTGTGTGTGTATGTGTGTGTGTGTATGTGTGTGTGTGTGTGTGTGTGTGTGTGTGTGTGTGTGTATGTGTGTGTGTGTGTGTGTGTGTGTGTGTGTGTGTGTGTGTGTGTGTGTGTGTGTGTGTGTGTGTGTGTGTGTGTGTGTGTGTGTGTGTGTGTGTGTGTGTGTGTGTGTGTGTGTGTGTGTGTGTGTGTGTGTGTGTGTGTGTGTGTGTGTGTGTGTGTGTGTGTGTGTGTGTGTGTGTGTGTGTGTGTGTATGTATGTGTGTGTATGTGTGTGTATGTGTGTGTATGTGTGCGTGTGTGTGTGTGCGCGTGTGCGTGTGCGCGTGTGTGTGTGTGTGTGTGTGTGTGTGTGTGTGTGTGTGGTCAGGGCCGGATTTCTGTCAGTCGGATAACTCAAATACGAATTACCCAAAAATTTTGATATTTAGTATTTAACATTTGTATATAAATTGGAAGAACCCATTAGATTTTGGTACAAATATCTTCACCGGAAGTGATATTTTTTGAAGATTGAAAAAGATAATTGTCAAAAATTTATATAAATTTGAATAAATATAATATTTATTTGTAATAAGAATAAGAAGCAAAGTTATTTGCAACTCACGTTATAAAAAAATTGTCTTTATCTGGTAACATTAAAGAACTGCAGTAAAATTTAAAAAATAAATTTATCAGATAAAACGTTGAAATCTTGTAATCCATGTTCGGTTGATTTTTGTTTCTGCGTAAAAAATATTGACAGGTAAGACGGGTGACAAGTTGACATACTAGCGCCATATCATATAAGTCATAAGTCAGATATTAAATGTAGTAATTGAACGGAGGATGGCTTCAACACAGAAGAGTTTTCGTGTGAATGAATTTTTTGATTCAGGTGATACTAATTTCTGTGTTTGAATATTTTAGATTTTTATTTCTATATTTTAAATGGGCACCGGATTGTACGTATACATTTCTGTTTAAAGTGTAGATATGGCGGAAGGTTGTGTGATGGCCACGTCAGATTTTTTTCCTCAGATGTGTAATTTTTTTGACAAAAAATATTTTCTTAGCACTCTCACGAACAATGCAAGGAATCGATTATTTAAAACAAAATTAATAAATATGCAATAATAAGGCCGTAGTTTGTAATATTAAAATGCATAATTTAATTCTTATTTTCTCTAATTGTTGTCGCAACAATGTATTGTATGAATTTTTCGATCAAATAATGCTTCGTAATTACTTATGGTAAATTTCAGATTTTTATTTTGATCAATATAGCAAGAATCGTGAATTTTGATTCTATTGCAGCAATATTGCTTTCAACAAGTGTAGAGCCTTAATATAACTATTAAGGCTCTACACTTGTTGAACGCAATATTGCTTCAACAGAATCAGAATTCAAGATTCTGGCTACATTGCTCAAAATAAAAATCTGAAATTTACCATAATTAATTACGAAGCATTATTTTATTGAAAAATTCATACAATACTTTGTTGCGACAACAATTAGAGAAAATAAGAATCAATTTATGTATTTTAATATTACAAATGATGGCTTTATTATTGCATATTTATTAATTTTGTTTTAAAAAGTCGATTCCTTGCATTGTTCGTGAGAGTGCTAAGAAAATATTTTTTTCAAAAAAATTACACATCTCACGAAAAAAATAGTAAAAAATCGGCCAAATTGACTATTTTTACTAATTTATTACTAAAATACCATTAAGTATTTCAAAAATATAATTTCTTAGCACTCTAGAGTCATGTCTTAACTATGTATATATAAAATATGAACAGTGTAGGTGTACTAACAAGAGCTCAGTTTGTAATATAGCAAGGTCCCTTTTTCACTATATTTTTGGCACAAGTGTAGCGCCTTAACAAAACTAATAATAATTAGAGTAGGCACACCTTATTGAAAATTTGTATTATATTTAATGTGTAATAAATAAATTAATGAACATTTAAAGCGGTACTAACCTAATTTGTTATGGAATAAAATTATTTTTTTTCAAATTAAAAAGGTATGACCAACGGAAAAATATTGTAACTAACTCATGTGTTAATAGGCGATTAATAATCTCAACAATTAAAGCTTTCGCTTCTCTCACGCGTTAAAACGCCAAAATTATGAATCGCCCTCATTAAAACACTTGTTTGTTAATAGTTATTTACGAACCAAATGCGGGAAGATTTTCATCCCACATGAGCGGTTTTTTTGAAACACGAGCGGAGCGAGGGTTTCATTTACGCGAATGCTGGGATGGGTCTTCCCGCAAGAGGTTTGTACAATGTTTTTTGTAACGAATAAAACTATAATCAAATACATTCAAGTTGTAGTTGTAGTCTTGTCATTAAATTTGAGGTTACGATGCTTTTTGTACTCACTACTACCGACAGATGGCGCGCTGCACACCAGTTTTATTTTTAAATATTGGCGGTTTTCGGTGATCTAATTATAATTCCCGGAAGTAACACTTTGTAAACTAAATTTTATTATTTTTAAGATGATTTTACTCTGAAATGTCTAGAAAAGCCAGTGTTTTCTGCATTTTTCCTGATTGACTGCACTGGGAAATTGACATTTCCGATTGTCAATTGCGTGTTTAATATGTAATTTCCTAGGTGATGAGTACAAAAAAAACTATTAATTGCTATTCCTTATTAAATTATTTATTTTTGTTAATAAACTGACATTTTTACGAACAAAATCTGTTTTCTATCATTTATTTCATAGCTAACTACTTAACTAGGAATGATTCGATTTGTTTCTGTAATATTTTAATTATTATTATACTTAGAAATCTACCACGAAAAAGTAGCTTATTATAAGTACATGGTTGTATTCAGAATTTTATGTACAATCAATACCTTAAAAATATACGGGATGTTCCATTTATAATAAGAAAGTTGATGTCACTTCCGGCTAAACAGGAAGTAATAAAAATTCATTATTTATGTAGTTAAATGCGCCTTAGAATGTAGTTTATTAACCTATAATATAAATGTAATTGACTTAATAATACAATTTTTTGGGAGTGCGCTTGTTTCAGGAAACTCCCGGTATAAAAATTGTTAAAAAAATTATTACGCAACCTTTTCCAAATTGTTGAGAAGTCCTTGCTATTATTTTCACCTAGCTTAAATCTTCTTTTCTTTTTTTTCTTTTACAAATTTGTAGCATTTTCAATTACAGAATTTTCACTTGTAATATCACATGTGCATTCATTCTTTCCGGAAATTTTTTTGAGTGCTTTCCAACAACGTCTTAATTAGCTCGAGTGGTACACGAGAGCTAATTTCGTTGTTGGAATGCACGATAAAAAAATTTCTGGGCATGAATGAATGCATATTCGGTAAGAAAATCGCAATGACCACGGCCGCTCTATTTTTGAATTATTTTTATAATAGAAACTTAAACTATTTACTAAATTTATATTTAATATTAATAAATATGTATTATTTACCATATTATTTGCTCATTTACACTCAAAATGGCAATTTAACCAATATTTAACTTAATGTCAAAGTGACAGATGACGAAAAATTTTCGCTTATTAATTTCAGTTAAGTTATTCAATTTAATTTCCGAGAAAATTTTTATATAACCATGGTTACTATTATTGTAATTCATTCATCCATTGGCTGGTATTTGTGTCATGCGATTTTCATATAGTATAATACCATTAGTGACTATGATTTTGCCGGCTACGCACTCGTGTTTATTTTCTAAAGCAACAAGCAGGAGTGACCAGACGGCAAAAATTACCAAAAAATCATAGTCACGTATGGTATTCGGCTTGACAATTTCTCGAATTATTTTATTTATTCCAAAAAAAGTAATGTATTTTTAAAACAATCATCAGCTGACATAATATCTAAGCAACGCACTTTTCGCGGCAATTTTGTGAAAATTGTCAGTGTAATTTTCACTAGTGAAAATAGTTCGTCTGTGATTGGTACAGTTCAACAAAATACTGTGTTTCGATTGTATGAAAAACTATGAGTGGAATTGCCATATATAATATCCCAAGTGCGCGAATGCGAACGAGATAAAATTATCGACAATTACATGCACGAGGGATATTCGAAGGACTATTTCCCGATTAAAATTTAGCCAAACGCTGTTTCTCTCATGAAAAATAAAGCAAAATTTAAAAACTTCCTTTGACAGCAAGTCAGAATCACATATAACGATTAAACCTATTCTTTAAATTATTGGTAATTTGCACTAGTGCGAATTATCGATAATTTGCACTAGTGCAAAATTATCGTGTAATTCAACGTTGATTGGACGACATTCAGAAATGCCATACTTCTGATTGGCTTAAATTTTATGAGAGATATAGTGAGGGGTAATACCATAAGAGATGATAATTTTTTGAGAATTGTTTTGTCGTTTCCACGGTTACTTATTTCTAACAATTTCACGACACAAAACATCATCTATCAATTTCTCGAAACGAAGTTGAGGGGAATTGTCAGATGATGTTTTGTGGAGTGAAATTGCAATAAGTTGCCGTGGAATAGACAAAAATTCTCTCAAAAAATTATTATCTCGAATGGTATTTAGGAAGAATATTTTTCTTGTTAAAAATACTACCAAAACGACTCATTTTGCTAAACATTTTGACGTTTCATGTGACAAATTAATTAATTTTTTGTTACTGACGTCACAAAATAAAACCTAATCTACAAAATTATGTTGTCAGATACATCATTTTACATTTTCAATTATATTGGTTGCATTACGTCATTTGACGTCATCATTACGCAATATGATTGGTTAAACCATCTGTCAAAAAATATTCACTGAAATATCTAACTAAATATTAATTAATTACATAAATCGACAAGATTAAACAAACACAATCTTTATTAATTAATAAATAGTTACTTTGTTTTTACAAGTAAAGGAGGAACTACACTAGAACATTAGGTAGATATTAATATTTGTATCATGAAGCATGTACCACACACTATAAACTTTTTAAAATATTAGTGTTTCTTATATACGAGCTGAAAATTCAGGATTTAATTCAGTTTGGAACACATTCCAGTTTTACTGCACAAAATTGAAAATGCTGCTTGTGGTGTATTAGCCACTAACAACCAAAAGGAGTTGCCGAAGGACGGATGGTAACCGCACACACAGATAATAAAAAGTCGATGAGAAAGTTGAAAAAGATATTCAGTGAAACCGCTACAATTTTTAAAGTAAATAAAAATGTTTTTTAAAACAATGGCTGCAGTTCAATAAAACTGAAAAAATATCTGATGTGGCCAGCACACGACCTCTCGCCTAATTCTGCTTATTCTACTAATCTAATAAATAGTTTTGACCTTTGACCATAGATGCGCAACTATCAAAATTTATTATAATCCATAATTAAATGATACAAAATATTAGTAATTGTTATTGTTGTCATGTTTTATTGTTGTGCGTTTACAGAGCCACAAACCCGAGCGCCAAGCGCTTCTATCTCGTCAAAAAAATTAGAACCTTGAGACATGAATAGGTATAATTTCTACGACGGCGTAGAAGGGTCAGGGTAAATATTTTTTTATATTGAATTCCCGACTTTTAAACTCGGGATCCCGACTTTTAAACTCGGGATCCCGACTTTTAAACTCAGGATCCCGACTTTTAAATTCAGGAACTTAACTTTTAAACTCGGGATCTCAGCTATTTAATCCCGAGATAAAAAGTCAGGATCCCGAGATTAAAAGTCGGGATCCCGAGTTTAAAAGTCGGGATCCCGAGTTTAAAAGTCGGGATCCCGAGTTTAAAAGTCGGGATCCCGAGTTTAAAAGTCGGGATCCCGACTTTTAATCTCGGGATTAAAAAGCTAAGATCCCGAGTTTAAAAGTCGGGATCTCGAGTTTTAAACTCGGGATCCTGAGTTTAAAAGTAGGGATCCCGAGTTTAAAAGTCGGGAATTCAATATAAAAAAATATTTACCCTGACCCTTCTACGCCGTCGTATAATTATATAATTTTTGCTTTACGTTACATTGTTGTCCCGGCCGACACTTCTTGACAAGCTTGCACAGGTTGCAAGTTCTACGAAGTGCTACCGGCACCGGTCCGTGTATTTTTCTTTCATACACTATAAAATTCATAACTCGTTATCTAGAAAACCAATTATATTGATTTCCTTAGTAAAAATAATTTTGAACCTTCCTTTATATATCTCCTGCAGTATGTACTGCAAAATTCCTTACAAAACGAGATTTAGTAGCAGACTACATTTTTCACTACACGAAATTTACGTTGAATTTTATTACTTTCTCATTTGTTATAAACAATACGTCATTCTTGATAAATGTACTACACCTACACATAGGTACTTAATAAGTACTGCTTGTATAAAAAAAATTGAATAAAATATCTTCACTAGTTCACAAGAAATTACAATTGTAAGTCGAAAAGTTAATAAAAATCACCAACATTTTAATTTCTAAAAAAAGGAGAATGCATTTTTCGGGTTGATGACAATTTAGGATTTTCGTATCTTTTTATATGTAGAAAGAGAAAAAAATCTGAATATAATATAATTTTTTCAGAAAGGGTACACCTATATTCATTTCTCAAGTTTCGAAATTTTTTGACGAATCGGGACTATAAATTAAATGCATAAAAATATGTCAAGATTTTTCTATAAAATAAAAATTCATGGCATACAAAGTAAAAACTATTATTAATTATTATTATAACATTACATTATTTATGTTGTTTGTTGTTCGAAATATTTTTACCTATCTTCTTACGTGTCCCAAAAAATGTTCATATGGGAATTTCTCTCGAGAATCGAGAATCAAGAAACGAAAACGATCCAAATGTTCTTACCGAAATGTACAGTGGCTATGAGTGGGGGAACAATGTTGCGATTGGCTACACTAATACAAGCGTATAATATACAGTATAATATGTACAAATTTTATACTATGTTGCCATCAGTCGGTCTAGAAACGAAATAGCACTGCAATCCCGCGACAAAGCTAAGTTTACATGTACCGTTGACACCGGAAAAACGTTCGCCGTTGACGCCGTTCTGTGATTTGATTCGCTGACATCCAACGACGCAGTTTGACAGCTGTCATTTAGTTGGTTGTCAACAAATCAAATCACATAACGGCGACAACGGCCGTAACGTTTTCCGGTGTCAACGGTGCATGTAAACTTAGCTTAGACCCCGCACGCAGTCATTTGTTGTGAAGCCGACACTTCTGTCAGTTAGCCTACAGTTGGTGAAATGCGGGTTGCATTTTCACCAAAGTTGATGTAATGCGGGTTGCATTTTGATTTGACAAGTGACAGTTCGTGATTCACATCATTGTTAGTATTCAATAAAACACAATAAAAATGCACAAAATAACTTCTAAATATACAAAATTGTGACAGATGACAACAAGAATGAAAGAATCCAAGAATTAGCAATAAATGTCACTTAAAAAGTGTAAAGTATGCAACTTGCACTGCAGCAACTTTGGGATCTCTATCTCACTTCACACAGCCTCTCTGTCATTAGTGCTGGCTTCAAAACTCACTGTACATTTAAATAGGCGTTACGTGTCTAGAACATATATGGTCTAAGGTTTTGACTTACATTTTAATAGTTTCGCATGTTTATGTAAAGCATGTTCAAGCAAAAGATGTCAATTGTACTGTCACTGTCATAATAATTCAAATTTTGTTTAGAAACAAATTTCATATGATCATGGACAAACAACAAGATACTGAAATTTCAAAAAAATAGAATATTAATTGTACTTTATATTATTGTTAAATACCACCAAATTCAGCAAATTAACTTTGCAAATTAAAATAGTCATAAATAAATAATGTACGAATTTATTTATGGAAAACTATAACAAGTTTCAAAAAGTACCACTTCCAGTTTATTAGAATCTTAAATGTGAAATTTGTTTATTAAAGGTTTGATACTTTTTACTTCCTTGTACGGAGTACTAAGGAAGCATTGTAATCGCGAAAAATTTCGGTTCTCAGATTTTTACGGAAATATCCGTTTTGACCTTTTCTGAATCCATTATGACTAGTTTCGTCGTGACGTCTGTACGTACGTATGTATGTACGTACGTATGTACGGACGTATGTATGTCGCATAACTCAAATACGGTTAGACGTAGAAAGTTGAAATTTTGTATTTAGGACTGTTATAGCATCTAGTTGTGCACCTCCTATTTTTGGTTTCAATCTACAAACCGGAAGTAGTAAATTTAAAAAAAAAATTGATAAATAATTAATTTTAGGCAATTTTTACCTCTCGCCTCATATTCTATAAGAGAGGTATTGTAATGGGTCAAAAATTTCGAGTATGAGTTTTTGGTGGATAAGCACGTTTTAGGGTCTCTAGAATACGAATTTATTATTTTCACGATGATGTCTGTGTGTATGTGTGTGCGTATGTATGTATGGACGTATGTGACGATTTTTCGTCCACGATAACTTAAAAAGTATCAAGCCTTTAATAACGAAATTTCATATTTAAGGTTTTAATAAGTATCTTAACACCGGATAAGATTTTGGTAGAAATCCGCAAACCGGAAGTAGTACTTTTTGAAACTTTATATAGTTCTTCTTAAATATATTGGTACATTATTTATTTATTACAAATTTTGCAATTAAAAATAAATGAAAATATAATTATCTATGGGTACAGTTAATTTTAAATACAATTTGCTGAATCTGATAGTATTTAACAATAAAATAAAGTACAATTAATATTCTATTTTTTTGAAATTTCAGTATCTTGTTGTCCATGATATGAAATTTGTTTCTACATAAAATTTGAATGATTATGACAGTGACAGTACAGTTGACATCTTTTGCTTGTATCTTGGTTTACATTATCGTTTACATATTACGTGAACATAAAACTATTAAAATGTAAGTAAAACTATTTATTAGATTAGTAGAATAAGCAGAATCTGGCGAGAGGTCGTGTGCTGGCCACAGCAGATTTTTTTTATTTTAAATGAAAGATTATGTGATTATTATCTACAATCGGTATTTTATAAATTTTTCTGTATCTTCTATCATTTAAGAATAATTAAAGTATATACTTATAATTTAGTATTTCGGTATCTTGTAGTCCATGATCGATTAACATTTGTTACTACGTAAAATTTAAATGATTATGGCATGACAGTGACAGTAGCAGTGACAATAGTAAAATATCGTTTATATCTTCTTCTGCAGTTTAAATAAAATGACTAAAATATATTTGTGAGTATACTAGTATAATAAGTTAAAATAATTTTTTATATTATTCTACATTTTAGTTATTAAGAAAAGTATGAACAAACAAGGCGTACAAGGAAGTCATGTGGTGTCCACGTCAGATTTTTAAGTTATCGTAAACGAAAAATCGTCACATACGTCCACACGCACACGCACGCACGCGCGCACACACGCACACACAGTAAATTCGTATTCTAGATAGGTACCCTGAAACGTGCTTATCCACCAAAAACTCATACTCGAAAATTTTGACGCATTACAATACCTCTCTCTTTGTTTATCTGATGGCTTTTTAGTAAAATGAAATGACCAAAAATTGGTTAGTTAAAGAATTCGTGCCACCCCAGTGTTGGAGTTCCAACGCTGGGAAACGTATGTACGTACTAATTACAACAGTACCATCAAAATTCCTTTACAAATTTTCAAAATTCCCGCCGGGGTTTGGCATGACGTCATATCCTCCATTTCTCCAAACTTCTTCCATTAAAATCTCTCGAAATGCAACACAAACAAAACAGTTGCGAAAAACAAAAGCCGATGTTAAAACAAAAGAGGAGCGAACAATCAGTTCGCGGAAAATACAGCGTGCGACATTACCTGCCGCCGGTATCCAAGATGGCGTGTGTTCGTGCGCGCGCGCATGCGCAGTAATGCTGTTTTTGTCGGCGATTGTTTTTCGCAATTCCTAAAATGCTGGCCGCTCATTAACTCGCAATAATGTCAGCTAAAAACTTCACCACGGACACAAATACTAACAGATATTTTTGTTCTCTGAACTGGAGACCAACGAACAGGGTTTTTTTCTCTCGTAGGTTTTTTACTGGCTGCTGTAGTTACTGTTACTGTAGGTACTGAGCTTGAGTAAAGATTTGAACATTGTTTATTGGTGTAAACATAAACACTTTGTAAAAGTGTGCACGCATAATATGAATACTTTAGCTAACCTTGCAAGCAAATTCACTGTTTGTTAGGTCAAGTAAAATATAGAACTTATGTTTTATTTACTTTTTAATAATTAAAGTCATGCAAATAATACACATATGAATCTATAAATAATTAAAATAATAGACTGGATTGTAAAAATGAGTATAAACCAATGGACTCGAAATTCACTGATGTGTATAAAGAAGTAGTGGTTCGATTTTGTTCCGGTTTTCATTTTCCTTTTTTAACTGAACAAGTAACCGGTTTGCAATAAAGCGGTTCCAGTTCCGGTTCAATGATTTATTAAATAACAATAAATTAATAAAAATATTAGTCCCAGTTTTGGACTAAAAAGTAATCAAATTTCCTAATTCTTACAAAATCAGACAAACTGAAAAAATACAATTTTTCAAAAAACCGGAACAAAAACGAACCATTTATAGAACAGTGACTCGCGAACCGAACCTGAACTGTTATTTTGTGCGGTTCGAGTCTGTTATAAATTCTTCTTTCACAAGACTCATTGAAGATTCAAAGATTAGCAGCACCGCAATTTGACAGGTAGAATTATTTTCCTCAAAATGTTGAAGCATGAAAGAATATTGAAAGATTCCTTGTGTGAACAGAACCGTTCTATACTATGAAATAAACTGTATTACACAACCCCATATTAATTTCCCTATATAATCTTCATGAGTCCAGCAGACATCATTTGACAAAGTCTTCCTCCCTTGTCGGGTTGTCCAGTGTTGTGTTGGTAGATAAATCTCTAGCGATGGGTAGCGCGATAGCGGGCAGTTGGGCCGGAGCGCCGCGTGGTGCGTCGCCCCGCAGCGGGCGCGGGGGACTATAGAACCCCCTCCCCCCCGGCCGGGATTGATTTGCTTGCCGTGTCACAGCGCCGTGGCCCGGGACCGTGCAGGGACGGAATGAGAGGTCTTTTAATAATACTCTCGATTTTACTTTTATACTACACCACTGCCTCAAACCAACCCGAAACATGTCCGCACTGCACCCTAACAATGCAAATATCATTTTTAAGTTGAAAAAACTGTTTTCGTTGCGAGTAAACTGTTAATTTATTATTGACTTCAAGGTAATGTTTTAATAAATATTCAATAGAGAAAGAATGGATTTACAGATGTGTCTATTTAAAATTTAATTTCTATCAGGAGATATATCCGTGTAGTAAAGTTTGCATAGATTGGAAATTTTTATGAATTTTTCGGAATTTTTATAATCATCTACAATATTTTAATGCAAATTTTAAAAAAGCACAACTGTTAATTGATTCTTTAAGTATATAATCCTTGTTAAAATACAATTTTAGCATTCTTTTACTGGCCATAAAAAAAA
>OX384040.1:20985786-21203286 GCA_947534325.1 Agonum fuliginosum
GACACCACATGACTTCCTTGTACGCCTTGTGTGTTCATACTTTTCTTAATAACTAAAATGTAAAATAATATTAAAAATTCTTTTAACTTATTATACTAGTATACTCACAAATATATTTTAGTCATTTTATTTAAACTGCAGAAGAAGATATAAAGCATATTTTACTATTGTCACTGTCATGTCATAATCATTTAAATTTTACGTAGTAACAAATGTTAATCGATCATGGACTACAAGATACCGAAATACTATAAATTATAAATATATACTTTAATTATTTTTATTCAATTTTGACGTTTTAAACAGCTATTATTAACTCCATAGCAACAACTTTAAATAAATGTTTATTCACAAGTGAATTAAATTTTTTTTAAATCACTCAACACATTTTTAAATCACTCTGACGTTTTAAACTGTTATTATTACTGAGGAAGAGGACTTAATGGGAGTCGAAACGTTGGTTTGTTATTGTATTTTAATAAATTGACTGAATTCTCCAAGAACTTCTCTACTTTTATTGTTATTATTACGTCAAAAATGCATAAAAACAATGACAACTTGCCAAACGACTACTTTGATTAGTGTTTTTTGTTATGTCAAAATAAATTTATAATTCATATATTTGAAATAATTTCGTCAAAATTGAATAAAATATTGTATAAACCACGTGAGATACGAATGTTTATTCACTCGAAGAAATTATCCCACTCGCCCTTCGGGCTTGGGGGCTAAACTTTCTTCTCTTGAATAAACATTCATGTATCTCACTTGGTGTATAAATATCTATTAAATGATAGCAGATACAAAAATATTTATAAAATACCGATTTTAGGTAATAATCACATAATCTTTCATTTAAAATAAAAAAATTGTCTAAAATTAAATATTTATCGAAATATTTTTAAAAAGTACTACTTCCGGTTTGTAGACTGAAACCAAAAATAGGAGGTGCACAACTAGATGCTATAACAGTCCTAAATACAAAATTTCAACTTTCTACGTCTAACCGTATTTGAGTTATGTGACACACATAGGTACGTCCGTCCGTACGTACGTACGTACGTACGTACAGACGTCACGTCGAAACTAGTCATAATGGATTCAGAAAAGGTCAAAACGGATATTTCCGTCAAAATCTGAGAACCGAAATTTTTCGCGATTACAATACTTCCTTACTTCGTACAAGGAAGTAAAAAGAGGACATGTCCGAGAAAAAGAGGACGTCTGGTAACCCTTTTGATAGCTCAATTCCCTAAGTGACCAACTGTGGTTCTGACAACTCGGGTTCGAATGTAAGAAACTCCAAAAAAACATTTCCTTCTGACAAAAAAATAATTTCACGTTTAGCAATATTCCCTTATCACCTCGTCTGTTATTCTATTCTCAGTTGAGGCCGGCATTATTCGCGTACGAAGCAACAGAGAAGCAGAAGAAGAACTCAGAAATGAATAGATCCTGCAGGACACAGCCAAGGATTAAACCCCTGCGGACTGGTCACATTTGGGTTGAAATTTGCTTTGAGACCGCTTTGCCCACATTACAAATCTTTACATTAATATTAATCACTTTCTTTATATTCCACGCGCGCTGGAAACGCACAATAAAAATAAATTGGCAAAGTGAAATAAAGAGCACAATGAATAAAATAATCTGATGTGGCCAGCACAAGACCTTCCGCCGTACCGTACACTTTTAACATAAATATAGTTATATATTTAGTCATTTTATGTAAACTGCACAAGAAGATATAAACGATGTGTCACTTTTCTTACTGTCGCTGTCGTCGCTGTCATAATTAATTTAATTTTACGAAGTAACAAATGCTACACAATGATGGACTACAAGATACTGATGTTTCAAACTGTAAATTATAAATACTTTAATCGTATCATCAACTGTTATTACTTTTAATATGCAACATTTATTGATAATTATCAACAATATAATACGTTAATTACTTATAATACGTTAGATACTTTTATAATTCATTAAGTTACGGACTTAATACGTTAGATACAACCATAATAACATAAAAACATAATACTAATGCGAACTGTCATCTGATTGTCATCGCTGTAGTTGATAATACGATTATACTTTGAATATAAGGCGAATATATGCGATTTAAGCCCCCTTGGATGTTCAAAGAGACTGGGTTTCACATCGTCGCTTAGCAACATCCTCGATATTATAAATCGCGTAATATTCTTGTTATGTTATTAGCTATAATTCCTAAATAGTACCATAATACAGAAAAATAATATATGAAATATACTAATTGCAGACAATATAATATACGAGCAACATTCATTAGAAATAAAAAATATTTTCATAAACTTATTATGAATCAAGATACTACTTCCGATAATAAAAGTATTACTTCCGGTTTGTGGATTGCATCAAAAATTTACTGGGTTCTTAAGATTCGTATTAAAACCTTTAATATAAAATTTGGTTGTTTAATGTTTGATATTTTTTGAGGTATCGTCAACGAAATAATTGTAACACACGCACAGACATCATTTAGAAAAGTTAAATTAGTATTATAGGGATCGTGCTTTTCACTAAAAACACACACTCGAAAATTTTGAGCCGTCACAATAGAATACTAGGCGGGAGGCAAAATATAGAGCATTTTGAGAATGTATTTACGTATGCCCAGTTGCACCGCTTCCAATTAAATTTTAAGTTTTCCTTAAATTCGAATCAAAATCAAATTTTCAAACGTAAAAACAACATTGCTGTCATTAATTTTTCGATTTTACTTTTTCTTTATTCCACTCTTTTTCCCGCTACTAAAGCTGCCTAACACCAGCCCGAAACTCATACTTTGCCGCATCCTAGCTATGCAATGTCATTTTGAAGAAAAATACTGTAAAAGTGTTTTCGTTGCGAGTAAACTGTCAGATTATTATTGATTTCAGGATAATGTTTTTATAAACATTTGATAGAGAAAGAATGAATGTTCCTTTTTAAAATTGTGTAAATTTTGCATACATTGGCAATTTTCTTGGATTTTCCGGAATTTTTATAATCATGTACAATTTTTAAAAATTTTAAAAAGACACTTCTGTAGATCCATTATTTCTCTATTAAATTCTTGTTAAAACAAAATTTGACCATTCTTGTACTGGCCACAAAACACTCGCTACGTTAGTACATTTTATGCTGGATTTTAGAAGGTAGCCGTCCTCTTAAGTGACAAAGAAAATTTATGCACAATTTTTGTACATTATGTGATCATTTCAGTTACAAAATTGCTTTGGATTTTATAAGAGATGATCCTTAAATGATTGTCCTTGTCTGGTGAAGAATATCTCGCATTTAATGCACTTTAGAATCAGGATATAATTACGGGATTAATATCATTTAAGAATCTCTTAAAGTAAACCGACTCTTTTTCTCTAATTTGTATTAATGGGGGTAAATGCTGGACTCGTTTTTGTCCCACACACTTTGACATTTTTTGCGGCGAGTAATAAGATGGCTCAGGTCGGATAACATGAAATTGTGTTTAATCTTATTTTATCCCAGTTAATTTCATTTATTGTGATTTACGTTGAGGAAAGGGAACACTTTTTCTTTATTTTGCTGCTTTTACAGAGTTATTACTCTAAAGGGAAACATCAATTTTTCTTCAGCAAGATTACTCTGTAGGTAATACACATGCACATTAGTTGCTAAAAAAGAAAAAAGAATTATTTCATTTAAGAATTTATATTATTATCCTTCATGGGAATTATAATGCACAACTTTGTGAGTGAACATTTTGTTATACTTTATACTTTAAATATCTTTTTCCTAAGATCATTGAAAAATATATATTCATTAGGTGACTGTAAAAAGATATACCACTCTATATGACATATTCATTCATAATTCAAAACTATTATGAGTCCATTATTCAACACTTCAGTAACTGTCATCCCATCAAAATGTGAGGTTAAATTAATATTTCAATGAATGAAAATAGTTTATTTAAAATGTCGTGGATAAAACGTCGTATTTGGCGATAATTTACTAGGATAATTAATATAATTTACTCGCCTTCAGCTCGTGCAAACACTTTCTTCCTCTTGAATTATAGCCTACATTATGTGCTCGTTAAATAATATACTTTTATCTACAACAATAGAATAATGTATTCATTATATACGTGAAAGTAGTATAATAAACCCCTCCATAAGGACACATTATGAAATAATGAATTCATTATTTCACACTGTTAAATAATGAGTACTTTATTCTCTCGAACTGTCAAACTGCCATCACATCTGTTTTAATATTAGTGTTACATCAAGTTATCATTTTATGACGTTGTAAGCAGAAACAGTAAAAACAATAAAAATTTGTAAAACGCTGTATATGACTAGCCCATAATAGTTCTAAATTACTCGGATAAATTGTTATCACACCAAAGTTTGAGGTTAGGTTAATATCAATACAAATTTGTAGTAAGAAAATGTTGCTTTATTTAAAAAGTTGTAGATAAAACGTTGTATTTGACTCGAAAATAATGGCTATAATTAACTCAGATGATTTATACACTCGCCTTCGGCTCGTGAACAAACTTTCATCCTTATTAATTATAGCCTACATTATTTACTCGTTAAATAATATACTAATACACTGGAGGAAAATAAAAACGCACCACTTGAAAATGCACCAAAAATGACAAAATTTCAAAGTGCGATATCTCGGCTGCATTTCGACGAAATTGAATGAATCTTCGAGTTCTGAAAACGTTGAAGTCTTATCTTTAATGTGATGATAGCCAATGTTACAAAAAATCCACTTCACCTTCTCCCACCCCCCTAAGAAAAACGAATGTATCTGATGTCCAAAAAGGTCCAACTTTGGCAACTCATACGGAGTGACAAAAAAATCGTGGACCTTATTGGCCAACAGGGTAATAAAGATCAGACTTTTCCTGCAAGGTCCGCAAAAATTTCAGGTAGGTACCTACGATGATTTGGCGCGAAGTTATGAATTTTTGAAAAAAAAAGTGCCTTTTTGAGATTTTTGGCCATAACTTGGCGAATTTTGCACGAAAATCAATAAGTAAGTTAATCTGCCACCATACCCGATCCACCCCCTGCCACCCCCGGATAAAAAAACATGTTTTGACTGAAAAATTTTCAATTGTAGCAACTTGTAGCGTGAGTAAACAAAATCGTGGACCTTATTGCCCAACAGGACAATAAAGTTCAATCTTTTTCCTTCAATTTTCTCAAAATTTCAAGTAACTGCGATAATTTGGCACGAAGTTATGAATTTTTGAAAAAAATTGGTATTTTTTTGCTTTTGCCCATAATTTGTCCGATTTCACACCAAATTCGTTTATTTCTTAAAACATCTAAAAAATAAAGGTGTTTAAAGAAATAAAAATTTTAGAGTCACTTTTCGCCAAGTTATGGCCAAAAATCTCAAAAAGGCACTTTTTTTCAAAAATTCATAACTTCGCGTCAAATCATCGTAGGTACTTGAAATTTTTCGGACCTTGCAGGAAAAGAAAAAAACTTTCCACTCGAGCTGAATATACTTCATTCCACACTTGTTGCAGAATATAATATTCCAGCATAAACCGACTCATATGTACCTAATAACTGTTTTAAATTTAAAACTATTCTTATTTTTAAATTTTTGAGTATAAACTCATATTAAATAAAATGTTTGTTTGCAAAATTAAATTAATTTCGGAGACATTTTTTCCTTACATTAATTTGTATATTAATAATCTTGTCTGATATTTATTAGATGTTTATTTCAGTATATTATTGTTTATGAGAGTCCCTTTTAGGTTGATGCGTATTTTAAAACAAAGTTTGTTGTGAAACAAAGTTTATTAATTAATGTTATGCGAAATAAATAATACAAATAATTTTTCGTTATACGTCCATAATTAACTTTTATAAATAAATAATGAACATATAACCATAAACATTACCGGTTCATAAAATTTTAATTAACACAATAAAAGTTCATTTAATATTAAAATTAAAATCTGTAAATTAATACCTAGTTATTTTCAAGTGCGGTAGGTTTTATTTTACAACGCGAGGACCTAAAGTACGACGCGATGTACAAAAACCTAATGCACACATTATGTATTATATTTTTAGGCCGACTAACCTATTTATTTAAAATATCGTATTTTCTATGAGGTTAAGTGAGATGCATTTGAACTCAAATTTCCTTGTGAAGTTACCTTCAAACAATTGTTAAGAGATGTTACCAGTAAATGTCACATTTAAAATTGATCAAAACCACCAAGTATAATAATGATAGGAGATGACACTCGATTGTTGACTTTTCACATATTTTTACTCCTTGAGAAATTAAATTGGAGGGAGCCACATAGTCTCAAGTTAGCAGCATATGAATTAAAATTAAATTAAACTTGTATTTTATAATGAGTTTCTTTATTCAATATTGACGATTCAAACTATTATTTTTAACACTAACGCCAATTTTAAATAAAGATTTATTCACTTGTGGACTAGATAGTTTAAAATTATTTTGACGTTTCAGACTCGCAAAAATAAATTCGTAAAATATTATTATTATGTCAAAATAAAATAAAATATAATATAAACCACGTAAAATATAGTTTATAAATACCTATGATAATAGAGATAATATAAAATATAATAACCACTAACTTCATTGCGACCTCCTCATCCCCCGCCCAATTTGATTGTATCGGAGTAAAATTGTGACATAGAAACACATACAAAATCAACAAAGTGTCATCTCCTGTCGTATTATACTTGGTGGATTCTACAGATATTAATAAGATTTTACAGGTCTTAAGAGATTTTTAGCAAAGTGTACAAAGATTTTACAAGTGGTTTTCCCCATTCTATGTTTTCACTCAATCACGAGTCACTGTACCAATTTGTAGAATATTATTTGGGTTAGATTGCTAAAAGTTTCCAAATCATATTATTCGATTGCATGCATTTCAGTGAATGAAACCAGTTGAATTTTCTCCGTTCGTTTGAAGTCATTCCAGTCGTTCCAGGTTTTCAGTCGACTTGAAGCTGAAACTTGTGCAATATTTACACATTTGCAAAGTTCGCGTGATGAATGAAATGCATCGTATCTTCCTGTGTATATTTTTATACCGACCAACACACGTAAAATTATACTAAACTTTTTACTGTACAAAAACTATTTGTGTAGAATTTTTGCGAAGTTTACCGTAAATAAGAAATATTCATCTTCCTAACTTTGTAGAAAGTTATTTTCATATTTTCTTCTTCCCCGGCAAGTTGGATTTATTGTACTACCTTGATGAAATTTTTTACGAGTAGATTAAATATATAAATAATGCTTGAAATTCATTTTAAAAATTTTCTTGCTTATAAAGGTTAATATATTGATACTCCATTTCTCCAACTTAGGTTTGGCAGTCTTACATATTGAGTCATGGGTATAAATACATCTGGTGGAACACCATACATGTGTATTGCATATCACATTTATGCAGATTTCTGCTCCCCATTTCCACGTAGAAATATGGTAAAGGTTTCAATCGAAAGTTCAAATTATTTCACTTCAGTTGCAACTAATTATTTCGTTTTAAATTACTTTAAAAGAACAATATTATGTAGGTAATTTTTAATTCGATATTTTCAAATCTAATCTTAAATTGATATGGTTACTAGGTACAACAAATTTTCAAGTGTGACAGAGATGTCATAGTTTTATTTAAAAAAAAGATTTAAATAAATGTTTATAAAGCATTTAAAGTCTGGATTTTATTAATACGCAAAATTCACATTAGATTAAATTAATTAATTTACAAAATAAATCTATAGTAAATAAATCTGACATCTTGTCACATTTGAAATTTGTTGTATTTATTAATCATACCAATAATTGTAAGATTAGATTTCAAATTACTTAATATTGTTCTTTTAAAGTTATTTAGAACGAAATTATCAGTCTCACCTGGTGTGAAATAATTTTACCTTTCATTTGATACTTTTACCATATAGGTATCTCTACGTGGAAATGGGGAACAGGAATCTGCAAAATGGTAAATACAATGCTAATCGCCTATGTACACATGAATACTGTTCCACCCGGTATATATTTTACTGTGTGTGCGGTTATCAGCCGTGAATTATTAATTGATAATATAATTTGTACAACTAAACTGAAATACCTTACTTGAGTAGAACTATGGTTCGAATTCAGTCAGGTACCTATACACATTTCGGTACAAATGCAGAAATAAATGTTCTGTGGTGTATTTTC
This sequence comes from Agonum fuliginosum, assembly GCA_947534325.1. NCBI lineage: Eukaryota > Metazoa > Arthropoda > Insecta > Coleoptera > Carabidae > Agonum > Agonum fuliginosum. The sequence continues at coordinate 20,994,052 of OX384040.1, forward strand.
CACTAACAACCTTGAGTGTTCGTAAGTTGATGGCTGGTAACAGTAATTATGTACCTCACTGATGATTCACAGTATGTGAGGCTACCCCACCCAAGTGGTATTTGATGATAGCGTTCTTCATCTCTTCCTTATGTTCAGCATCAGCATATTGTGTATAAATTTCATCCCAGTTTCTGAGTCGTCAGAAATCATAATCCTTGTTATAAAACAGGCCAGTTATATAATTTTACGGGCTTTTCCCGCTGATGGCAGAGTATAAAAGTTAAAGTTACAATGGCTGACGTCGTAAACCCGTGCCTTCTGCTTGCAGGTCGCAACGTGCCGGGCTGGGAAGGTCCTTGATACCCTGAACAGGACACGCAGACATCCACTGAATTCAAAAGGTAGGAGATAATGCTTTTATTGTCTTATCATATTTCTATATAATGCAGAGTGTTTTAACTTATCAAAACACATGTTTTTAAAGTGTGTTTTTATAATAAATTTATAATTTTTTCACCAGACTGTCTATGAATGTTTAATGGCCATTTGCACCGCTTCCATTTAAATAAAAAATATCGAATCGAAATCATGACAGAAATGTTATTTCTGTTTGACAATTTGATTTTGATTCGATATTGATCATTTAAGGAAAATGTACTTTACCTACGACTAATGTATAACATGAACATTATATGTGTGATATTTGCTACATAATACCATATATAAATCCCACAGAGAATTATACCAGGCAATAATAGTCAGTATTCCCTCGTCTGTACAATCAGAAAATTACTTTGCCTGAATCAAGTGCTCTGTGCAAATTATTTTTAGAAATTATTGCAATGTTTTACGATGTTAACTATGGTGATAGAGAATTGGTATTTGGAAATGTCAACATTTTTACATATTTGTATACAGATTGGTGGAGGTGAAATGCGAACATAGGGAACATACATGACAATCGAACTTTCATGCCAGGTATCTTGATATATTTTGTAGTAGTGTCACAAAACGAAGTAATGTGAATTTGTGTGGCAAAAAGAGTAATCAATAACAGAAATAATAATAAAATCGAAAAGTGCATGTAAACTTTCTCGTTCTGCTCGTACACATACATTATTATGCAAAGAAAATATTGTAATAAAAATAAAAATTTAAATAATATGACAGGTACTTTGACATTGACAGTACTTATTCCACGTATATCAAGATGCCTAGCATGATAACTCCTTTGTCATATATTTCCCTATGTTCGCATTTCACCTCCACCAACCTGTATATTTGATTAAAATCTTGTATATAATAATTTAGTCGTAGATAAATTAGAGTATACAACTCGCTATAATGACTATTATTCCCTCAGATGATTAAAACTCTCGCTTGCTTTGCTCGCCAGTGTTGTAAACTTCATCTTCAGGAATAATTGCATCCATTATAGCGTCGTTGTATAATATACTAACATGAACATTAAATGTGTGATGTTTGCTACATAATGCCATAAATTAATCCCGCGGGGAATAATACCAGGAAATAATTGTCTGTATTCCCTCCTCTGCACCAATCAGAAAATTACTTTGCCTGAATGAATTTCTCCGTGCAAATTATTTTTTTAAAACATTGCAGTTTAATGATGTAACTATGGTGATGGAAATGGAAATGTAAAATTTTTTGCGTATTGGTATTTATTTGATTAAAATCTTGTACTTGGGCTATTATTTCCTAGATGATCAAAACCCTCGCCTTGCTCGCTCGTGTAAATTTCATCTTTAGGAATAATAGCCGAAGCGTGCCACGCCGTCTAAAACCACGCGGTCTAAAGTCCACCCCGTCGAAACTCACGCCGTCGACAAGCCACCTCGTCTAATAGTTCCCCCACTCCAGTGTGTCCACGTCGAATAAAATGTAAAATGTCCACGCGGTTTAATGTCCACCCGGTCTATTGTCCACGCCGTCGAATCGTTCCCCCACCACAATGAGTCCACGTTGTCTAAAATGTCCACGCGGTCTAACGTCCACCCGGTCTAATGTCCACGCCGTCGAATCGTTCCCCCACCACAATAACGCAGTGTATGTGTATTTAGTTACACCGGGGAGTATTAGATGGCACTAAACACTTCAATCAATTCATGTTACTGGGTTATAAAGTACTGCAATTGCATCCATATTGATTTCAAATTGATATGTCAAATTCAAAATACTACAAAACAGTTGTCATATCTGATAGTTTCAAAACAATTTATTGTTTTAATAATTGAATGCTTCGTGTTGAGTGAGACAGTAGACTGATGCGCATTAGGTTTTGCGCATTGTTGGTGGCAACAGGAAGTGAAGTAAACAGACCAATCCTAGCGATGCGCGCGAATTTTGACTTTGTACAAATGTTCAATTTTTAAAATAGGAATAATAAAAGCGTCATTTCCGAAAGGTGTTATGTGTGTTATTATTATATGCCTCACTAGAGAAGGAAGAGTACCTATGACATAGATAATTTAATATGATTAGTATGTGTGTATCGGTGTGGATAAAATAATACTTCTGGTGGGATTCTGTGCAAATCTGTTGCTACAGATCTATCAAAATTGCAATGAAATTTATAATTAAATGAACATTTTTATATTAACAAAAATTGATGTGATTTTCTTTAATATTTAAAGATTTACAAATTTGTAAAACTTACAGATTTGCACAGAATCCCACCATTAGTTGCTATAAATATCTGTAACACATTTTTATTGCTTCCGCTTAGAAGTGGATTAAAATTAATTGATTATCATTAATATTTGAATTTTCCTGAGAATGAATCTGTTTATGTTTATAATTTCTAGATACGGCGGGGGGTGTGCTGGCCACATCAGATTTTTTGTACTACATAAATATATTGCTTGATTTTTTCATCGCAATAAATATAAATTATCAAAGTTAGACCGACGAACTACGAAATCAATAATTATTTCTAGCTCGAGTACAACTGTGTTTGCTTTTTATTCTTTGGTCCTGCATGTTTTTAGTTATTATATGAGTTCATACCTCGGTTCATACTTTTGTATGATACTTTGAAACATAACATATAGGTACATTATAGAATCTTAACGCAAGTTACGTTACAAAAACGGACACCTATATAGTTAACCGCGCCCTTATGTCGTATGCACATAGTGTCCATTTTGGTATTGTGGTTGCAGTGATATATTGCAGTTGTACAGTTTTTTGTTCATTTTTTTGGTGACATAATTCTCTCTCAGTATAATTTGCAATAACTTCTTCTAAGTACCTACCTATCTAGTTCTTTATTCTACTTGGATTACTTTGTCGGTTGTGTTCGATTATGTTTTATTTGTGATCAGTGGAAATAAAAACAGTAATAAAAGAGACTTGCTTATTTATTATATACTATATTACATTACAAATTAAAATTCATATACCGGAACCTTCGACCATAGATACCTAGATACAATCAAAATGCACAAGATAACTTCTAAATATACAAAATTGTGACAGATGACAACAAGAATGAAAGAATCCAAGAATTAGCAGTAAATGTCATTTAAAAATATCACTTCATACAACCCCGCTGACATTCAAGAATCAGACCCACTGTACATTTAAATAGGCGTTACGTGCCTACAACATATTATGTATATGGTCTAAGGCCGAAACTATTACTGTAAAGAGACTTCAGCCCTGTTCAATTGTTAATGTGTTCATACATGGATTCATTGAGGATTATTTAATGATTCTTTCTTCAAATATTGTTCCACTGTGTGATAACTACTACGTATCTAGAACCGTTAATTTTTGGGTTTATTTTTTTAAAATAATTTACACAACGTAGTTTATTTTTGGGTCCTACAGTTTGCCGCGTTACACTACTTTGTCACTTTGATTCTTGTATATTGTATTTTTTTAAGTGTTTAGATAATATTACTTCAGACCTATATTATCTCAAGAAGGGATTATAATTTCTGCCTTAAATACTTATAAATAAGAAATAATTTTAAAAATAAGATACCTACCTACGTAACTTGCGTTAAGATTCTATAATGTACCTATATGTTCTGTTGCAAAGCAGTACGATGATAATCAATTTGTTTTAACCCACTTCTAAGCGGAAGTAATGAAAATGTGTTAGGTACAGATATTTATAGCAACTAATAGTAGGATTCTCTGAAAATCTATAGTTGTTTTGTTACAGATCTATAAAACTATAAATATTAAACAACATTTATAAGCATATGAACATTTTTATATTTGTCAACAAATATTGATGTGATTTTGTTCAATATTTAAAGATTTTCAAATTTGTAAAACTTACAGATTTGCACAGAATCCCACCAGAAGTATTATTTTATCAACACCGATACACACATACTAATCATATTAAATTATCTAAGGTACTCTTCCTTCTCTAGTGAGGCATATAATAATAACACACATAACACCTTTCGGAAATGACGCTTTTATTATTCCTATTTTAAAAATTGAACATTTGTACAAAGTCAAAATTCGCGCGCATAGCCAGGATTGGTCTGTTTACTTCACTTCCTGTTGCCACCAACAATGCGCAAAACCTAATGCGCATCAGTCTACTGTCTCACTCAACACGAAGCATTCAATTATTAAAACAATAAATTGTTTTGAAACTATCAGATATGACAACTGTTTTGTAGTATTTTGAATTTGACATATCAATTTGAAATCAATATGGATGCAATTGCAGTACTTTATAACCCAGTAACATGAATTGATTGAAGTGCTTAGTGCCATCTAATACTCCCCGGTGTAACTAAATACACATACACTGCGTTATTGTGGTGGGGGAACGATTCGACGGCGTGGACATTAGACCGGGTGGACGTTAGACCGCGTGGACATTTTAGACAACGTGGACTCATTGTGGTGGGGGAACGATTCGACGGCGTGGACAATAGACCGGGTGGACATTAGACCGCGTGGACATTTTATATTTTATTCGACATGGACACACTGGAGTGGGGGAACTATTAGACGAGGTGGCTTGTCGACGGCGTGAGTTTCGACGGGGTGGACTTTAGACCGCGTGGTTTTCGACGGCGTGGCACGCACTCATAATAGCATCCATTATAGCGTCGTTGTATATATACTATTATTCCCGACTATTACAATGTAACATTAATTATACAATAAATTGTATACAGTGAATAATGTACCCCATTAGTCACTTGTGAGTTTTATAAATAATTATTCAACTGTCCCTGACCAATTAAACTTTTAACCAATAGAACTTGTATTAAAGCATATTTAAACATAGCTACTAGTACGTTGGTAGGTAACATAATATACTACAAATAATTTTATAATAGCAAATTTATTTAGTATAATAAACTAGCAAAAATTTTAAAGATTGACGTGAGAAATTAAATTTAAAAATGAAACTTTTATGTACAACTAGCTGAAAATAACAAATATTGCCACTCCATTTATAAAATTTATTATTTAGTTAAGAATCCTCTTTGAAATAACGAAAGAATTTTGACAGATAATTAGGGCGTGGTTTGGTAGTTTGGTTTACACCAAAACATTGCCAATATTTAAAAAGAAGCGCCAATATTTCACAAAACCGTAAGAGAATAATAATACAAATAGGAAGGTAAAATTTACAAAACAACAAGAATTAAAGCACAACACTTACACAGAAATAAATCAGAATTAACAATAATTATTGACATAACATTTGAATTGTATTTGTGTAAACTGCTCTTGACAACAGCACGTATCAACCAACAGAATCACAAGAATCTATTTGTCAAAATTGTTTCGTTATTTTAAACAGAGTATACAATAAAAATAATACAAAACGTTCGTGGCAAATCAATTAACAATCCCCCAGTAGTTCACAACTTATTCCGTCTTCGAAACTTCTCCGGCATTAATGACAAATATTCCTGGCATACTTGAACTTCCCTCTATTTATATGTTAATGTGCGGTGAGCAGCGTGAAATGTACGCTCTGAACATACACACAAGCACGTGTAATATAAACGTCTCGGTAGGCCGTGAATGGATGCGGACGTGTCGCGAGCTTTCATGCCAAATTATGTGGAACTTGATAGCGAAGAGACAGGAAGAGCGGTAAACGATGAGAAAAGAAAGAAGAGATCGAATTACCGAGAAAAAGGCTCTTTCAAAAAACTATCCCTTTCCCATGTGATTAGGGTTGCCAACTCCGAACAGTGTAGGTACAAAGCACAATAGATTTAAAAAATTGGGGAGAAATGCGCAGCAGGCAATATTTTCAAAATTTTCTCTTATAATACCATAAGTAGTCGTAGTTATGTCGATTATTTTTCTGGTAGTATTACGAATGTTCCTTATTGTGCTTGGATATGTATATTAGGAGTGCACAGCACCAGAAATATTCGCAAGCACAAGGTACATGAGTGTATAATATAACTACCAAAAAAATAATCTACTTAACTATGACTACGAATGGTATTCAAGATATTAGTCATTGAATCAGATCCAGTTTTGAATTAAAATGGCAAAAAATGAAAAAATGCTTTTACCAATGATTTCAGAAAACAAAAATTTTGATAAAATTTAGACGTAAACGTCAAATATATTTTATGTATTTTTTGGTGTTACTTTACAAATAAAATAGTGAATTTAAAGTGAAAAATGTTCCAGATCTTTGAAGAAAACTCAGAGATAGAATTGGTGCAATAAAAATGGGAAATATAGATTATAAAAATGATCATTTGTTAAATAGTCACCTAAAAGTACTAGTAGTGAATAATCGACACACAACCTTACTTACTAGTATAAAATAATAAAGTATATTCATTTTGATTGGCTGTGAAATTTAATATTCTGCATTTTTATTAGTCTTTTTTTGACAGATGACAGATGATGTGTTTTAATGCAAAGTTAATAAGAAAGAGTTCTTTACAATGAAGGAAATTTAAAAAACTAAAGCCTCATTCACATAACATTAGCATTTAGTTTTAAAGACCTGTTCGCGAGGATTCTTTGAAGATTCTACCAAGATTCTGAATCCTGGAAAAGAAGAAGTTTCAAGATACAGAATCTTGAAAAAATTCTTGGTTTTGAAGCAAGCAATAAATGGTAAATTCTTCTTTTCCAAGACTCATTGAAGATTCATTTTAGCGGCACCGCAATTTAAGGTAATATTCACTAGAAAATACAACTCCTATTTTCCAGGATTCAGAATCTTGGTAGAATCTTCAAAGAATCCTCGTGCGAATAGGGCTTTAGGTTTACATTTTAAATTCATATAACCAAATACGAGCATTTACACTTCCCACTTTCAAGCAATGTGAATGCTCATATTTAGTTAGATGTATTCAAACTTTCTTAAACGTATATGCATAAACCTTAAAACTAAATGCTTATGTGATTGAGGCTTAAGCGCATTCCTACCACACCACTTAAATGACTGAAAATATTAAAACCTAAAGGTGGATTTTCATTCGCGGCTTCGTTTGATTTCATCCGACTGCAAAATCGAACGAAGTCGAACGTAGCGCAGATTTGTGCGGCTCAAAAAATCTTAAAAAATAATAACATTTAAACTTTAATTCAATTAAAATTTATAACATATTTTATTACATTTATGTACTTACTTGAATCTTCATTTTTACATTAACATATCACAATATTCTAAATCGTTTTATATTGTAATAATTTTACAAGCAAAGTTACTAGGAAATAGAGACATTTATCTATGGTTGGTATGACTTTGAAGCGTTTGAAGCTTTGTGCGACAAAAAAGTTAAACAAAATCCTAGTCGCGTCTTCGTTCGACTGAATTTATTATTAAACTTCGTGTTCCGGCTTAGATGATTCTCCTTATCACTTGACGCAGAGAATGACGTTGACTCACAGTCGCTAATAAGCAAGGTTCGAAACTCTTAAATTCTGTTGTTGGAATTAGTTAAATACTTGAATATTAAAAAAATGTACAGTATTATAATTTCTTTAAACGCACATGTGATTAAAATAATTCTTGATGCATGTTCCGTCCATCTCGAAACGAGCTTTTAAACTATAACATCCCTAACATATCCCGCATGTTTAGGCTGAACTCACTCGGTTTCGGTTGCAACTCTGATACATTCAATATTATTCTTGTGAGACACACGACGTTATGCATCGAAAATTGTGACACTTTGAGGACTCAGCTAATATTTAATTAAAAGAAATTAGCTTCAAAAAAAAGAAGAAAGCCTCCTTCAATAATGAATTGTTTTCCTGAGAATACGATCTTTTTGTGTTGGGAATAATCCTTTATTGTCTTTGTTTACCGCTGGTTATTTTTAGAAATAAATTTTAATTATTATTCTGAAAACGTAATTATTTGTCAGGGAAAACAAGCCAACATTTAATTAAATTATCCAAATTCAATTCGAGACTTAATCACTGCTTTTGTGCGAAAGCCAAATTCGAGGATAAATCATATTTCTCTCTGCCAGGGAATATTGACATTTACATTTATTTATTATTAATTTCATTATGAAATACTTGTAAAATATTCAAGTCTACAGTGAGCTACTTGCATGGTACTGAAACTAAGATTTTTATCACTATGAACCTAACACGAGGAAAGTTTTTACTAAAAAGTTTCTTGAAATTAAAACATGTGCTAGTAGCTGTCATATAATAAACTGTCAATACCGGTCATACGGGGAAACCGTGGAAGAAACTAATGATTTCTTTAAAATATATTAAAGTTAGTGATCTTATATATTTAATAAAAGTAATTATATTCCCCGTATGAACGGCATTGACAGTATTTATTTATGACAGCTCCTAGCATTTGTTTTACTTTCAAGAAACTTTTTACCTCTCGCCTAGAGAGGTATAGGGATCGTGAAAAAATTCGATGTCGAGATTTTTGTCAATAAGCACGTTTTAGTACCTTCAGAACCTATTTTGACTATTTTCACGATGATGTCTGTGTGTGTGTGTGTGTGTGTGTGTGTGTGTGTGTGTGTGTGTGTGTGTGTGTGTGTGTGTGTGTGTGTGTGTGTGTGTGTGTGTCCGTTTGTCTGTATGTGCGCCTACTATAGTCTTTCGTTCTGATTCATTATCTCAAATTCTATTGAACATAAAATTCTAACATTTTGCATTATACATTTATACATGTTAATGAAGAGCTGATTAGATTTTGGTAAAAATCTGCCAACCGGAAATGGTATTTTCTTGAAGCATTTTAACATTTTTTGCAAAAAATATAGGAAATACTGCGATAGTTACAATTTGTCATGCGACATTTGAAAGAACAAATTACCTCTTACAATATTTATTTAACATCTTTTCTATATCTCTTACCAATAAATGAAAATTATTTTTCAAAAATGTGTAATTTTACCTACCACGATTTGTAAATTATAATATAGGAAAAAAAATCTGTTGTGGCCAGCACACGACCTCTCGCTTTAACACTGTAATTTATGTGAATTTGATTTTAGTTAGGCTTTCTTAAATTATAATTTTGCAATAAATTTACAAACTTTTTGAAAATAATTTTATAGTTCTTAGTTCTTTAATTTGCTCTTTATAGATAAAAATTTAACTTTATTATTACCTTATTACATTATGTTCAGTTGTTAATAATATTTACATTTCTTTTAAAATGGTGCCACAAACATTTCAGAAATTGTGTATACGTCTGTTCATCTGTCACATTGACATATTCATTTTTGTTTTCAATTTTTTTTCCTATATTATGATTTACAAATCGTGGTAGGTAAAATTACAAATTTTTGAAAATTAATTTTCCTTTATTGGTAAGAGATATAGAAACGATGTTAAATAAATATTGTAAGAGATAATTTGTTCTTTCAAATGTCGAATGACAAATTGTAACTATCGCAGTATTTCCTATATTTTTTGCAAAAAATGTTAAAATTCTTCAAGAAAATACCATTTCCGGTTGACAGATTTTTACCAAAATCTTATCAGCTCTTCATTAACATATATAAATGTATATTGCAAAATATTAGAATTTTATGTTCAGTAGAATTTGAGATAATGAATCAGAACGAAAGACTATAGTAGGCGCACATACAGACACACACACACACACACAGACATCATCGTGAAAATAGTCAAAATAGGTTCTAAAGGTGCTAAAACGTGCTTATTGACAAAAATCTCGACATCGAATTTTTTCACGATCCCTATACCTCTCTAGGCGAGAGGTAAAAATTAAAACAAAAATGAAAATGTCAATGTGACAGATGAACAGACGTATACACAGTTTCTGAAATTTTAGTGGCACCATTTGTAAAGAAATGTATAAATATTAATAACTGGGTTTGAAATTTAGTAACTATAGTAGTAGTATTTAATAAATAGAAAACTAACTCAATTCCAGTAAGTTTTTATCCTTCCATTAAACGTATCCAGTCAAGAAGCATCATCGATTCATTATTAACTGGATATAATGTAATATGGTAATAATAAAATAAAAATTGTATCCACAAAGAGCTAATTTGATTTCAATGTCAATCGAAATCGGTACGTTGCTTGAAGAACTATAAAATAAATTACAAAAAGTAGCCTAACAAAAACCAAATTCACATATTACAGTGTCAAGGCGGGAGGTTATGTGCTGGCCACAACAGATTTTTTGTGAATACTTTCCTCGTGTGAACAGGGCATTAAATATAATATGTATAAAATACGAGAATTACAATCCTTTCTTTGCATTAGATGCTGAGAATAAAATTGAATTTTGATAAAAATATATTAATTTTTAAATGAAGAAGATAATGATTCACTTCAAATTAATAACACTTTATTTTGGACCTTCATTATCTTTATACTATACTTTAACACAAGTAATTAAAATTACAAAATTATACACGACGTTTCGAAAGCTTAGATCTGCTATCGTCATCAGGTGATCTGATACTACTGATTGTTCCTTATTCTACGAGCTTTATATCATCTATTAGTATTGTGTGGGTCATCAAGTGTAGCGGAGTGGTCAAGTGTGTAACAAGTTTAAGTTATATAATACAAACAATACTCCCCTGTCGGGGCAACTGTATAACTAAACAATAAATATAAACTTGTAATTTAGATGTATTTATTGAACAGAACTAAAAATGTAACACTCGTACGTAGACTATATTTTATCAAGAAAACAAAACTAATTAATAATTTATTATAAACAAAACATAGTGATATCTTTTTTGGCCGAGGAGCCATGTAGCAGTATTCTAGATTCTATAATATATAACTGCTAAGTGCAACAGGGTGGTCGTGTGTGGCTGGTGATAAGTATGGTGTAGCGAGTGGGATGTCCGAGTTGATGGCTGGTGTAGGTTCCTTGTTTGTATCTTTAAACCTGGATTTGCTTTTGTGTATTTTCTCTATAGTGGCCTGATTTCTACGCTGGTTTGCTAAATACATCTTTTCTGTTTTTTCGAATGATGGCAGCTTCCTTAAATTTTCTTTTGTACCAATGGTCTTCTTTCTTTAATATTCTTGCCTCTTCCCATTGATTTTGCCAGGCATGGGCAAGTCCAGATTTAGATGTTTCTCCCCTTTCCGTCTGTCGTGTGTGTTCCTTGAACCTGGTATCCTTTGGTCGTTTCGTTTCTCCTATATATGCTTTCCCGCATTTGCAATCGACTTGGTAGATTCCTGTTTTTAATGATGGTGTTTGTTCAGGTTATGTTGTGGAGAGGATGTTGTTAGGAAACGTGTTGTTATTTTAAATTTCTTAGCTACTCGCTTAATTTTGTCTGAGTAATATTTCTACCTTTCAGTCGATTCTTAATTTTCTATTCAAATCTTAACCCAATTCAATCTAAAACCCTCAATCAAAAGATCCCTCTCTTGAATTTCCCGCCAATGGCGGTCTCCCTGCTTCTTCCGGTGAGGATTGACAACATCCGGTCGTCTTAATTTCATAAATCACCCGTTAACTTGTAATTGCAATAATGAATGTGTGCGCGAAAGCTCAGCAACTTGGTGTAACTTAGAAATTTGATCACAAGGCCTGGAAGTTTAAGTTTAGTTAATGACTACGTTCACGCTCACGTTCTCATTCTCTCACACAGGCGTAAGTTCGCGTAAACGTAACGCAAGACGCGGCACTAACACGTAAACAAGAAGAGGGAGATGGATAGATGATGTTTAATTATATTATATACGTCGAAGATTGATTCATTCTTTATAAGTAAACACTTCAGTTTAACTGCAGAAAAGTTTCCGTGTCATGTATTCTCCATTAACAACCATGAATGGTTAAAAGGCTGATAACCGCACAAACGGTAAAATATAAGTATATTTATATTTCACAGTACCTTTTAACCATTTTAATTGGGTTTTTTGATAGTAAAACAAAATTCGCTCAATGCACGTTGGCTGATGTCATTGCAATTTATTCAGTTGCAGTGATATATTTTTACAATAATTACTAATTTACTAATCAAAAATGCTTTTCATGCTTACATTTATTTTAAATAACTTGCAAATGGTTTAGAAAAAGTACACAAAATCTTCACGAACTTATTTTTAAAGGTTTACAGGAAATATTAATGTAAGTTCTATGAATTTTTCATCATTTTATCAATAGAGTCCATGTAAAACTAGCGTAATTCCAACATTAAATTACTCAAAAACCGGATATAAAGGCACTATATAAATTTCAGCTTCTCATCATCATTTTTATATAATGATCACCAATTTCCTCAATACTTTTTCACTACAATTTGGATATTTGAACTTCTATTAATATTATATTAATGAAAAAAATGTTTTCCCAAAAATGCAGGAATAGCCCATTTCCATCCTAGATTTGTTCTAGTTTCATACTATATTCATATTCAATCGGAAATCTTAGATTTTTTCGGAGCTAAAACTATTAAAGGTTGATCAAACTGACTGTTCACACAAGGATTCATTGAGAATTTTTCAGGAATCGCCTGTCAAAAGTGGCGCCGTTAATTTTATTTAGTCATTGGATTCTTTGAGAATTTTTTCATGGTTCCTTCATAATCATATGAGAAAAGGAATTATGTTGAGAATTGCCTGTCAAATACCGGCGTCGCCAAATTGAATCTTCCGTGAGTCTTGGAAAAGAAGAATTTCTAATTCATTGATGGCTCCCAATCAGTGAATATCTTTTTTCCAGGATTTAAAAGCATAAAAGAATCCCCAAAAAACCTATGTGTGAACAGGACTTAAATGAAATGTTGGGTCGTGGTAAATAACGTAATTTTTGAATTGATCAATTGGTTTACTTTTACTAAATATACTCGTATTATTATTGGACGCTTATAAAAATATTCTACAACATTTTAGAAGGTCAAAGCCATAAAACCAAAGGTTTAAAGGCAAAGTTCCCCTTCTGGGAACAACGTACAACGTTCACCGTTCACATCTTAGAGAGTGTTCGCAGATGTCCATGTCAGATCGTAATTTTCCGCGACTACAGCGCCACAGCGGCTGCTGAAAGAAACAAAGAAATATGGAAGAAAACTGCTAAAATATCTCCCCTCCTTACACAATATTTGCCGATTTTTTTTGTTTCCGCCTGGCGACTGTGATCATTAAGATTCTTTATTTTTCCAGTGTAAAATATTGCCTTTGTCGCCAGCAAAATTAATGTGGATTTTGATATTGAAGGGCAATGCTCGCATTTAATGGGAAGGAGATAGGTTTTTATGTTTGTCTTGGAAAAATGTTAACGATAATTCCAGAAAAATATCTATGCTATAATATTTAACTTGATTATGATGATAGAATAGTATATTATGCAACAAGTGTGGAATGAAGCATATTCAGCTCGAGTACAAAGTTTGTGAGACGAGTCGTAGGCGAGTTACGCGGTTCCACGGAAGCGGAATAGCCATTCCAAACGTGTTGCAGACTATACTTTCTCTACGACTATAAATTTAATTGCATAAAAAATAACCTAAAATTATTAAAATAAAAATACAGGTATGTATTTATAAAATAATATTCTACACAAAATCAATAAATTAATAAATCTAACGGTATTTTAAAGCTACCCACAATCAAAAACATTGAATAAAGTTAAAATAATTATAATTCTCCACAGTTTATTCCATCACTAGTGATGGAATGAAACCATTTCGTAACAAGTGATAGAATTACATTCCATTCCATATGTAAGACATTTTAGGAATGTATTATGAATAATGTTATGTAAGATGTTGTTGTTGGAATTATTACTATATTAATTAAGATTGTAGTATTGAAGAGACAGTATATCTGGTATTGTTGTGCGAGACGGTAATAAAGCATTGTAAAGTACATTCGTGTATTTAATGTTGTATGTTGTGTTATATGTGTCAGTGTGCCGGAGTTTCTTACACATAATTGAAAATTATGTAAGAATGATAACATTCTGTAACAGTCATACAGAAAATAATTCATTCTCTGTCCGAAATTATTTTACTAGAACACCTAATAATACTTCGTACTATTGCCGAAATATACTGTTAGAATGGTCAAGAATACATGGGAATATATAATACAGGATGATTCAGAACTGCATATATTTTAATATCATAATGTACCTACTGAATTTATTGATCATGCAATTGGCATAATTTTTCCAAAACTGGCAATTTTAATTTACAATTTTGGACCACTGTTTCCATGCAGAATTTTATAAGTTTGCTTAATTTTTAACTGCACAAGTAATTCTTGCATTGCATAAATAATTAAAATGTAATTTTGTTCAATTTGCATAGTTAGTCAGATATCTTTTATGCAATCTTCAATCTAGTGGTATCATAAAAAAATGTACTCCTTGCCAAAGCTGAGTTTAAAAAATTCTTTTTATTCCATGATATTACTCAAGCTATATTAGCCATAAACGAACTAGTATTTTACTTTACTTCAAAATACGATAAATTACTTATTATTATTTATTTCTTCCAAAAGAGTTATTCAACCACGAAAACCCTAATCTTCTCTAATTGGTAGATTGTGGAGAAATAAATAAATAATTAATATAGTTTTATGTCTAAAATTGGATTGAAAAAGCTTCTGTTTACAAAAAAATAAATAAGAATTTATTTGGATTATTTATATTGATAGTACGAGTATAAGACGAAGATGAAAATTTTTAAAAATATGCTAAACTACTAGTTCGTTTTTGCTATTAGTTGTTCTCCACAAATATATTTAAAAATTAAACTATAATTAAAATAACGTAGCCGAAGCATGAGCATTAGGGTCAGTGGATCTCCGACTACATCAAGTATTTGTGTGCGATTAACGTTTTACGAACTAGCACGGATTTGGTACCCCCACTGCGACGGATTAAAAGTTCTTCAGGTAAAAGGGTTCGAGCGTACGAACTAGCACTATTAAAATATGTGTACGAATCCATATTGTACAAAACAACACGTAGCCCTTGTAGTGTAGTAACCAATAGGATCAGTAGAATCTCTGTCAAAATAATTTCGTTATTTCAAACAGACTATAATGAGATCTTTTCAGCCATATTTATGAAGAAGGTTTTATGTGGTCCTCTCTTAGACTGGTAAAAGGACATAAAATGTTTTCCTGACTGTTTCGTAAAAAACAATAATTAATTTCTATAAACCAAGACTGGAAGAAGAAGACCACTCTAAATTCAATATTTTCTCCCTTGCGGCATTTTTTAAAAAGAAATTGGTTGTTTATTATTCCAAAACTCAAACATCTCGATTTCTTTCCGGAACAAAACAACTCGATGGTATTTTGATGTCCATCTACCTGCGGCGGTCTGTCGAAACAGAAAGCTTTTTACATAATTCATCCCACAAAGAAAATATTCCCAGCTTCGAGTAATGTGAAAAGTTGTTTTCTTTAACATTGGACCGGGAACGCTAAGGAAGTTTTGGTGAAATATGAAAGTTTAACTCTACGGAATTTTTCTCCAAAGCTTTGTAGCTGTTTACCAAACAGGTATATGTTAAATATTATAAACTCGATTCTTTTTGTATATTATCACATTTTATTGGTCATTTTATTCTAAAAACATAATTTATGCACGGTCATATCTTAATTTGACAGTTATACACGAATTTCTTTGACATAAACGTCACTTTATAGCCCACGGATCACATTATAGCGCAGTGTGGCTAAAAAATGTGAAATTAATGCAAAAAGTTTATATTTTAAATTTTCCTATATATAAACTACTAATAATGCTATAAATAATCATTTTCTGTAATTAGTTGTACAAATTTTTATTTAAACAACAGCATTTTTACTTATTTTTCATAAATTATCACTTATAATATCACATGTGCATTATTTCTTTCCGGAAATTTTTTGAGTGTTTTTCAATAACGTTTTAATTAGCTTGAGTGGTACACGAGAGCTAATTACGTTGTTGGAATGCACGATAAAACATTTCGTGGACATGAATTAAAGCACGAGTGCATATTCGGTAAGAAAATCACAATGACACCGCCACTCTATTTTTGAATTCTTATTACAATAGAAACTTAAAATATTTACTAAATTTGTATTTAACGTTGATAAATATGTATTATTTACCTTATTAGATGCTTATTAAAGCCTCATTCACAGCTCTAACATAGTCACTGTTTTTCGTCTTTGTCTTTGTCGCGTGGATTTGGCCCATTCTCAGCTGTTGACACAAACATTGTTTTTGTCTTTTGTTAAGTTCACACGTCTGCTAAACCAAACAAAAATATTATATAAAATACATTTTTATAATATAGAATATTATTAAACGTGCAGTGCTCGGTTTATATAATTTCCTGTTATTACTAGTTTAACGTATATCGAAAAAATAAAACCAAAATAAATTCTTACATGGATGTGGTGAACATACCATCCCACATCTCACTTCATTACGAACATCACGTGGTTTTTTTTAATAAACAAAGCCATTATTGTTGTTTTGGGTCATGCCTCGTGCAATAGCAGTTTTATGTATATTGCTACTGCTGCTGCAGCTCGTCTTCATCTAACAATCGCAGTTATAATTTGTTTTGCTCTAAGATTCATTTTCCCACGTCAGAATATTGTGACAGATCAACGAAATAAACTGTTGTGAACATAGGTGTATATTGTCAACAAACTACTTTTAGGTTAAAACAAAGATAAAAAGTTTGAAGTTTGCATACATTTATGTTTGTGTTTATGCTTAAGACAAAGACAAAGACTAAAACTAGAGCTGTGAATGGTTTCATGTTACTACGTATGTCAAACACTTCAAGGTTATTACATACGACAAAAACAGTGACTATGTTAAGAGCTGTGAATGAGGCTTTACACTCAAAATAACAATTTAACCAATTTTCAATTTAATGTCAAACTGACATATAACAGTAAAGTTTCCGCTTATTAATTTCAGTTAAGTTCCCCAAGCTACTAGTAAAAAAATTCCGCTAAATTTTGATATAACCATGGTTACTATTATTGTAATCAATTCTTCCATTGGCTGTTATTTGTGTCATGGGATTTTCTTGTAAATATTTATTCAACAATGACAACTTTGACATTTAGATTATTATTTTTTTGGTATCTTAGCAACAGTCCAAGAATTTAATAATTATTTGAACAAGAAAATTAAATTAATTAATTTATTAGAAAATATTCAACCGTGCATAAAGTTGGGTATGTATACAACGGGTGTAACTTGCTTTTATGGCTTTTGACGTGTTTTTAGCCCTCGGCTGACGATTGTGCTCAAAATCACTTCTCAAGCCATAAAAGCTTCCTTACACCCTTAATTCATAAATAACAAACAAACGTTTTCAACATATCAAAAGATTTCAGTTCGGAGAGTATAATTAACTGTTGATCTGAAGAATTTTGCTTAAAGAAATTTCATGTAGAAAATTGTGTTTTTTCCAGCTACAAGAAATTGTTGGCAAAATTTGCTATTAAAAACGATATAACTATTCTACTTTAATATAGTGTTATAATAATAAGGCTTTAGGATCGTGTACTAATCATTAAGATTATTAAATGAATTAATTAACAGATGTAAATTCAGGATTACATATCGTTACTTGGTTTTTTTGGCATTGGAATAACGCAACTTTTAAAAATTAAAGTTCTTGTTTCAATTATGATTTCAGATGTTAATTATTTGATAAAATAGTGTTTCATAGGTAAGATATTATTTTCCCCACGATCATATACGAAACAATAGTTTCCATACAGTTACCTAGCTACGAAAATTAACAATATCAAATATCCATTCAATCCGTTAGATATGTTACCGAACAGGTCATATCGTCATAGTTTTAATTTTTGTTTCAATTTTTTTTCCTGTCATTAAGTATTTCGTGATAAATTGCATTATTCAGTGAATTTGGACAAACACGACATTAAAAGTGATTTATTCACATAAATTAAAGTAGTACTTTTGATGTATCTAGTACAACTTAAAAATTTAAATAGAATTTATATTCTTGTTATTAAAAATATTTTATCATGTATTCTATAATCGTGGTATATTTGATTCTTGGTAAAATTAAAATTATAACAGTGACAGTTGGCATTAAAATTATGTTCTTGAATAAAATGTTAAATATTTTTTATGGTCGCCGGAAAGAGTCTATCGAATGCTCGTGAGATTGTCGAATTCGGTAAGCCTCGTGCGTCAACGTTCTCACTTACACGATATCATTTACTTTCCGTGCTCATTATGTAATAATATACTATTACTTTCTTACATCTTAAATAAAACAACCCAATAGATATAACGTAAGTAAATTAAATACATAAAACTACAAACTTGACTTCTGAACGTTGTCTCTGTTTTTAAATAACACAGTAACTTTTCTCTTGTTACATTAGCCATTACAAAACTACTTGTTTTGACTTTACAAAATATTTTCACTTTGAAAAAGTTACTTGTAGAAACAAACAAAAACTAGTATATGTATTTATTCTATTGCTAAATCTATTCTGTAGTTTATCTGTTAATTAATGCAACTATTACGTATATCATTTTGAAACAATTCTATAAATAATAATGTGAAAATGACTCAAGGAGTTATTTGCAACGTGAGATTAACTTGTTGCTATGGTTATGTTTTAAGACATCTGCTGAAGGATGTAATTGCTTCATTCTCTCAAGTATCAAATCAAAGATGATGTAATAAGTTTCAGCTAACAAGTTCTCCTTGCAAGAGAGAAACATTAGATACTCTGCTAATACGTTATTTGATGCCAATTATAACTTCTTCTTTTTCATCTGAGCGTTGGTATAAAGTAGACTGTTCTTCAATCTAAAATATTAACTTACAGTCATATTGGGCGTATCGTTTCACAATAAGATTTTCAATCAGGAAATATTTTCATAGGGCAGCTCAAGCTGAGTGTCCGACATAAACGACTGTGATTCTGGCAATCCAGGTTCGAATTATTAAGATCACAATGGGGTACTTGCATGGTACTGAAAATTAGATTTTTAACACTATGAACATAATGTTAGATCTAAAACATTGGTAAAAATATAAATTTTATTTAAAAAAAATTATATGTTTTTAGTAAATTGAGATTAAATTTTCTGTGACGTCATTTGTGTGAACAGGAGAAAGGGAAGCATGTTATTTGTAGATAGCGTGCGAGTCAGTCAACAAATGTTTGAATTTGACATCTGCTTGTCAAAAATACACATAAAATTTAGTAAAAATACATTATTTTAATAGAATGTAGACTATTTAGTTCATGAAAACACAAGTACTTACTTATATTTTACAGCATCAAAACATGTACGAAGTACAAATGTCAAACATCTGATCTGTCAGCTTGCCAAACTCGTTCCCGCGCAAGCCGTAGTTAGGGGCGTTCACTAGTTGCCGTTGCTATGACTTAACGGCCATTCATTGGTTGGGTTAGTTTTTACGTCACATATTGAATATTTAAATTTAAATAATTTTTTTTGAGCTTGTAAATAATTTTTTTGTCAAAATAAAAAATACGGGTCGCAAGTTTTGATCTCTTCTTCAAATATATTTAATTTAAAAAATGCTTGCAAGTAGCCCATTATTCACAAGAATCTATCTTGTTGGGTAATCTCCACGAACAACAATAAATCACTTGACGGCTGGTAACCACACACCGCACACTTGGTACAATTATCAATACTGATGATTAACAGAAGTTGGATAATATAATGTCGCAGGTTAGTTATAAAATCAGTCGATTTATAGAACGCCTAGTCTTTTTCTAAATGACTCGGCATATGATGCCGTGCCGTATCATTTTATTACACAATATGCCGAAAATTTTGCTAGAAACTAAATAAACAACCCGATACACTTGAATCCCACAGACTCGGTTTTGGTAGATATTCTGATTGCACTGACTTAAATAAAAACCAAATACTCTCCTACAGTTTAAAATACTCTGTTTTGGTACAAATTCTGATTGAACTGAACTAAATAAACAACCCAATTCCGTTCGTGAGTCCCACATACTCAGTTTTGGTTGATTGATAATAGCAAACTAAATAAATAATCTAACACCCTTTTAGAGTGAAATAAAATGATGTGACATTATAATATGCCTACATATCTAGGCTTTCTATAAAAAGCCTAATTTTACAATCTGCCGACGACATATACAGGCTGCCCACTATGTATGGAATATAGTATATATCTCGGTAACCTTATAAAAAAAATTGTATATGAAAGTTGTTTAACATTTTATTTTCCATAATAAGACAGCATTCAATTTTTTGTATATCAGAAAACAAATGAGTAACAAATAACACTTTATTTTTTTAAAATAGCTATGTGCCCTTTCATTAGGCTCATTTGGTAGAAATTTTTTTTTCTCTTTTCGATGACATAAAATCTTAGTATCCTTATACAAGAAATTTTTTGAAAAAAATGTACAAAATTGTTATAAAGTTAATTTCACCAATAACATGAATCTAGTTATCCGAGATCTCTTTTATATGTCTTAACAATTGAAACTAAGTTAGTGCATCGAAAAATAAAAATGGTTCATTTAACAGAAACTGAACGCATAGATGTACCAACTTACTGAATTTAACAAGATTCTGTCACATTTATGGTCATTATACCATTCAATATTTCTATGGTAATAGAAATTAATATTCTTGAACTACAAAATTGATACTTTCTAAATAATAATTAACACTTTTATAATTATAACTTTTTGAATAACCTACAGCTAATTAAACTACCTAATTTACAATAATTGATATACCTTCTTTCTAAATTACAGGTTAATTTCAATTAACACTTTCTGAAATACAATTCATATTTTCTGAATTACTTACTTACAGCTTTGTTGTTTCTTATTTCTAAATTACAGTTGATTAATCTAATAATCATATTTGATGCTTTCTCAATTATATAATTGGCTCTTTTCACATTAGATAGATTTTCAGTTGAAACATTCTGCATTCTTATTACCTATTATTTGGAATATCAAAAATGATTTCTTGATTTTTATTTTCCGCCCTTGTGAAATAAAAAATATATGTTCCGTAATGAAATCATAGATACATTTCCATTTCATGAAGCGTGTTCGCATTTACGCCTGCAGCCTAGCATGTTGGTTACGTCTCGGTATCATCATTTAATCGTTTAATTACCTGGTTAACCTGTTTACGCGGTTACCACTGAATTAAAATCCCAGCTCTGGTAATTTTTCATCGTTCGTTGCGCTGTGCTCGGACAACACACTACGTTTACACTTTGACCCTTGACATTTCTGGAGAAAACTGATTTTCCGGCTGCACTTTAAAACGAGAAAATGGCAGAACTAGATTTATGTTTTTATTTTAATGTGTTAAATACACAACTGAGTGCATTTTGTAACCCACGCAGATTTGAATCCAGTCAGGTACATTGCACATTTAATTTCCCAAAATATACCATTTGGAGCGCATTATATTCACTGCATATACGTTTTATTTTCAAATATACAGGATGTACCATAACTTGGAATATTTTATTAGAATGGCAAATAGTACTTACTTAAGACGTTACGCTTGTGCCAAAAATATAGTGAAAAAGGGACCTTTCTATATTAGAAACTGAGCTCTTGTTAGTACACCTCTACACTGTTCATATTGTGTGAGTCAAATATGATGACTTTTTAAATAAAACATTTCTTATCAAATTTATTTTTATTCATTAAAATATTAACCTTTCCTCAAATTTTAGTGTAATGACAGATGGTAGTTGTGTTGAATAATGGACTCATAATACAATAATGTTGAATTATGAATTCATAATACAATAGTGTATCTTATGGAGGAGTTTATCTTACTGAAGTTACCTACATAATGAATTATTATTCAATGGTCGTAGACAAAAAATATATTCTCCAATATCATGTTCTATACTTTCTTGAAAAAAATTACCATGATTTTTAGTTTATTATTTCTTTCAATTGCTTAAATGTCGATCATAAGTACGATATAATAATATATTTACAGTTCATGCAGCCAGAGTTGGCCGGAACCAATAAGGGAGATAATAGTATTTTGTGCACCTAGGGAGGGAAGCGTGCTATTACTCCCGCGGGCCAAGCGGCGGCCCGAGCGAGGGCGCCGGCGTCGCCCAAGGGAGGAATAGCCTTCCCTCCCGTGGAACACACAATATTTTACGTCACGAGGGCCTCGAAATTACCTTTCTTGCAATGTTTTCCTCCCGCCAGTACCGCGAAGAAAACAGTGTTTTCCTCCCGCCCGGGAGGAAAACAAGTACGGTTCTCCCGAGCGGCAGGGAAAACTCGCTTCCGTCCCTCCATTAGCAAGAGGAAAACACTGCTTTCCTCCCCCGAGTGACGTAAAGAATATGCTTATGTTCTATAAAGAGCTGAGTCACAATTCGCCAATTTATTACTCGCCTCAACGCAACTGAGCCAAGAGAAAAACCGAATTGGACTGCTTCTACTCGTATATACACTATTTCAAGGTAGCGAAGCAGGTCCTGCCAAATAATTTCATGATAATCTCTGTCCGCTCGATTAATATTGTATACCAATTTGAAATTCTTTAGTTCGGCCATCCCTTATTTCGCGTTCGATGATTTACAATACTCGTATGTAAGGCTTTTATTTTTTAGTTGGGTAAAAGTCGTGATAAAAGTGTATGTATGAATGAAAATAATTTTCTTTCTTCATGGCATACTGTAAACGTAGCAGGTTGGTTCTTTTTTCGTTCTGACTTTTGCACTTCGTGGAGTACCTACCTCTCTCGCCAATTAAGTGTTCATTTAAAAATGAAATAAAATGAAGTCTGCTCAGACTAAGACTTATTTTTAGTAATTGCCACACCTTGCTGTGAGCTTCAGCACTGAAACAGCTGAAAATGAGTTTCAATTTATAGGTATATTACATGAAAATTTCAGCTGAAATTGAGACATTGGACTACATTGCCGGGATATTGAAATCTGGATACTCAATTTATTTATCTATTATACCCACTTGACTTGAATCGACCATGGGATGTTTAAAGATATCTTATTCTTATACTTTAAGTGATATTACGTAAGTCTATCCTGAGTACGATCAAAAATTACGTACGCAATACAAACATCTAAGATAATTACATGGGATTATTACCAAATTACTAACATTGGAATGTTACATACCTACTAGATAATGTTGCTAAGGGTGGACGTTAGCAATCGCTAGGATATTATAGGATTTTAATGGGCAAAATAGCAAGTAACAAGCCTGTTCACATTCTGGAAATGTTCTGGGGACTTTAATTTTGTCAAGTGGGATATCTACATCGTAGACTCACAGTATGTGAGGCTGTCACGTCCAAATTGAGGAACAGGCGTTGTAATTAAGTTTTTTGAGAAGCGGTCATTTTCTTATAGCAGGAAACAGTCTCCATCAGTAACATTAGCATCAGATGGTCTTGGAGACTGTTTCTATGGCAACCACTCCAGCGAAACATTTAGCCTTTGCACCTGGTCGCCCACAAGAGATGGAAATAATTTTAAAATAGTCATGAAAGGTGGTTATAATAGAAGCAGGTATTTTTAATATAATCACAAACGGGTAAAAAATAGTTATCACAGACTATAATAAATAGAGTCGTTTTTTGTTGTACAAAACTAAACTAACTGTAATTACTGTAAGCCTCTTATAGTATTAAAGATGCAATTAACCCTAACAGATAAACAGGTACAAAGTATCATGTTGAAGTCACCATTGCATTGCATAAAAGTGCATGGCACTCAACCACTCAAGTTTACTCTTTATCATCATGTCGTTTGTTTATAATAAAAGCATAACACAAAAATTTTAATATTTATCTTACTCGATTATCTCATTTGTTATTAGAAATAATAAGAAATGGTAACCACAAACATTGCAGCGTCCAAAAAGTACTTCAAATCAAAACCGAATTCAATACACTATGCAAAAAATTCTGATCTGCTACTGTAGTAAAATTGCGAAAATTCTGATTGAAAATATATTTCACTACCTATATATTCCTTATTCAAAAGATTGAAAATAAAGTACTTTTTAGGCGCTACAATATTTGTATTTATCATTTTTTTAAAATTCTAATAACAAATTACATAATCGATTGAGACAAATTTAGTAAACACCTGTATACGAAGAAAAATTATTTATATACATTTACATTAAAATGTTATTTGTTTATAATCATTCTTTTGTTGAAATTCAACTTAAAAATTACGTGAACGGATAAAGATATACAAAGTTCTTATTCTAAATTTTTGAATAAAGATAAGAACAAATAATACGATGCGGACTAAAAGTGTAAAAGTTAGCAGTCTCCGCATTTCGGCAAAATTTCTTCACACAGTCCAACCAGTAGAGCAGATCAGAGATCAGATAGTGAGATAAGCAAAATAGCGGTATGTTTACTATGAATCACCTTCCCTGTTCCCCTTGTCGAGCAGTGCTATGATGCAGTGTTCGAGTGTTAGGCCATCTATTAGGAATATTTGTTTCTTTTTGGAAGTAGTTCTACGTTAGACCGGTACAAATCAATTGGCGCTGACAGGCAAACGTACTCTTACATCAAAATCAAAGTATAAGTATAATTGAAATTGAAAACTGCAATACATATTACACAATCTCAAATCAAATCAACAGTCGAAACTTTATGAAACCGAATAAAAATATATTTGAAAAATCGTCTTATGCAAGGACAATCTAAAAATTGTGACACAGACTGTATAGAATATATGGGATTTTTTCTCCAGAAAAGTATGTTTAGGACTTGTATAGATACTATCCCATAATGAATTGAAACACTTGTGAAAATGAAGGTGGTAAAGTCGTTTAAAGTAATTAGATCAAACAATAAAAAAAAATTGTCATATAATATCCCAAGTGCATGTCAAATTTCACTATTTCCCGATTAAAATTTAGCCAAACGCTGTTTCTCTCATGAAAAATAAAACAAAATTTAAAAACTCCTTTGACAGCAAGTCAGAATCACATTGCCACGCCGTATCCAAATACGATAATTTTGCACTAGTGCAAATTATCGATAATTTGCACTAGTGCAAAATTATCGGATAATTCTACGTTGATTGGACGACATTCAGAAATGTCAGACTTCTGATTGGCTTAAATTTTATGAGGGAAATAGTCAGATGTATATTTTATTCTGTAAGTTATATTTAACGTTATGTACATGACTTTAAATATATCTTTAATATATTTAATTAAATTTTAAATATAACTTAGATAATAAAGTATACAGCTGGCAAATATTTTTATTGTTTGTTCTAATTCCTATAAACGACTTTACCCCTGTGTAACTTCATCTTAATTTTTAAAACTGTTTTAATTCGTCGTGGTATAGTATCTCCAAGTCCTAAACATACTTTTCTGGAAAAAATCTAAAATATTCTACAGTTTGTATCACAATTTGTACCGACATGACAATTCTGCCTCCGGACCTTAACCTCATAGAAAATACGATATTTGAAATAAATAGGTATGTCGGCCAAAAAATATAATAAATAATGTACGCCTTAGGTATTTGTACATCGCTCGGTTTTATGATGCATCTGACATTTGAATTAAAATTTCCTTCGTCAAGTTACCTTGAAACAACTGCTCAGAGATGTCGCCAGTAAATGTCACATTTAAAATTAATCTGTTTTGTTTATTTTAGACTCTATTGAACAATAAATTGTGGAAAGTAGCGTTTTTGCAGGCTCCCTTTTTACTTCCTTGTACGAAGTAAGGAAGTATTGTAATCGCGAAAAATTTCGGTTCTCAGATTTTGACGGAAATATCCGTTTTGACCTTTTCTGAATCCATTATGACTAGTTTCGACGTGACGTCTGTACGTACGTATGTGTGTCGCATAACTCAAATACGGTTAGACGTAGAAAGTTGAAATTTTCTATTTAGGACTGTTATAGCATCTAGTTGTGCACCTCCTATTTTTGGTTTCAGTCTACAAACCGGAAGTAGTACTTTTTAAAAATATTTCGATAAATATTTAATTTTAGACAATTTTTTTTATTTTAAATGAAAGATTATGTGATTATTACCTAAAATCGGTATTTTATAAATATTTTTGTATCTGCTATCATTTAAAAATAATTAAAGTATATATTTATAATTTATAGTATTTCGGTATCTTGTAGTCCATGATCGATTAACATTTGTTACTACGTAAAATTTAAATGATTATGACATGACAGTGACAATAGTAAAATATGCTTTATATCTTCTTCTGCAGTTTAAATAAAATGACTAAAATATATTTGTGAGTATACTAGTATAATAAGTTAAAAGAATTTTTAATATTATTTTACATTTTAGTTATTAAGAAAAGTATGAACACACAAGGCGTACAAGGAAGTCATGTGGTGTCCACGTCAGATTTTTTATTTAAAGTTACGTTTTTAGTTAATGGAATATTAAAGATATAAAATTCGATGCGTATTAACTAATGTATGCGGAAACTATTATGACATGTGTACCATAGACGTCAACGATGTGTGATTGTTATGTTTCCAAGTTCAAGAGGCCAGAAAAACATTTTGTAATTGGATCTAACAAATCATAATGTTTTTACTTATATTTACTCTCTCCAGTCTTCCTAATTATGTTCCAGAAAACCCGTTGTTTAATGAACTTAACATGTCGCATGTATCTTCATCGCACGTTGTCTGTGTAACGAATGAGCTCCTATCCTAGTCCTGGCGGGATTGTGTTTTGTTTGTTATGTTTGTGTGAAACAAGAGATGTACATTTGCTGTTGTTTGGTTTGTTGACTTCCTACGCCTACGTTGATGTTCTTGCAGGAGCAGTGTTGTGATAGCCGAGTGCGCTATGTGACCGTCTGTAAGTCTGACAACTTCGGTTTGAATTCAGTCAGGAAAAAAGCATCTGCAGATCCATTTTTATCTATTTAATATTTTTTTATAGAAGCATTATCTTGAAGTCAATAATAAATTCGGAACGAAAACACTTTGACAATATTTTTCAAATAAAAGCAACAAGTTTCTTTACAATTGTAACGTTTTTTCTTTGACGACCATTGCTTGGTATTTCGATGTTGTCTCTATTTTAAGTTGTTTTTAATTATTTATTACTTATTTATTATTTTAATGATTTTTAACATGTATCACAAGAATTTGTTGACGCCACCCTCCTGAGGATGGCCCTGGTAGGGCCGAAACGTTGAGGGTAGTTTATCCCAAATATATTGTGGCTGATACCCAAGAAAGTTGTTGCTTATTTATCAACCTTCCAGCTAAGGAAAATCTTCACTAACAATATTTTTCAAGTTAATATATCTTAAGTATTTTAAATTGGTAAACAATATTAATCGAGCGGACATAGATTATCAGCAATTTTTTTTAGCAGAAACTCAGTTGCGTTGAGGCTAGTAATATGTTGGCGAACTTTGGCTCAGTTCTGTGTAGAACATACGAACATAGACACATTCTTTCTCTACCTTATACCGGTTTGGCCAATTCTGGCTGCACGGATAGTACGAGTTTCGGGCTGGTTTCGGGTAGCTGTAGTAATGGGAAAGGCAGTGGAATAGCAAAAAATTGAAATTGAAAATATTCTAGGAATTCGGAAAAAAGGTACACAGGCCTCATATGAGTCTTTGTAGGTATGTGAGACGGTGAGGAAAATTATATGTAATTTTTGTTTCAAATTCTGACTCCAGTCTGGAACACATTACATATTTTATATGTAAATATTTTATAATATAAGCATTTTATAAGCAGGAAGGATTTTAAATGTAATATGTTTATAGGTATACCATAATTCTAGAAATGATTTGAATCAGATTAAATTTCCATAACGGAAAATTTGAAATAAATATGAATTATTACAGAACTGATATAAATTTAATTCGTAATCCTTACATTTGAAGAGGAATATAATTAAAATATTAATTTAAATTGATTGATGTATTATATCTGGATAACTGGCAAATCCTTTTTATTTATCAATTTCAGGACGTAATTCTTTGCTCAAGTTGGGAAAAAGTGTAAACAATAATACATAGTGGATCGAATATCAAAACCTATTCTGTATTATTCACATCTACGGTTAAAGAATAATTTGGTTTGCCAACATGATCTTTTGTAGCGGTCAGAATGTGTAATGGATCGAGATATCTCTGGCTTTATCAAAGATAATATATTGGCACTGATTTAAATGTAAAATACACTTTAATGCTATAAATAGTAAGTAAAATTGTAATTTAAATATATCTAAGCGGCTAGGTTCCATAATATTTACCTTTAGATCGAAAATATTATGACAAAACGTGTTTAAAAATTCTCCATTTTCTACGAGGGAGATCTTCGTTATAAATGAATAATTTCACAATATATGAACATGAACACAGTCTCGTAGTGCATCTATTAATCTTCATTATTCAGTTTATAAAACATGTAGATTTTTACTCATTTTTCCTAAAATTAAAATAACCTATATATATTCACATTTTTTAAATAAAATAATAATAAACCCACGTGTTTATATTTTACATATATTTCTAAAACACTATATAACGCACAAATTATTAAATTTCAAAAATACTATAGTGACAGCAAGTGAGATAATGAATTCGTATCAGGCGTGACCCAGCAGGAACATCTAGGAACACCAATGAACGATTTTCAACTTCTGACCGGGGATGCCAATGAAAAACGTGGCCTAACTATTATTTAACCGTGTCCACACCCAATAACAACTTTTCGTATAATCCCAGTTAAAATTATTTCTTTCCTCTTGTGAACAACACAATACAAATAATAACAACGTATCGTGTTTTTGTTATACAATCTCCCACTGTTCCGACAATAGAATGCTATCAAAACAAGCGCCACACAGCAATAGCTGCCCTGATACTTATTAGATTGTGAATTACATAGGCCATTTAGACAACACGATACCTACCTTTGTAGTGTATTTGTTATTGATGATAACATATTGCGTGGTCGTGATTTTGTCAATCAAGTTGATGGAAATACAGGTAGCGCAAAGGCGGCCATGAAAGAGATAAGCTCTATCATACACAGGAGAAATATTCAAAATAGTCCATTCATAGATTTTATCTATGAATATTAAATAAAACTACCGTTTAACTAGTGACATTTTTAAAGCACCTCCTAAAATCCAGCATTAAACGTACTAACGCTAGTACAAGAATGGTAAAATTTTATTTCAACAAGGATAAAATACTTAAAGGCTCAATAATTAACAATTGTGCCTATGTGTGTACACACATACACAAATACATACAGACATCATCGAAAAACTATCAAAAATCAGTTGTAAGGACCCTAATTCGTGTTCATCCACTTAAAACTCACAACCCGATTTTTTGCATGATTCCAATACCTCCCTTACAGGTAAGCGGGAGGTAATTTTTTTAAAAAGGTTTCGGATTAAAGTTTTACACGATTCAATTTATTAAACAAATAAGTTATTAAAAAAAAATGTTGAAAGTTTTAATTCATCAATAAATCAAATGTATTGATCAAGAAAATATTAACGCAACGTGTTCGTATAATACACAACAATAAATTGAAAGCATTTATCAATTTTATGATCAATAATTGGATTTACCCTTTGATTTAATAGTGGGGAGATACGCCACATGCATTAAGTTTATGACGAACGTTCATGCCAAGATTATGGTAGAAAATCGCTTGCGAGTGGCGATCGGCTCTTGGAAGACAGTTTTGCGCAACAAAATGAGTAGGTAACGATAAAAATATCAACAAGTATTTGTTTGACTGATTGGGCCTTTTCTTCCAACAGCTGATCGCAAGCGATTTTCAACCATACATGTTCACAAGTTTTACGCCTAATCTCCCCACTATTAATAATCAAGAAGTTTACCAACTGTTAACTGACGAGTATCATGGTTGCTAGAAGAGGGTATACTACAAGGATTTTTTTGTGCAGTTGTACTGGAATACCTATCTGACTGGATTCGATCCTGATAACATAAAATTGATAATATGTCCATATTTGCCAGTGTGTCAAGATGTAAAATACAATTTTTAATTTGCCGATAGACAACGAATACTGCATATTGATTTTTAAACTTAATAGAATTGCAAAAATATTCAACAATCAGCTTCGTCGGACATCAATTCCGTCCATGTATAACTCTTTTAAATTACAAATTAACTCTTCCAATTACTTTCGCATTATTTGTCTTCTGTAAAAAGGACGAGCACACTCAGTGTCATATGACCTAAATAAAACATCCCCTTTACCCAGCACGAGCCGCCGCTGTGTTTACACAACAAATACAATTCTACAAGGACATAAAAACCACCCAAATAGAAATTTGTTTTCATTCGAAAACGAAAACGAATAAAAGTGTCAGGTTTAATCCTCGTAGGTAAGTCCTGGTGGACCACGCAAAAAGTCAACATGGAAGAGGAAGAAGAAGAAGATAACAGAGGCGTAGGAGGATATTGGAAAAGGGGAATTTACCCCTGCTGTACTTAAATTCGCAGGAGAATAGTTGTATATACAGTACAAAACATTTTCTCTTAAAAGCAATTAAGCGGCCCGTCTTTTCCGAATTCCTAGAATACTCTTGATTTTACTTTTTTTTCAATTCTACTCTTTTCCCCGCTACTACGACTGCCTGAAACCAGCCCGAAACTCGTACTTTGCCGGAACCTAGCTATACAATGTCATTTTGAAGTTGAAAAATACTGTAAAAGTGTTTTCGTTGCGAGTAAACTCTTAGTTTATTATTGACTTGTAAATTTTACATAAATAGGAAATTTTTATCAATTTTTCGGAATTTTTATTATCATTACCTACAATTTTTTAATTAAAATTTTAAAAAGACACTACTGTTAATTGATCCTTTAAGTATATAATCCTTGTTGAAATACAATTTTACAATTCTTGTTCTGGCCACAAAACACTCGCTAGGTTAGTACGTTTTGTGCTGGATTTTAGGAGGTAAACGGTCTTTGTCTCATTATTATATCTTTTCCATACCATAAGATAAGCTTACAAAAATAATTCTCAGTAACAAAGAAAAGAAAATTATTACTACATTCGTTTAAATCTGCAGTATTCTGAAACCCAAAATAATTATCCTAGTCCAGGACCTTCTCAGCTAACAATGCTATCGAAATTTCTTGATCATTAGTCCAACAGAATACAATCTTCTCTGTTCTCATTTGATTTTTCGTTTTCGGGACACGTTCCGCTAACTCCAGCAACGCAACGCGAGGGATGAGGCGGGGATAAGGACCTCTTGGCCCCTGAACCTTCTCAAGGACTTGAGAGCGGTTCACAATGAAAGGACACAACCTTGACAGCTCAAGATGAAAGACGGAGATAATGCAGGTCAATGAGAGACATCTTTTATGTATGATGAGAAAATCCATACCGCTTCAAACAAATCACAAGAACGCTGTATTGTTTTTTATAATTTTTTCTACTCCTGGCATAAAATGTCATTTTTCTACTCCTGTTATTAAAATAACATTTAAGGTGATTCGAGCGTTGTAACAAATCCATAAACTTTAATGAAACATGCAAAAAATCAGTTGTTGACACTGTTTTCCATGTACATTTCAAATTTCAATCGATTTGACCGTCTCTATCCAGAGATATTCACAAATAAAAATGACATTTTTAATATGGTGGGTATAGGAAAAATGATACTTTGCTGTATAGTCCAGTAAACTAGTACATCGTAAGTTGCATCAAGTGGTGGTAGTAGGTTTCTATTTTTTTTCTTGTATAGGATGTGACTGAGATGCAAAATCCAAGTTTTCGACCTCGGCAACCCTCCGGAACACTTTTGAATATCTCAAAAACTGCTAAATTTTTGCACTTTTTTCGGATTCTTACCATTTTGACTATGAAGGAGCACTATTTCGACAAAAACCATTCTATACATTTTTAAACTAGATTAAATTGTCTACAATCTAAGACCAGAATGGGCTCGGTAGTCCTAATAGTTTCCGAGATACAGCTTTTCAAAGTTTGGCAAAATATACAGATTTGAAACACCAACCGTTTCTCTCTACAAAAATTTTACTATATTCTCTCGCGGAAGAACTTTAAATTTCAGCTCAAGACAGACCATTGAAAATTTTTTACAGAATGTATCTTATAGAAAAAAGTACGAGGAATACAGTGCTGCAAACCGGAAGTCAATATCATTATTCGTTCAGATATTATAGTTAATTAAACACAATAAACAAAAGAATAAACAAAATTTTTACTATATTCTCTCGGGGAAAAACTTTAAATTTCAGCTCAACCAAGACCACTGAAATTTTTTGGCACATTGTATCTTATAGAAAAAAGTACGAGGAATTCAGTGCTGCAAACCGGAAGTCAATATCATTATTCGTTCAGATATTATAGTTAATTAAACACAATATACAAAAGAATAAACAAATTTTTTACTATATTCTCTCGGGGAAAAACTAACTATAATATCTGAACGAATAATGATATTGACTTCCGGTTTGAAGCACTGAATTCCTCGTACTTTTTTCTATAAGATACATTCTGTCAAAAATTTTCAGTGGTCTTGCTTGAGCTGAAATTTAAAGTTTTTCCGCGAGAGAATTTAGTAAAATTTATGTTTACTCTTTTGTTCATTGTTTTTAATCAACTATATTATCTGAACGAATAATGATAGAAATTTCCGGTTTACAGGATTGAATTCCTCGGACTTTTTTCTATAAGATACATTGTGCCAAAAAATTTCAGTGGTCTTGGTTGAGCTGAAATTTAAAGTTTTTCCCCGAGAGAATATAGTAAAAATTTTGTTTATTCTTTTGTTTATTGTGTTTAATTAACTATAATATCTGAACGAATAATGATATTGACTTCCGGTTTGCAGCACTGTATTCCTCGTACTTTTTTCTATAAGATACATTCTGTAAAAAATTTTCAATGGTCTTTCTTGAGCTGAAATTTAAAGTTCTTCCGCGAGAGAATATAGTAAAATTTTTGTAGAGAGAAACGGTTGGTGTTTCAAATCTGTATATTTTGCCAAACTTTGAAAAGCTGTATCTCGGAAACTATTAGGACTACCGAGCCCATTCTGGTCTTAGATTGTAGACAATTTAATCTAGTTTAAAAATGTATAGAATGGTTTTTGTCGAAATCGTGCTCCTTCATAGTCAAAATGGTAAGAAACCGAAAAAAGTGCAAAAATTTAGCAGTTTTTGAGATATTCAAAAGTGTTCCGGAGGGTTGCCGAGGTCGAAAACTTGGATTTTGTATCTCAGTCACATCCTATACAAGAAAAAAAATAGAAACCTACTACCACCACTTGATGCAACTTAGGCCCATTATAACCATGACAAGGTTACTGGACTAGTATATATTACATTAAATTCTTGACTCAAACCAATGAACTTTGTTTAAAATACTATTTAATTTAATGTGTGGTTATATATGAATACGTATGTGAAGTATTATCAAAATTGACCGCCTAGTTAACTCAGAAATAAATATTTTATGTTACGAATGCCAAAAAAATAACGGAGTGAAATGTAGATCTTGCACCGTTGCACTCTGCGATAAATTTGAAATAGAAAATTTTTGACAAATTAGGTTTTAAGTGGATGCGTTCGTATTTTATTTCTTAAATATAATAATAATAATTTGGGGTCAACCGTCCAGTACAATTGTAAATTTTGTTCTAATTTAAAGATTTTGACACTTTCTACAGCAAAGTGACAGTAAATATTTGATGCTATGTTGTCAGTTGTCAGACGTAGAATGTTATGTTTTAAATTTTATATTATCATATATTACTTACAAAAGCTACAGTATATTTATGTGTACATCGATTATTCATCTATTTATAACGTTTGCAATATTATTAAAGCTTAAATGATCTTTATAATAGAATCGTTTTGCTTATATATTTTATGTTTCAAAGTTGATATGACAGTCAAATCAGCAACTTTGAATTGACATATAAATTATTTACTTTATTTACAAATAAATATTATATAAAATAGTACTGTATGTTCCCATAATCCTGCATACCGTATGTTTGAAACATATAATTGAAATTTTTAAAAGTTACAATACAAAGTTACATTTAAACCATGATTTGACTAGCCTGAACCGTTCGAATCACCTTAACGTAGATACTAAATTTCAATAGCGCTAAATAACAATTTAATCATACCTCGACGAGTCGGTTTTTAGTTTTGTGATTGGTAAAATAAAAATTGTATATGTTTTTTTTTTAATAAATCAAGTAAAAAAATTGCTGTGACGTCATTATTTTGTATAGAAGATACGGCAGCATTCCACGTCACATCATACATTATTAAATTTTCATTAATTAGTTTTGGACTCGTTGACAAAATTTTTGTGAAAATTAAAAATACGGGTCCCTAAAATATCATGCAAGTAGCCCATTGTAAAAACATCTTGCATTTAAATCGCATTCGGACAGAGCTACCACTTGATCGACTTATATGTAGTGTACCACCCAAATTGGGCTGACAACAGATTGGACCGTTGCCACCAATATGTACCTCCCAAATTGGGTGTACAAATAATAAGTTGTTGGGTCCTTGTCGAGACTGGAAAACTAGTATCAATTAATACTCAAAGGTTACAAAAGTATAAAAGTATATTTAATGAATAATAATAATAATATAATAACAATAATAATAACATCTTACGTTAACCTCTTATCTCTATGCTGTCACATACTGGAATCGGAACGCAACTGAACTGGAACTACCTATTACCCTATCTCTATCTTATTTATACTCATGTACAAGTCCTTAGTCAGCAAAACTAGTATTAGCAATACAAACATATTTATTTATATTTATTTGGTAACTCTGACCTATTAAACTAATGACTGACGTCGCACATACTTAATTGTGATGACTAGGACTTGCTACAGTAGTACTGGTTGCAAAAAGAATCACTCCGTTGCCGCTTTAAATTTCAAAGATTGTCGCATGGATTGAGATTATGACTGCACCAAGATGAATCGGTCGACGTGGTTGGATTCCACTGTAATAACATCTACCATTCCCTTGACTTGATTTTCAAGCTACTTTACTTGACTTGAAATCATGTCAAGTTCAAGTTCAATTAATAGATCAATTTTTATTTATACACAGGAAAATGCAAGCACAAGAAGATTCAAATCTAGAAGATATATATGCGTAATAAGGTATCTGATCTACATCAGAACCAGAAGATTCATTTACAGGAAAATTTAGAATTTTAGATTCGGCCTAAATGCAAAAGAAAGATGCAAACACCGAAAGATGCAGATCCAGAAAACTAGTTTGTCTTTTCACTTCACACAAGGGGATAAAATATTTTTTGCACGACCATTAAGTAAAACATCAATTATATATATATATATATATATATATATATATATATATATATATATATATATATATATATATATATATATATATATATATATATATATATATATATATATATACGTTTTTAGATAGATTAGATGGTTCATTATTATAATGTAAAGAATATGAATCATTATTCAGCACTTTTAAGCAAATCAGATTTTGGTTCCTATAGAAACGCCATTATTCATCAGTTTTTAAGTCAATCAGAGTGGGGCGACGTAGTTTTAAATACGCAGAGCACTGATCACTGATTGAATACTATTGCCATGTAGTGACAGTAGTGTGTTTGCATTTTTGCCTAATCTAAAATTCTAGATTTGAATCTCTTGATGCAGGTATTTTATTATGTGTAAATATTCTAGATTTGAATCTTCATGTGCATGCATTTTCCTGTGTATATCCAGAATTTTATTTTCTGGTGTTGAATGGCTACCCAACTATGGTATAAAAATTTCCAGACCAATTTTTCTTCACTGATTTAAAACAAAATAAAGAGAATCTCAGTCATCAACTTGTAATTGAATGAAATGTCTGGGGATTACTCCTGGTGGATAATCCAATATTAGTTCGATGTAGCTTTCGCGTTTTAATAGTAATTTATCGAGAAGATTTGCGTTTAAAGCCTGAACATTTCTCCTCGTTCTGTTTTCAGTGTTTTTACGGCTGCTTGTTGATTGAATGCTTTGCTCGTTGTCCGTTGTTCGGCCTCTGAAATGTGAAATTCATTTCTAAATGGATGCGACGCTCTGATGAAGATAGGACAGAATGGTTTTGTGTGAATGAACGAGAAATTCAGCTATTTACAGACCATTTACTCGTGTCACTGTAGGTGGCACCAATCATTTATGCCATCTGATTGTAAAACATGAAACAATTCCACCTAGCAAACAAATTGAAAAATGAATCGGACGTTTCAGTAATAAATATTATCATGTACCAGATACATTCATCGCTTCAATATGTATATTTGCATCTAGTAGAAAGCAGAAAACTGTTATTATGATGTGGTTAAAAAATTCAAGTTTAAAAATCGCTCAACATAACTGCAATATTCCACTTAACATGAATCTCTATGGGATGTACTTTAAGTGATATTACGTAAGTCGTAAGTCTATCCTACCCACATCCTGAGTACGATCAAAAATTACATACTCAATAAAAACATCTCGGAGAATTACATGGGTTACATAATTGGGATATTGTTGCCAAATTATTAACATTAACATTAATATGACACAAATAACAGCCAATGGAAGAATTGATTACAATAATAGTAAATATGGTTATATAAAAATTTAGTGGAAAGGTTTTACTAGTAGATTGAGGAACTTAACTGAAATTAATAAGCGGAGACTTTACTGTCATTATGTCAGTTTGGCAATAAATTAAAAATTGGTTAAATTGTCATTTAGGCCCAATTTTACCATTTCCCTTTTAAAATGCGGTTAGTAAACATGCGGTTAAATATAACATGAAGTTAACATGGAGTTACTGTCGCGAACGTTAACAAAAATTCTTTTCCACTATACTTTTCAAAATTTAGGCGTTATTCGTAATATTCTTAGTGCCCTTATAGGCACATCTTCGTCATCGCTATATGCATTTATGTTATACGGATTCATTTTGGCTGTCAATTTTTTAGATTAGGTTAAGTTAGGAAACATGAAGTTAAAATTTTAACCGGTATTTATTCCACAGGTTAAAATAACATGTACTTTAGCTTGAGGTTAAGGATAACACCTGTTGGAAAAACGATTTTTGTAGCTAACTAGCTAATATGAAGTTAACTCCATGTTATATTTTAACATGGAGTTTGTTAAATTGGGCCTTAGAGTGTAAATAAGCAATTAATAAGGTAAATAGTACATATTTATTAATGTTGACAAGAAGTAACGCCGACTTCGTTGAATGATAAAATTGGTTAAAGGATTAAGCGGCAAGATGAAAGGGCATGAGATAATTAGGAAATATTCATATAAGTAGTTGTTATTTGTATTTAATTCCAATATTTCGCTACCAATTTTGGTGCTTCATCAGGGAAACTAAAATGGTTCCAAAGTTAATTTAAAAGTAACTTTACAAAATTAACTTTGGAACCCATTTTACATAAAAATCGATGGGATATTAATCGGCAAATATAGCAAGTAACAAGCGTGGTGTTCACATTCTTGAAATGTTCTGCGGATTTTATTTTGTCAAATGGGAATTATTGTAAACACTATATAGTAGTGTCCAAATAGTAGATTTAAGGTACCTAGGAGATTAGTCGAAATTTGGACAGTTGATCATCAATAGACAAGTAAAGATCAGACAATAACGTTTCGATTTAATTATATAACCATCATCAGAACAATTATGTTACAGACACTGTAAAATATTATAAATTGTTACAATCATATCAGTAAGTATATTCTATACAACAAATAGTATAACATATTCTATGATTCAACTAAAATGAGATCAAGATATCAAGTTCTGCG
The DNA here is from genome assembly GCA_947534325.1 of Agonum fuliginosum. NCBI lineage: Eukaryota > Metazoa > Arthropoda > Insecta > Coleoptera > Carabidae > Agonum > Agonum fuliginosum. Next base: position 21,032,372 of record OX384040.1, read on the forward strand.
TGACAGACTGAACAGCCAAGCAATAGAGAAGGCTCAGCAGGTTTAAAGTTTCTACCCACGTTTCATGTTAAACATTAACACGATAAACCCTTACATGACACGTGGTGAACGAGCCTGAAAACAGACGCCATCAAAATCACTCGATGAAAACCGCCCTAGCCGTAGTATCTAGATGATGATCATCCAGTTAGGTACACATACCATGACCATTACCTTTTGCCCAACTTGGTTATGTGTGTGCGGTAGGGCTGGGCAGTACTTGAGTACATTATTTAAAAGTATTACATTACTCAAGAGTATATTTATATATTATATTATGTACTCAAAAGATTTTTGGTATGATACTCTAAGTACTTTTAAATTACTCAGAATCATTTTAAGTACTAAGAGTTTTTTAGTTAGAGTAGGTAGATCAAATTCTTGTACTCTATTGTTTTTTCCAAAGTACGAGTACAACGATCTAGTTTATTTTGATTACTATTGCTTGAAATTGGTGAATGCATCTATTAGTTACTACTTTTTTATTGATCGTTCTAAGTGAATGTGTATTCAAAATTGTGAGTTTAATTGATACATAATATAAAAACATACCTACTCTTTTTATTAAACTTAATTTTTTCAATAAGATGACTACAAATTTTATAATAATTGCATTAATAATATTTATTTATGTTATAAGGATCATAACGTCAATCATTATAATACTAGTCATGAGATTATCAGACGAGACGAAGCCGAGTTTGATAACATAACGTGTAGCATGATTGGTTACGATCCGTATGGCATACAAAATTTTATCTGCTGGCGTAAATTAGCCAAAAGTAAAGTAAATTATTTGGTATTGAACAAACAAATTTAAATCTAAAAAATCAAGTAGGTATGCCATTTTTGAAACTTCCTTATAGTCGCTTCCTTCGCAACGAGTTTGTTCTTTCATTATGTTACTGAATACCATACTGGGTTCATTATGGTCCTTGGCCTATAATGAACGCTATTATGTCCTCAAATTGAGGCTTATAATGTTGTCATTATGACACGCCATCAGGTAAACATAATTTTAATAAAATAACTGACATTACTGTAATGTTGTCATAAGTACTCAATCAGTATTTGTACTCAGTACTCGAGTACATTTTTTCGGTGCTTTGTGTGCGCGGTTATCAGCCGCTAACTGAGAAGCACTCAAGGTAATAATAATAATAGATATTTGTGTACTTGTTTGTGAAAAATTCATTCACTTTATATATTCCTTAGTGTTTGTTTTCTCTGATAAATTGTTTTCCCTCCTGTGTTCCTTCAAAAATGTGATGTATGTTATAAAATTTCATATCTAAATTCTAATCCATTCAACATATAAAAACATAAAAAACCTATTGAAATATCCATGAAGCTCGAGTCAAAAACAGCCGGGAGAATTCATTCTGCATACATTACCATCACAAACGCACATAACCTCTCAGAGTGTAGAATCGCCGAGTTCTGTTTATCATATGCTTCCGGAGAAGATATTGCTGCACTTGCAGCTGCACTTGCAATCGCAGATGATGTACACAGGTGCAAGTTACAAAAAGAAGTACCTAATGCTTATTTTGCTCTTTGGAAACTGGAGGTCAAAATTTAATATTTTTCATGAGATTTATTATTGGCTGAGCTGAACTGAAAATATTGTAACAGTGGTAATCAGAGGTTGATTACTTTATTAAAACTTGGGACACGGAGAGGAATTATAAAATAACTAAAACATGTGATTTACTATAATTAATATAATTACAAGAATAATAATAAAATGGGAATCAAATTGCAAATACATAAAAACATATGCCCGGAACAGTGTACTAAAAATATCAAAGTATACAATACAAAAATAGTGGAACTTACTTGAACTTCACATATATACTAAACATTTTAAATTAACAAACTTAAACTAAAAGTATTTGCAAAAACAAAACTATTAAATTTTACATTTTAACTGTTGAGACTACTATCTTATCGTCTTGACGGATAAAAATTCTAGAAATGCACTCACCCCCATAGCCCATAAGGGGTGGTTTCTTAAAGATCGTCAACTTTGATTGGTTTTTCGAGATATATAACAGGAACCATGCAAGGAAAGTAGAAAATATTACCAAAACTAGCTTCTAAAATTAACCGTGGCACATTTCAGTAGTAATAAAACAATTTAGAAAAACCTTTTAAAAAAATAAGTAATAAAAATGTCTTGCAGTTGCACGTGTTATATCTACAAAACTAAGAGTTTCAAAGAAACCTACAAACTGCCAATTAGTCAAGTTTTTTGGTAATTAAAATATAAAATAATATCAAAGTGAAAGTCCGAAAGCGTAATAAAAAATCTGACGTGGCCATCACATAACCTTCCGCCATATCTAGATTTTAAACAAAAATGTATACGTACAATCCGGTACCCATTTAAAATATACAAATAAAAATCTAAAATATTCAAACAGAAATTAGTATCACCTGAATCAAAAGATTCATTCACACAAAAACTCTTCTGTGTTGAAGCAATCCTCCGTTCAGTTACTACATTTAATAGCTTACTTATGACTTATATAGCGGTAGTATGCCAAATTGTCACCCATCTCATCTGTCAATATTTTTTATGCAGAAACAAAAATCAATCGAACATGGATTACAAGATTTCAACGTTTTATTTGATAAATTTATTTTTTAAATTTTACTGCAGTTCTTTAATGCTACCAGATAAAGACAATTTTTTATAACGTAAATTGCAAATAACTTTTCCTCTTTATTTTATTACAAATAAATACTATATTTATCCAAATTTATAGAAATTTTTGACACTTAATCTTTTCAATCTTCAAAAAATATCACTTCCAGTGAAGATATTTGTACCAAAATCTAATGAGCTCTTCCTATTCGTATACAATTGTAAAATACTAAATATCAAAATTTTTGGGTAATTCGTATTTGAGTTATGCGACATCCGGCATCGGCCCGGACCACACACATACACACACACGCACACACACACACACACACACACACACACACACACACACACACACACACACACACACACACACACACACACACACACATATATATATATATATATATATATATATATATATATATATATATATATATATATATATATATATATATATATACAGACATCATCGAGAAACTATCAAAAATGAGTTGTAAGGACCCTAATTCGTGCTCATCCACTAAAAACTCACTACCCGATTTTTTGCATGATTCCAATACCTTCCTTTACAGGTATGGCGAAAGGTAAAAATAATAAACGTTAAAATAATTTTGAAACTTCAAATTTTTTAAAAAACCAAATAAATAAATAAATTATGTTCTGCCGCTTGTTAAAATATTATACAGCTGAATGTTTATGTCTGTCTGTCTGCCTGTTTCTCATTAAATTTTGCATGTCGGTCTCTTTTGACCAGGATCAGATTTTAAGGTATGTTTGTCTTTGATCGGACCATTAGGGGTAACTTTGTACATGAACATATCCATAATAATATTCTTATAAACTGCAGAAATCCAATAACGCAATAACTGATAGACTGATACTCTCATATTTTATGCGCGGTAACATGACAGAATAATTGATTTTGTATAATAATTTGTCTTGAAAGTTGAATTCGATGGTCAATTACAAGCATGCTACATTGCATGTGTTCTGCTCTCGCTTGGGAAATAATATTATTGTTTCTGTATGAACGTTTGTCTTTCAGGAATGGCTATCAATTCTAGATTTTATCATAATATCGCGAGGAATAAATCTAAACAGATAATAGAGAACATAGTGTTCTATCGTTGAAATAACTGCATGGATGATATTTTGAAGCGAAAATCATATCAAAGTGAAATATTATTTTTATGCATTATTTATTTAATAATATTATGGATTCTTGCTTAAAAGGTCACGATGATTTTGTTACCATTTATGGTTAAAACAAAACCACTTCAAATAAAATTGTGACTAGATACTAGATGGCAAGTTAGAAGTTGAAATATGACATATACGATTGCATTACCTGGGACGTTACAAATTGAATGGTTTTTAAATCAAAACTATACGGTTACAGAGTTCAATAAAGGATATATAAGTTTTTTTTTAAATGACTAATATGTTTTCTTAACTGTTATTTAATTTTCTAATGTCACAGAAGTATGTAGAAATAATTTAAAATTATTTAACAAAGTGAGTGGCTTTTTTGCGTAAACTGCCCACTTGACATGAATTTTTATTGCTGGTAACCATCCTACAGGATTAACTCCCAATTACAGAATGGTAGATGTTATTATAGTGGAATCCAACCACTCGGACCCAGTGGTATTATTGTCGGCTGCGCTGGGAATCAAACTGGGGACCGCTAGCATGCTAGGCAGACCCTCTACCGCTGAGCTAACCACTGGAACCCTAACCCTGGAATGTTTAAAAATATGTTATTTTTGTGCTATTACGTATGTCTAACCCAGCTCATCCTGAGTACGATAAAAAATTACATACTCAATACAAACATTTCAGAGAATCACATGAGATGCATAATTGAGATATTATTACCAAATTACTAACATTGGAATGTTACATATGTTACTAAGAGCGGACATTAGCAATCACTAGGATATTAAATATTAATAGAATGTTAATGGGCAAATAAAGCAAGTAACCAAATGTTCACATTCTTGAAATGTACTGAGGATTTTATTTTGTCAAATGGATTATGTGTTTACTCCACACTTGACATAAATCGTTCATGGGATTTTTAAAAACATCTAATTTTTGTACTTTAAGTGTTATTACATATAATGAGTACGATCAAAAATTACAGACTCAATACAAACATCTTAGACAATTACATGGGGCACATAATTGGGATATTAGCACCAAATTACTAATATTGGGATGTTCCTAAGGGCGGTCATTAGCAATCGCTAGAATAATATATCAAGTAACAAGCCGGGATGTTCGCATTCTTGCAATGTACTGGGGATTTTATTTTGTCAAGTTGGGGGGAGATTCTGTTGATGTTTTTTTTATTTGTTTAAATTGTTCCAAATTTTGGCAACGTAATCCGGTTATAGATGACAATTTGATTATAAAATTATCTCTCCGCGACGTTTTAATTCTTATTCTTCGCGTTCTTTTGTCTCATTCAAATTCATAAGTCTTTTCATATCCGGACGAACCTGTAACCTACATTTTCTCAAAAATCATTAATCATGTTTTCATCGTTTTCACCTGCGCCGTCCTTGCAATCTCACCTAAATAAATCTTTCCAGAGGCTTTTCTTCCTAACTTCATGATCGTGTGTCTCTCTCCACCTCAAGGACAACGGTAGGGCTAAATATTGTACTTCATTCTCATCTGTTACAGAAGAAACGTAGAAAACTTCCAAAATGATTCTTTCCAGGCCGGAGCTTTCATAGAGAAATAATGAAAACATTCCCGCCGTTCCAACGGCGGCTATGCAGTTTTATTTGCCACAGTTAATCACATTTTATACTGAAAAGAATGATAGAATATGCTTTTGTCAGCACAATATATTAAGCCGCATCCCTATTATTGTCCACATTGTCCATCGACAATGTTGCTGTAGTTTAGATCGACAGTGTCGACCGTAATGGGGATGTGGCTTAATACAGGTTTTCCAAAAGTTCCGGGTTGAGTGAAAAAAATTCAACATTTGGGGATCAGTAAAGAGTCATAAAAACTACATTCTTAGATAGTTTAGAACTTCCATGCAACGTTTTTTTAAAATAGCAACCTCTGTCGAGTTTCACCTTATTTTAAAGGTAATGAAAAAAAACACAGCTCCATAAACCAAAACCCAATATCATAATTCTTTCGAGAATTAAAATTAAAAGAGTGATTCTTTCTTTTTAAAAGCAAATTTTAGAAACAAGTTCTGTTTAACTAAATAATAAAAGATGCCGGCCACGATGGCCGCGCGGATTAATGTGACTAGACTCACTGTGGTCCAAGCGGGCAGGTTGTGGGTTCAAATCCCACTGAAGAGCATGGGCGTTGTTGTGAATGTCTAAACATTGATTTATAAAATATGGATTCTAATTCACAAATGTTACTGGCTGATAGGCAAGGTACCTAAAGCCATAGGGGTTTCCCCTTAAAAAAAAAAAAGATAACTAATACGTAAGTACGTAGGCGCAAATTTAACACAACACTACAACAGCAATTGAAATCATGTAATAAATAACAGATTACGGTGTCACTGTCACAAAAATCATCTATGTTTTTTATAACTTTCTAATTTATTTCCATAGTAATAAATAATAATAACAAAATCGTAATAAACATGTAAATAACATTATATTTTCCCATTTGGTAGCCAACCCCTCACAATTCTTGAAAGAATTACGATGTCGGGTTTTGGTTTATGGGGATGTGTTTCTTTTTTCATTACCTTTAACATAAGGTGAAACTCGACAGGGGTTGCTATTTAATATGTTGGGGTAAGAATGTCGTTTTTATGACTCGTTAGTGATCCTCAAATTTGTAATTTTTACCTTTCGCCATACCTGTAAAAGAAGGTATTGGAATCATGCTAAAAACCGGGAAGTGAGTTTTTAGTGGATGAGCACGAATTAGGGTCCTTATAACTCATTTTTGATAGTTTCACGATGATGTCTGTATATGTGTATGTGTGTGTATGAATGTGGTCAAGGCCGGTTGTGTAAGTCGGATAACTCAAATACGAATTACCCAAAAATTTTGATATTTGGTATTTAACATTGGTATATAAATTGGAAGAGCTATTTAGATTTTGGTACAAATATATTCACCGAAAGTGATATTTTTTGAAGATTGAAAAGGTTAATTGTCAAAAATTTATATAAATTTGGATAAATATAGTATTTATTTGTAATAAGAATAAGAGTAAAAGTTATTTGCAACTTACGTTATGAAAAAAAATGCCTTTATCTGGTAGCATTAAAGAACTGCAGTAAAATTTTATAAATAAATTTATCAGATAAAACGTTGAAATCTTGTGATCCATATTCGGTTGATTTTTGTTTCTACGTAAAACGACATATATATATATATATATATAAGTTATAAGTAAGATATTAAATGTAGTAATTGAACGGAAGATGGCTTCAACACAGAAGAGTTTTCCTGTGAATGAATCTTTTGATTCAGATGATGCAAATTTCTGTGTTTGAAGATTTTAGATTTTTATTTGTATATTTTAAATGGGCACCGAATTGTATGTATATACATTTATGTTTATAAGTCTAGATATGGCGAAAGGTTGTGTGCTGGCCACATCATATTTTTTTTCTTCACTCGTTCAAAACTTATAGCTTCGTCCCGGGACTTTTAGAAAATTTAACTGAACTAAATAAACAACCCAGTACCCTTCGTGAGTCCCTACTCAATTTTGGTTGATTGAACTGTGCTAAATAAAGAACCTAATACCCTTCTTGAGCTTGAGCGAAATAAAATGATGTGACATTGTGTTTTATAATATATCTACATGCTTAGGCTTTTATAAAAAGCCTAATTTTTAATCTCTTCGTGATGAATGGAACAAGCACGAGAATTAGTATTAATAATAATATATCCTTTATTGGCTAAGTTCAGCCGAAGCTGTTCTTACACTTAACCTTACATTTAAAATTATATTAGCATTTTTACAATATTTGTTTAATTACAAAAAAAATAATTAATAATCAAAGCATATAGGTACCTATTTATAAAGTAGCACTTTTGTTAAAGAAAGATCCGTTAAAAGTAAGTATATAAAAATGATGAAAATAAGACAAAATTAATTTCTAATTTGGCTAGATAAAAGATTTTTCTTGAGGTGTTTCGAAAAACGTTTGACTCCCATAGTTTTGTATTCATCTGGAACCTGGTTGTACTGGATTGCTGCATTGTAGCTGAAACAACGCTGAAACAGAGTTGTACGGTGTGCAAGCATATCCAGTAGGTAACAATATCGTAAGTTCAATCACATAATATGATGACATGGGATATCTTTATGGAACATATAGTTTTTATAAAATGAAACAAGAATATGAGCAAATATAAATAAACTTTATAATGCAACCCTCTGTTATTATATGTATGTTGTACTTACATTCTATACAATGATATCATATCTCATTCATATCAAATGCATACGAAGTCTACCGTACGGTTTTGACATCAAACGTATTAGATTTTGTGTTTGTAGAAAAAGAATTGGATTACGCTACTAGAGTGACATAATGCGTCTTGACAGGTGGCAGAAATGTGGAATTTGAATTCTCAATATTTTTAAAGTAATGCTCCATTTTGTATAATTCAATTCAGGATATTGTAATGCAGACGTCATGTTACGTGGGAAACGTATATATCATCTTTGGAAACGAATACGAATAGGATTAGTGTGAAAATTCAAATTTTATAACCGAAAATTTTGCGTGAAATATTATATGGATAAAAGGAGAAAAATATATACAATATTAAGGCGCTACACTTGTGCCAAAAATATAGTAAAAAAGAGACCTTGCTATATTACAAACTGAGCTCTTGTTAGTACACTGTTCATATTTTATATAAAAATAATAAAAATATCATCTAAGCACGCTCACGAACAATGCTAGGAATCGGCTAAAAATAATTAAATATGCAATAATAATTTCATAATTTGTAATGTTAAAATGCATAAATCAATTCTCTAATTGTTGCCGCAACAATTTATTGTGTAAATTTTTCGATCAAAAAATAATTCTTCATAATTACTTATAGTAAATTTTTGATTTTTATTTAGAGCAATATAGCCAGAATCGTGAATTCGGATTCTATTGCAACAATATTGCGATCAACTAGAGTGTAGACTGTAGAGCCGTAAAGGAAGAATATTTAGAATTTTTACAAAAGTTATCGAATGATACCAAACTTTTCCCCGGGGTTGAGAGGACTTTCAATTTAGCACCTTTGGGTGTCCTTTGTCAAATTAACTTTTTATTTTCCATTTTTACCATAATAGCATTCATTATTGGTCAAAGACCATAATGAATCCAGTTTTATACTCAGTACCATAATGAAATAACAATCAACTCGTTACCTACTAAGCAAGCTAGTAAGGAAGTTTCATAAATAGCAGACCTGATTTTTTAAGTTTTATATTTTTTTGTTCAATACCAAATATGTTTTTACTTTTTTACTAATCTACGCCAGCAGATAAAATTTTGTATGCAATACGGATCATAACCAACCATTATGGTACACGTGTGTTATCAAACTCGGCTTCGCATCGTCTGATAATGGTACGACTAGTACAATAACGTTACGATCTGATATTCACAGGTAATGCCACACAAAGTGATATGCCACTTGAAAATTTCACGAAACGAATTCTTCTCGATTAATCTAAGTACTAACTGAACATCTTTCTATTTTATTTTGTGATAAATATTTTATAAGAACAAAGCTTTCCTCACCCATTTATTTTCTTCGAAGAAAACCTAGAAACTAGAAACCAAACAAAAACAAATCATTTAACAAAGAAAACCGGCAAAGCAGTTGCCATGTAACAAATAAAACCAAAACAACTGCAGACATACGACATTTCCTCCTTTCTTGTCAATATTTCAAACGGAACATAGCAACCAGAAACTCAGATCTTGTTACTTGTTACATCATAAAGATCATGTTGTTTCCTTTGAGTTAAAAATTCAAATTTTAATTAACTCAAAGGTTTTTAGTAACACGACAATTTTCTCAAAACTTAACTCTTAAAATGTTCTCCAATCTTTATTGGTCTTTTACTGAGGACATTTTGAATAATTGATTTTTTTTAGTAATTAACTTTTTTGGAACATGCAACCATTACATTTAATTAAGTATTTTGTGGAGGAGATATTTAGTATTCTGCTTTAAATTTTTACCTTAGGCGGATCAAAGTTAAAATTTGTTTTGCAGAGAAAAAGGACAATTTTGTTTTAAATTTATGTGTCGCATTTACTTTACAGGATTTTAATACACAAACCTACAAAAATATATAATCATAATTTCACAAAAAATAATAATTACTAAACATGCGGGTGAGTGCGGTAACCTGACATTTAAGTCATCGGTAAAGTAACATATTTTTCTCACGATCATATATGAAACAAACGGCTTCCATATAGTTTGTGAAAATAAACAATATCAATATCACACCTCCGTTCAAGCCGGTCGATATGTTATAGAAATTTTTGTTTCCCCTTTTAGGAGACGTGTCTTTCTAACATTTGATAATTTTTTCCTGTCATTAAATATTTCGTGATAAAATGCATAATTACAATAATATTAAAATGGACAAACACGACAACAAAAGAGATTGATCCACATAAATTAAAGTAATACTTTTGCTGTATCTACTATCTAGTATAATTTAAAAATTTAAACAGAATTTCTATTCTTATTATTGAAAATAATGTATTTAGTGTTTGTTGTTAGTAAAATATAAACTATAGAGGAAATTTGTGTTAATGCTTAAGGGGCTCGTCTACTTTTTTTCGAATTCCTAGAATACTCTCGATATTACTTTTTTCTATTTCACTCTCTTCCCCACTACTACGGCTGCCCGAAATCAACCAGAAACTAAATATGGCTCCAGTATTTCCATAATAGCTTCTGTATTTAAAAAAAATTATAAGTAAAACTAAAATTATTCGAAAAAGGAAGCTCGGCTGCATGCTTCTTGCTTTTTAAATTTTTCTTGCCATTTATAGTGACCGAAACAAATCAAAATAATGACAAAAAACAGCAAAAAACGTCATTTTAAATTTTTTTTCATTTCAAATTCTTAGGCCAAATATAAAAAATAAAATTATAGAATCATTAAGACATCCTTTGTTAATACATTCATGTAAAAGCATCATATATTTCAATTATAATTAAAGTAAACGTGGAAGGCGTACGCCTCTGTAACGCTGTAAAATAGGTTACCTGACTGAATTTGAATCTGTGTTGTCAGATCTACAGCCGGGCACTTAACACATTGGGCTATCCACCCCATATATTTATTAATAAATTTTTCCATTGATGTTAACTTCGAAAAGTACAAATACAAAACACTGACTGCTTCATATGAAGAGAAAATATTTACAAAAAACAAAACAATTTTGAAAACAAATACCGCTGATTTACCTTTACACCACTCTGTATTGAAAACAACCGAAAACAGTTGAACCAAAAATACAAACACAACAAATCTAAATTACAGCAAAATTAAATCCCGCAAATAAGATTAAAAAACCTGGAAATCTGCTCAAATAAATCAGAATCATAATCCAGTTTGCTTTAATGTGTAAAATTGTAAAAAGCATTTGTTTCCATTTAAAATCGCGTTATTCCAGACACTGATTTATGGACGACTCTTGCCGGGTTTTTCCAGAGCCTTCTATTGACAAGTGGCGGAAAAGTCGAACGAGGAAATTTTTTGCTGATGCGCGAAAAATTAACGAGAGACGAGAAAATCTCAAGAATGAGAGGTAACACTTTTTGTTCTTAACCGGCACAAGAGGTTGAAGTCATATTAGGGAATTAACTGTACCCCAATTTATGTCAAATAAAAATCCAGAGATACTCGAAAAGTGCAAAAAGGCACTATCTTCCTTAAAGTATTATTTTTAATAATTAATTAATAAACAGTTGAAAATTACATACATTACCCATGAAGATCTTTGAAGATTCTACTAAGATTCTGACTCTTGAAAAAAATTTATGGTTTTGAAGCAATCAATAAATTATAAATTTTTCTTTTCCAATACTCATTGAAGATTAAATTTAGCGGCACCGCAATTTAACAGGTAATTCTCACTAGAAAGAAGAAAACTTCTTTTTCAGGAGTCGGAATCTTGGTAGAGAATCTTCAAAGAATCCTCGTGCGGACATGGCTTAATATATCCAGCAATAATTTTGCTATCAGTATCTAACAAATTAAGTTAAAATTTTGACAGCAGCAATTAATTCGATCTTGCTTATCGCTTAAAAATAATGTGGCACTGTCAATGATAATCACCCACTAGTAATAAAGTTCACAACTTATTAGATATAATAAACATTTCATTATATTATCTGCGAGAAATAATTTTAGCAGATTGTTATTTAAAACAATTGCATTGACCGCCTTTTCATTTGTTTAGTGCAGGAGTAGGACAATTTTGAGGTGATGTGAGAACATTTTTGTGTACTTTATTAGCGTATTTTGGATATAAAAAAACTTATGGATTGAAAGAAATTTGCAAAATATAATAATTTTTTTTTTCATAATATCGTTTAATGTGAAGTGTAGTTTTTATATAGTTTAATAGTGCAAATGACACCTGATATTGGTATAAGGTATGTACATCAAATTTAATAAAATTTTAAATATAGCTTGGTGCACAAAAGTCAAAATCCTTAATTGTATTATTTAAATATGTCAATAGAAGTTACAACAATAATTTTCGTTTGTGATCAAAATCAGTATCACATTTACAATTGGGTTGCATTTATGTTAGCAGAATAACAGCAGATTATTTTATATGAACATGTCAGCAAATAATTTATGATTGAATACTTAAATTTAAGCAACACACCAACACACGTAGTGAAAACGTTGATTCGTTTAGTCATTGTAGAGGGAGGCGTCAGCGTCGGCTATGAAACCGCCGAAGCGTCCGCTGCAGGACTATACGCCGTATAGTATACGGTGGGCCCCAATTTCAGATATTATTCTTAGGTTCAAAATTTATAATTAAATGCAAGATGCAAATTCTTGAAATGAAACAGTACATTTTTGTATCTTTAAATGACTTAAATAATAGATTTTTAATAGTTATTTACGCGGCGAGCGTAGTAAATTAATATTTACGGGCGAGTTTGGGGGGCGACCGACGAAGGAACGGGACTGCTTAAAACATTGCAATGTTTAATGATGTAACTATGAGTATGGCGATAGAGAAATGACATTTGGAAATGTCAAAATTTTTGCGCACTGGTATTTATTAATATCTTGTACGTAATAAGTCGTAGATAAAGTATAGTCTACAATTGTTGTACAATATGATCATTGTTATTCAATTTTTTGTTACGATATGTACAACATTGTCGTACTAGTACAACAAAGTACTGTTTTTTGAACATTTTGTTTGTAAAAAGTTTGTTTTGTTTATAAACGTTGTCATGATGATGATTTAATTGAATTGTTATAACCACGACAAATAATAATTATTTTAAAATTAGCTATATTGACGTTACGATTGTAGACAAAATATTGTGTGCACCTCGTTGGATAGAGCTTGTTTTTTGCCCTTGCACTGAGAAAAATGTTTCCCTTTTAACAATTAAATATTTATAATTGAGTAGTATTTAATTCGTTGAAATAAAGTATATTAAAAGCAAATACGAACTTATTGTTATTATTAAATACGTTTAATTTATAAAATTAAATTATTTAATTGAGCCATATTTTATTGATAAAACTTAAATTTAATTGAATGAATAAAATTATTACAATATAAGATAATTTTATTTTATTTAATTTTCAAGATACAAAATATATTTGCCTGAATGCTATTCAACAAAAATATTCCATTAAATATATCTTATGACAAATAAACTTAAATTTCATTCAAATTATAATTTAATTGACACAAATAAACTATGTATGTAAATAGAAATAAATATTTATTTGAGTGAAAAATAGTTTAGTTGTGACAAATAAATCTTTTAGTTCTTTCAATTTTATCACTCTGTACAGTAATAATAATTCAAATGACTCAGTGTTGTGGAAGCTTTAACATGGCTGATGAAACAGTTAACAAGTTACTTTTTGCACTTTTCGTCGTAGAGCAGTGACCCAATGACATAAATTGTAGATAATACTGTCCTTAACAATATTTGTTAACAAAATTTCTCTCTACAACCTACCGTTTTTGCGAAAAATCAAATCCAAAATGTTTTTGGATTTCTCAAAAATTGCAGGGGGCCAGGGGGGTGACAACTTAGTTTTAAGCTCCTTGCATGCCCCTCTAACGATTTATGAAAAAAAATTGACTTTGCGATTTTTTTCCACAAACGTCGAATTTTTGTTACAGATTGACTGGACTAAATGGGCCATGCCCCATCTTGAACCACTTTTTGTAGGTTACAGCTCGCTTACTTAGATTTAGAGAACGTAAATGCGCAGAAACCAATATTCATTTGAGCGAGTTCACTTCAACTCGAAGATGAAGGGGTGATAGAAGTGGTTTTGGTATAGATAGGTTAGGATTTTGTTGTTTTTATTTTGATGAACTTAAACGGCGTGAAATATATGAAAGCATATGTGAATCGTGAAATAAGTGCGAAAAAATACTAAAAAAATGGTTGCGTAGGTTTTCGATTTTTAAATATATGTCATGTAATAGAATACACTAGATTGCAATTTTTAAATACACTATTTTGTATTTTTACAGAACAACAAATTGACTTTAAAGCATTGAAATCATTAACGCCTGAGTATGTAGCTAATTTAATTCTGATAATTGGAGTTTTAATACCCTCCTACCCAACCCCTTTTTCCTACACCACGTAGAATTATAAATATAATTCTGAACACTGAATGTGTTTAATATTGTGGCGGTCGTTTCGACTCAGACCACGTACGCACCGCTAGTTGAACAGCAGCTACAGTGGTCTAGCGGTCAGCGCCTCTGACTCCCACCGTACGGTCCCGGGTTCGATTCCCGGCCGCTGCAACTCTCGCGTCTAAGGCAAGTCATGGCTTACAGCCTTACTGATGGAGTCCAAGTAAGCATGCCCAGGACGAAACGCAACCATCTCAAGGCTCATTGGCGTGCCGACTCACAAATACCAAAATATTATCAAATATATAAAATCAATTCTCAAGAATATATTTATTTCTCATACGTATAATTATTTATTAGTGTCAACTATGAATTTATTTCTGTTAATTAAATATAAAATATTGTATCAAGTTTATGTTTACTTTTTGGAATTAAATCTAAAATTAAATCGTTCAAATAAATTATTTAATTGATTCAATTCTACATTTAACTGTCGTATATCAATTCTAGGATTTAATTGAAGGAATTAAGGTTACAATTCAACGAACTAAACCTTTTTCTCAGTGTGGCTTGGCGAGTCGTCAATCTCGGCTTCGCCTCGACTGATCAAATTTCTCACCGCGTGCAACAAACAATGCTTTATCCGTACTGGATACACAAATAACTATTGGCTACGACGATGCGCTAATAGCTGATTCGCCCACTAATTTGCGTATCATTATGAATTTTTAATGACACTTGTGTTCTTATGAATTCTTAATGATACGCATTTTTGTAGGAGAAATAAAAATAGAAATTTGATCACATTATTTTTATTATAAATAACTATTAATATTAAATAC
The DNA here is from genome assembly GCA_947534325.1 of Agonum fuliginosum. Classification (NCBI taxonomy): domain Eukaryota; kingdom Metazoa; phylum Arthropoda; class Insecta; order Coleoptera; family Carabidae; genus Agonum; species Agonum fuliginosum. Next base: position 21,047,770 of record OX384040.1, read on the forward strand.
ACACATAAATTTATGTTTTATAAACAAAGTTTTTACAAGTAGATAAGTTTAAACCAGAAGATGCTGAATTTTTTGACACAAAATTTGACACAACTAAAACATATGAATGATATAAGTTTGATCTAGTGTAATGAAACTTGGGTGATAAAAACACTCGGCTGATCGCCTCGTGATTTAACATCACACACGTTTCATTACCTTTGCTATATCAAACTTATATCATTTATATCTATAATATGTCTGAAGTAGACCGTAAGTGTTTTTGGTCTCGTTTTTAGTGGAACTCGTTTATAATGGAGCTCGAATTGACTGTTCTTTCAAGCGAATTTGTGTAAAAAATAAGACTGCATACATAAAATGCACCTTAATATTTTATTTTCTTATTTCACATCCATTCACTTACACTTGATGGATCGCTGATGGCTCTCCAAAAACTTCGTTTCGTTTTGTACTTGTTTGTATTTATAACATCAGTACTTCATTACTTCGAAAAATAATAAAAGAAAACCAATTAATTTTGATCGCCACATACATTATACAGTCTTTATACTGCACGTTCGAGTTGCTATTATGGTATTATGAACACACAATCAATCTATATCGACAGCACGTTTGGGGGAAGTATTTCACTTAGGTTTTGAAGGTTTTGAGCCACTTGCAACTTGAACACGTGCAAAACTTATGAAGTTAGTGTGTGGAGCGAAATGAATTATTAAGGAGACGTGATTCAAAGTTTTCCTTTGAAATTCTGCTCATGGAGTAGATGATGTACTGTGTGATAGTTTTAAGCTTGGTTAAATTTTTTAGCGCGTTTTGGTAACTCAGGTTCAAATCCAGTCAAGTACCCAGTTTCCACAAAAATATCCCTTATAATATATCCAACACATTATAACGATATAACTATAGTAATACCACCGGGACGAGAAATTTCTCATCTAATTTTCGTCTTGTCTCGAAATTACGAGACAAGAACCAATAAATGTATCGTCTCGTATTTTCGAAAAAAGACGAGAATTCAAAACTACGAGATGAGAAATAGTTTTCGAGAAATCGAGAATTCTCAGAACTAAAATTTTTATAAAAATTTGGTATTATTCTCTTCGAAAATGTCAAAATATTTTGTTATTTTACTTTATTCTTAGCATTTTGTTTTGTTCTGATATAAATATTTTTATGTTTAGCACAAATATTGTGTGCAAATTTATCAAAAATGTATAAAAAGTGACTAAATTATAAATTATAGAATAATAGATGTTATTATAGTGAAATTCAACCATTTTGACCGATTCTTCTTGGTGCAGTCAGAATATCAATTCGTGCGACGACCTTTGAAATTCAAAGCGGCAGCGGAGAGATTCTTTTACATCCAGGATTACATTTACGGGGATCAAGTGGTCAGCTTGAAGCGCCTGAGTGCGATTTAATTGCAAGATGTTTTACAATGACACACTGCTGGCCGAGCTACTGCTTGTAATTTTGGAAAATAATTTGGCTCGATTTGGCCTATAACATTTTGAAAATGTTTTACTGAAAAATTTGAAATGAATCTCTCCATTCATTTGTGCTTTAAATCCGAACAGCATTACCTCTTATCTCAATAAATAATTACTTTAAACCTTAAACCAATCTCAATCTGCAATCGTCACAATCTTCTGTTTACAATTCTAATCCCGCTGGTAGCATTCTAATCAATCTGTAGTAGTAGAGGGAGCTCTAGAATCTAGATCGAAGTCTAGAACCTCTGAAACCGCTGAGGGAAGTGTAGCAAGCACCGTTGAAACTCACAACGTTCAATCGAAGCCCGTGGAACATTTTCATTAAAACTTTACACGGAGAAAAAGAAAACTGCTTATGAACATGGGGAGATTAAACACAATGCAGCCAAGAAACTACGAGAGAGTAGTGCAATTGAGATTTTAGAAATATATTCTTTTAATTTAGGTATTATATTTTCTGAGATAACAAATAAAAAATCACCAATTTGCCTTTACGAAATTTTTAGGTGAAATAATAGTATATTATATATTAAAGGACGAAAGTGTATGATTTAATCCTGAGGGTGAAGTTTACTTCACGAGCCGAAGGAGAGGGAAATAATCACCTGAGGAATTAAAGGTACTTTAGTCCTGTGGTATATACGGTATTTTTTGCACTTCATCCTCAAACGAATACACATTTTGCAATTTTGACAGTAAATTTTATGACAAATATTTATATTGTTACCATAGATATTCTGTAACAAATAGCACGTATTTACTTGACAACGGGATTAATTAATTCAATTTCTTGACAACGGGCTTAAATATAAAAAATAATCCCTTGGGAGCAAATGGGCTATTCCTGCATTTTGTTAAGAATTTTTTTTCATTAGTATACATTAATAGAAGTTCAAATATGCAAATTTTAGTGGAAAATTCCAAGTATTAAGTCAGATATAAAATTTACAATTATTTATAAAAATTCAAACTGGTAGCTGTGACGTCATCTTGCCTTTTGACGTTTAACTGACAAAACAGCGCCAACTATCTGCAAAAGATGTTTTTATTAATTCCATAGAAGTTTGCATTAATACTTATCACTGCCGATATATACAATTTAAAGTATAAAAACTTTAAAAAATATACAAAATCAGAAGATTTAAACACTACCTATTTAAATAGTCAAAAGTCAAATTCTGCTGTTACTCACACCAAAGTACCCTGAAGTTGTTACATCAATCTGAAATGAGTGCTGCTGTAGGCAAGTTGACATCACAGTCGCGAAAAAATTGCATTTGAAGAACATAAAGTTATGAATGAAAAGTATCGTTAATTAGTGTTTTATTGCACTTTCTAGTCATAAATGAATCTAATCTACTGTATTATGTTATTATTTTACAAAAATAAATTATGCAGGAATATTCCATTAAGAACCTTAGTCTCTAAAAATAAAGACTAAAGAAGAGTTTTAGTTCCGGTATTTCAAAAAAAAATTATCTACGACTACTATGAAAAGTTAATTTTTATGCTTTCAATTGTCATCGTAAAGTTCATTGTTACTGTTATTGGTATCGTTATGGATACAAATTGGCTGAACGTAAATATCACTATTTTTAATATCAAATAACATCAGTCGTAGATAAAATTATGTGATTTGTAGCGCGAGCCGTGTGCGAGTAACAAAGAGTTACTTTACGCTCTTAATACACAAATAACTACTTATTATGTCATTCTAGTATGTAATTGTTTATTTATGTCATGGCTACGAGGTATACGTTATATACTTCATTATGCCCTAGGGTTAAATGAAATTACCATGGTAATATTGACACATCACAAATGTTTTTCTTCTGAAATTAATATATTTCCTGTCCGTTGGTAGGATACCAAAAATATTAACAAACGTCAAAACGAAATGCCACGCGCGGAATATTTTAAATAAAATTGTATTGTATTGTATGCACCACGGACAAATAAGATTTTTATAGCCCTCGGGTGATTTCGCGATTTACAGATCCTCGGGCCAGAGGCCCTTGAACTTTTAAACATTTCGCCCTCAGCATAAAGATCATCATGATGCCCTTGATAATAATAGTATATTATGTATCAATGGCGGTATGTGCAGTTTATCGGTTAAGGATAATGTTTGGAGACCGAGACGTAGTCGAGTTTTCCAATATTAACCGAGACCGATACAAAATGCACATAACGTTCGTGATGCTTTATGTTCGTTTATTTGCATTTTGATGCTGTTGCCTTTGTTTTTGTTGTTGTTTAGCACTTAGCGCCTTCTTTATGAATTCTTACCGCCTTCTAGTTTGTAAACAAAAACTACTACCTAACCAGAGCGAGTAAACGCTAAAATGTCCGATCGTTCAAAAATAACTATTGTTTCGTTTTTCTTTTTAAAAATTATCTTGGTCTATTTTTGAGTGTGACTAATTCAAACCCAATTAATATCAATTTCGACTGCATATTTCATTCTCGGAAATTCATTGTCCCACAGTACATGATTAATTGCAAAAGATTAATTAATTATAAACGCATAAAGCTAATTATACGCTAACAAAAACTAATACTGAGTATAATTTCTGCAGAAAATTTCGCATCCGTTCTTAAACAATTCCTCGCGAAATTCAATTCAACTTAGTTGATCGTCGCTAATGCATATTCACCTAACTATAACATTAATCTTGTATTTGCATAATGAAAATTATTATTCTCGTCTGCAGTTAAATTTTAATTAAGGCGTGAGGTTCTCATTAATATTCAAAGAATTACAGCGATTGTTTATAAATATGAAATAGTCTGATTTCTTGTGTTGTTAAATTTGTAATGGGTAGTTAATGTCATTGTTTTCTATGCAAATTTGTGACCCAATTTCTCGGGGTCGCATATTTTCTTTAATTAATTTTTCAGTAGCAGTGACGCATGGTGAATATAAATATTGTAATAGTTTTAATACTGTCGTTGAGAATACTAATGCAGTTTTATTAAATTAACTTTGAAACTCAGTTTAAATTGTGCGTTTTAAACAATTTTGTTCTGAAGAAAAAATTCTGGACACGTATCGACATTTTACACACAACACGTTGTGGGAGTTGATGGCTGGTAACCGCACACACAGTACCTATCAACATTCTTGAAATTCCATTCTGATGACATTTTTAAATTGTCCCAAATGTATAAAGCAATCTCATAATTCACATAATTATTTTCTCGGTTCAAGGAAAATAAAATCGAGTAATTAAAATTGCATTTTAAACGAATAATTTAAGAAAATGCAGCATTTCCTACTATTTCTGTTCCCTGGAAAATCTCGTTTAATTTTCTAGAATTAAGAAAACATTAATAAACATTTATACAGTTCTTAATTAAACGATCTGTAACTATTTCAACAATTTTAACTCCTCTGCGATTCCGCAAGATATTATTTATAAAACATAATAGACTCTAGCGTTAAATCTACCTGAATTTCTGCAGAATCCGTCTGTCACGATCTGAATTACAGATATGCCGACGTTCAAGAATTATTTGTTCTTTTGATTTCTTTGGAGAAGAAGTAAATGAAATATATCAGTTCCAGTCACTGAACCACTGAAAACATTATTCGTTTATTTTAGAAATATTGTAAATGCAATTTCGTTTATCTGTTTATGCTCTCTTGGCAAAAACGCGAAGAAAACTTATTTTGTAATATTTTAAATTTTCAAGATTTCACGAGTTTTGTTACAATATGCAATAAAATTTTACATACTGTCCGTGCAGCCAGAGTTGGCCGAAGCGGTAAGGGAGAGAAAGAATATATGCCTGTACTATACATTAATTCGCCAACTTATTATTTGCTTCAACGCAACTGAGCCAATAGAAAACCCGAGGTGGACGACTTCTTTATAACTATTTCATGGTAGTGAAGCGGTTTGTGCCAAAAAATTCTGACAACCCATGTCCGCTCGATAAATATTGTTTATATATCAATTTAAAAACCTAACTCCGGTCATCTGTTATTTCGCGTACTGTATATAATTCATCCAAGCACCAAGCCTTTTACCAACTTGGAAATAGCCTTTTACCAATCTGGAAATAGCAGCCTTTCATAAAAATGTCATCAATTTTCTAAAAAGTTAGACATGAACCATGCAAAACATTTACAACATTCAATCAAAAAAGGTTCCTACCCTGACACACTTTTTTGCCTCGTCCACATTCATTATCCTTTTCATACTGGCTCTTGTATTTTTACAAGTCCATAATTTGTAATCAACTTAGGTGTATTATTTTATTTTGACGGTATTGATTCAAAAGGATTTTCTCTCAATTACAGAATGGTAGATTTGTATTATTCCTATGTCACACCGGCGTGACATGAAGCACGTTGCTCGATGTGGCATTTTGCTCGATGAAAAGCTGTCAAAAAGTGTCCCACCGGTATAGCAAAATGCCTCACGAAAATTTGTATAGGTATTACACTATATTCACTTCGTTTTTTGAAGGTTTTGACAGCTGAGAATTAAAATTCATCAATTCTTTGTGTTAATTAAGTCAATAATTAGTTCATATACTTATTGACAAAAGCTTAATGCATCCGTTAGAACAAGAGTAAAATTATAAATCGAGATTCAAAACCTCGATTTAAACATGATATGTCACATGATGTTTAAAAGAAGCTGCATTGACTCCTAACATCATCCAAACGTGACGCAAAACAGAATTCCATTTTTGAAATCTATTCCAGTGAAAACACTCGTTATTCATGATTACCGCCGAGTTTAGAACAAGACTCGGCAAAGTAAAGGTCCAGGGTTCGAACCCCGGCGGTGGTCATGATTTTCGAACATTGTCTTACAATAATTAATAGTTGTTATGCAGTGATTCATGTGGAATACATTATTTGAAAGACATGATCACCGCCGAGATTTGAACTCGGGACCTTTACCTTGCCGGAATAACGCTCATGATTTTCGAAAATTGTCTTTCAAATAATGTATTCCACATTAATCACTGCACAACAACTCTTACTTGATTCACCTGACAATGTCACATGATGTCTAAATGAAGTGGTTGTAAACCCCACATCATCCAAACGTGACATACAAATTTCCATTGTTGGAATCAATTCAGTGATGACACTCGTTAATCATGATTACCGCCGAAAACAGGACCAGTGTAGGTAAAGCTAGAGGTAAAGGTCCCGAGTTCAAATCTCGGCGGTGGTCATGATTTTCGAAAATTTATTGTCTTACAATGTTTATCAGATCACTTAGCACTGTACTCCTCGCTGTACTCACACAAATTTACTTGTTATATTCCTATTATATAATTACTTACTGATATTATTTTAACATCAATGATTTACCAAATGTCAAAAATTATATTGAGGACTCACTGTGAAATCAGCAACAAATGCGGCGATACAATTTTTACGTTATTCATTTGTTCCATCGAGCACCGTGCTTCAACCACTTCGACAGATTTATCTTGGTGCAGTCAGAACCTCAATCCGTGAAATACGCTCAAGTGGTCAACTTTAAACTTTAGAGTGAGATTTAATTGCAAGATGTTTTTACAATTTAACGGCAATCACACACTGACGGCGGGAGACTTGAACCTCGGCACTCTGGGTTCGTACGTCATCAAGTCATCATATAAACCCGCGCAGCTACTGTCTTTTTGTACAGGTTGTATGGATTCGAACCTGAGTTGTCAAAATAAAGAGCTTCAACTTTTATGGAAGAATAAAAACTACCTACTGAATATCACCAAAATTAAATTTATTATTGCCTCGACCGGTTTCGCCTCCGCATGCGTCTTCTTCAGGAGCTGGATACAAGATTACAAAAAATACAAAACTTGGATAAAAGAATAAAACTATGAAACTTACGTGTAAATTTAAAAGTGACTACAACAAATATATTAAAAACAGTGTAAAATATGGACTCTTAACGTAGAAATAAAATAATAAATAAATAAATAGTTAAAAATAATAATAAAATTATTGTGTCGATAAACAAAATACAATATAAAATATAAATATTTAAAAAATAATAATAAATTTCATTTGGATGATATCCAGTAGTTTTTATTCTTCCATTATCCGTCCAGTCAAGAAAATCTTCCTTCATTCAACTTTTATGTTTAATTTTTGCACACATGTCATAAAAATATGATTATCCTTTAAAGGCGAAATGCCTGTAAAATCCTTTGTAAATGTCAGCCACGCCCCAACACTTACAGTTTCATCGTTTCACGGCTGAATCCCTCGAAACATGGAAACAAATTGCCACAATATCCCATCAGATCCCGACCCTATTCCATGGCCGCCTTTCCTGCTACAACCGAACCGCTGCTACATTTGTTTATACGGTTAGTAATGCCCCATTCGCATTCGCATTTGACCCTCCGCACTCCACATTTACAGAAGAGAATCGTCTCGTTTTGACCCTTTCCCTTTTAACCCGAGAGAAGTTCATCTACGTAGGTACGTCAAAATCTAGAGACAGTTCTATGACAAAGTTGGGACATTTTTTATTGATTTTGTCAATTTTATTAAAAAGTGACACTTAACTAGCCGGAAAAATGTTTCCAACTAGCTAGGAAGTAAAGTAAACGCATATAGTCCAGGGAATTTGTAATTTCACTTCGGACAAATTGCGACAAAAGCTTTCTCGACAGAATCCAATACAGAAAAATGTGCTTTTTAACATATCAAAAGTTTCCGGAAATCACCGCACCGGAAGCCATTGAAATTTTGAAAAAATGACCGCTATTTCTGGTTTTTTAGGTTTAACTCATCTTTAGCTTATCATTACGAGAAAAACATTTATATGAGGTTATAGAGCACAATTCTCTATAAAAATGATGCATGGGATTTTTATGTCAGTTAACCTGTTTTCGAAAAAATAATAAAAATGCGTTTAGGAAATTTTCAGTAATTTAAATCAAGTGGTAATATTTTCTCTTGACACAATAATGACTGCCATTTTTTAACGGACAAAAATATCGCCATCCGGTTTCCAGCATATGATTTCTATAACAATTTTCTATAATACCCATTATTTTTATAATTTTTGAGGCTCTCAATTAGTCACAAATTGAAAATTTTCTTAAAGTAAAATTATATAAATTTTAGTAATTTTTGTGTTTATTCAGCTGTTATTTCGGGATGGATTCAGATATTAACTTCCGGTTTTCTGTATTCAATTTTTCTAACATTCTTCTATTACATGCTTTTTTTTTTGAAGTTCACTCTTGGTTTAGTCTAGGCTTAAACATTTTCTTTAAGAGAATATTTTTTGACAGATGGTTTAACCAATCATATTGCGTAATGATGACGTAAAATGACGTAATGCAACCAATAGAATTGAAAATGTAAAATGATGTATCTGACAACATAATTTTGTAGATTAGGTTTTATTTTGTTACGTTAGTAACAAAAAATTAATTAATTTGTCACATGAAACGTCAAAAATGTTTAGCAAAATGAGTCGTTTTGGTAGTATTTTTAACAAGAAAAATATTACTCCTAAATACCATTCGAGATAAAAATTATTTGAGAGAATTTTTGTCTATTTCACGGCAACTTATTGCAATTTCACTCCACAAAACATCATCTGACAATTCCCCTCAACTTCGTTTCGGGAAATTGATAGATGATGTTTTGTGTCGTGAAATTGTTAGAAATAAGTTGCCGTGGAAACGACAAAACAATTCTCAAAAAATTATCATCTCTTATGGTATTACCCCTGATAATCTAAATATTTCAATATTTTGAAAATTATTGTTTTTAATTAGCAGTCAATTCTTAACAAATTCAGATATTGACTTCCGGTTTTCGGTATATGATATGTAAGAGCTTTTTCTTTTATATGTTTAAGATTATATGATTTTTCTTTTAAATGTTTTTTTTCTGTAACTACTAGTGCCACGTCAGCGACACTTTAAAACTTTTACATGTCTCATTTTGCACATGCTTTCTGCATAAATTTCGGATAAACGATGTAACCTACAATGAAAATTATGTTACACAATGAAAATATATAAGTACATTCCTAATTGCCATATTCTGTAATAATAGTGTATTTTGCATAAAATTCATTGCAATTTGATGAATTTTGCTCTCCCTTCTTTCATTTATTCAAGTATTCTTATTTAGCATAAGGCAATCTAGAAACTCCAATGATTCTATTGATATATTATTTATACTTGTTCCTATTAGCAGAAATTTATGCAGATAAAGTGCATAAGAATTACACTCGGTATCAAGCGTCTCCAACAGGAGGTGATTACGCATGTGGCGTAGAAATCAGTAGAGGTTGATTTGAATAAACTGTGTGACTGAATTCCAGTAGTTTCGTTCTCCATAATACTATTTATGGTTTATATTCAATAATTATTGTTTCTATAAGTTGAAATATTTTTGTAAAATCTCAACGGTTTTGCCCACGCGTTGTAGAGGACTCCTATGTCTGGTCATCTGGTTTTGCTATTAAAATCTCAAGTTTCTAAAATACTTGACTTTTGGCATTTCGGAAGATGTCAAAATATGAGATGAGGGGTGTATTCTAAACACATTCCGTTAGGAAATTATCAAACGGACTCCGTTTAAAAATAGAATTTTAACGGATCTGTTAAAAAAATTTTGAGTGCTTTCCAACAACGTCTTAATTAGTTGTGCACGATAAAAAATTTCCTGGGCATGATTTTTAATTTAATGTCAAAGTTACTCAAGCTACTAGTAAAAATTTCCGAGAAAATTTTTATATAACCATGGTTACTATTATTGTAATTAATTCATCCATTGGCTGTTCTTTGTGTCATGCAATTTTCTTCAAAATTATTCCTTCCGTTTGACGTAACGGCATCATAACAGTATCCGTTCAGATATTAATTTTTAACGGAGATAGTTTACGGATCTCCGTTATAAAATATAATGGATCACCCCTTTAGAATAGCAAATATCAGATAACGGTCCGTTTAATTTAACGATCCGTTCAAAGTTAACGGAGTGTGTTCAGAATACACCACCGTTTAGTTCAAAGAAAAGTGTTTAACTTTAAACCTAATTCTGAAATGTGTGTGTTTCACTGGTAGCAATATTCGTAACGGTCAAAACTATTTTTAGGATCTACAGCTGCTTGACGGGTAAAGAAGAGGATAGTTTTTGAATTAGAGTTTTGACACTCTTTTGATTTTTGAGCAGTTAGTTTTAAGAGATTGAACAAAAAATATAATATAAATATTTTCGTGTGCTAAAAAGTGATACTCATACTCTCCGTTTTTATATTTGTTTTATTGTGAATGTGATATACTTATTTTTGAGTAAGTTTTGATATTTTATGTTTTAATGTATTTTGTTATCTGTGTTCGAAACTAATCTATACTAATATAATAAAGAGGAAAGATTTGTTTGTTTGTTTGAATTGAATAGGCTCCGAAACTACTGGACCAATTTGAAAAATTCTTTCACCGTTGGGAAGCTACACAATCCGCGGATGACATAGGCTATATTATATTTTCAAAAAAAAGTCAAAATTGTTTCTTCTTATTACGAAAATCTACAGTGATTTAGCACTTAATTGAACAAAATAACAAACAGATTAGATAACCAGACATTTAATTATTAAACTACTATTTATTAGTTGTTGAATAGGAATTTCGAATTCAGTTGGTCTAGGTATTTTGAAACAGACAGTTGTGGATTGTTAGTATTGGTTGGTATTTAGTTTTTTTTATTTATTTGATGTTTATAACGATGTCAAATTGCATTGTTGTCGGCGGCTATCAGAGTTTACTGCACCGATTGAGTTCAAATTTGGTAGCTCAATAAAATGGCGGTAACCGTTTGGGTTTAAATTTCATTGTTTAGGGGGGTTCGGGGGGTGGGGAAGCGCGTTCAAATTTGGTATTTGTCTTGAAACATAGGTATATTAAAATGTTAGTCCGCCATCTTGAAACAAAATGGTGGCTATCTAACTCAAAATGTACTACACCTATTGGCTTCAAATTTGTAATGGTTATAACTTATGATCTAACTTATGACATGAGCATACTAAAATATTAGTCCGCCATCTTTAAATAAAATAGCGGTACCCGATTGGGTTCAAATTTGGTATGGTATCATGGGCGTAGTTAGAATTGCCACCATGTATTGTATGGTAATAACTTAGAATTCTTATAACGAGATTCCTTTAAATTCGAGTTGGAGGCGTAGCAACGCGAGCCGGGTTCGCTAATAGTAAAAGTAAATAAGTTGCTAACTGTTCATATTCCAAAATTCATCATGAACTTTTGTTTAAAGTTTTCTCCATTTAATTAATTAATTAACAAACTAATTAATGGTTTTCCTTAAACGCTTAACACAAATGTCGAAGTGTCGTCTTTATATTATTATTATTAGTTTTCATTCCATTAATATAGTTAATTCATTCATTATCATTACCGCTGTGTGTATTATTTATTGACATTAACATTCCCATTCATTTATAAAGCATTACCCTGTGTGTAAATAACGACCACGCAACGTCTACGCCACCTAAATATTTATTTATTATTCTTATTAATAACACTTGTGTTTTTAAACCGTTTTATCCCCCCCTCAACGTTATAGTTTCACAACTGTCTAGAACGTTGGAAACGCACATACTACTAATCGATTGTGAGTAAAATTAAATTTTCGATGATAATTCCACTCCAGTATAAAATAAGCCATAAACAAAACAAAATTTTATCGCTTTGACAGCGGATAAAAAGGAAGGTAACTTTTTGCAAGTGATAAAATCTTATTTACCCTTTTCTTAGCAACCAAAGAATACACAAAACACTAAAATGCCATTTGCTTCATATTTCTAATATTTGTCAGTGGAATGATCAGATTTTGGGAATATTTGTGAAGAAGAACCAAAAGGAGTCGTTAAATTATTTTATTGAATTACACTCGAGCAGTTTATTTTCTGCGAATAAATTTCTGTTTGCCATCTCAACTTTCACCTGATAGCAATTTGACTTGAAAAATTGTTTTAAAATAAACAATTTTTCTTTTCAAATTGCTAGACAACAAAGTTTCAATACAAACAGAAATTTATCCGGCGAAATAAAAAGCTCTTGTGTAATTATTACAGCTGAATGTATCGTTCCTCAGCGTCGTGTGTCTCACAAGATCTTTCATAATATTGAATGTATGAGAGTTGCAACCAAAACGAGTTGTTCCTAAAAGTGAGTTCGGCCTAAACAGGCGGAATACGTTAGGGATGTTACAGTTTAAAAGCTCGCTTCGCGTGATGAACGGAACATGCATCGAAGTCACATAGAAGTAGGGATAGCTTTTGATGCAGGGATAGATAAATAAACAAGGCAAATTTTTCCATTTCTCTTCTCGTATGTCTGGTGACCGCGATAGCAAATCCCTGCGCAGATTCTGCTCGACACAATCCATTTTCGATAAGAAAATCTGAGGACCCTGGTGGCCTGCAAATACTGCAAATCGTATCTGTTATGCTAATGCATAACTACCACTGGCGTAGCTAGCATAGCAACCATGAAACACATACAAACTGAAATGTGCAGTGGTACGGATACGAAACTTACAAACTGCTCTAGTATTTGCGAACGCCGAACTATTCAACACAGAGGCGTACGTGGACATTTTATTAGATGTATATAGGCTACTTGCATGATTTTTATTAATTATAATAGTTATGTATGTATCAAAGGCATCATGATAATGTTTATGCTCAACCCATGGTCTGTAAATCACTCAAGAGGGCTATAAACATCAATGCCCGTGGTGCATACAATATTTTATGTCTTACTATTTTCTTTAAAATATTCCGCACGTGACATTTCGCTTCGACGTTTCAAACTGATAGGAAATATATTAATTTCAGAAGAAAAACATTTGTGATTTGTCAATATTACCATGGTTATTTCTTAAGGGCGCGCTTAAAAATGAAAGTCTGAAATGATAATATTTTTAACCCGATAATAGATAAAATCCTATTATAGGTCATAATTTGTTTTTTTTAAATGGTTTTTTTTCTGTAACTATTAGTGCCACGTCAGCGACACTAGCTAATTTTGCACATGCTTTCTGCACACATTTCGGATAAAGTATGTAACCTATGTACAATGAAAATTATGTTTCAAAATAAAAATATATACATTTCTATTGCCTTATTCTAAAAATTATGTCTGTAATAATAGTTCATTTTGCATAAAATTAATTGCAATTTGATGAATTTTGCTCACTGTTCTTTCATTTGTACTGTAAATTATATTTATTTTCAGGTATTTTTATTTAGCATAAGACAATCTAGAAACTCTAACGATTCTATTGATATATTATTTGTGCCTATAGCTTGTTCCTATTTGCAGAAATTTATGCAGATAAAGTGCATAAAAATGACTATCTGAAAACGGTTTCGAGCGCGACGTTTAATCTAGTAGTATACTATATATAACATACCTCATATGACATAAATAAACAATTACATAGGTACTAGGAACACTTACAAGTTATTACATTTTAGTAAATTTGACTTTGATATTTAATGCTTGTTAATGACCAGGATATTGGTCGAAACGTCACATAAATAAATAAATTTAAATTTTTACAATAAAGTCAGTTATCCAATTAACAAGGCATACATTTTATATTTTCATACCAAACTTTCACATTCGGCTTATTAAACATATTTATTTTTAATAGATTCTGTGCTTTTTTTAGTAAATTGATAAAGAAAATGAACTGTGACATCATTATCTTGAACTGATGAAGGGGGAACATATTATTACAAATGTAACCTGTAGTTGGCGGTTGTTATAGGGGCATTCACTAGTTCAGTCGAAGCTATGGCTTTACTGCCATTGATTAATTCGTCGTTATTCAATTTTCATTAAATGATTTTTGGGCTTACCGCAAGTTTTTATTTTTTACCAGTGCGTGCCACGCCACTGTTGAAGGAATGTACAAGAATGGTCACAACGTCGCGTAGATGCAGTTGCGCTTGACAGACAATTTGGGTTTTGTTTTGTTGCAGTCTTATGATTCCTGCCGCGGATTCTGCATGGAAATTGGCGCAATATCTGCTCCAAAGATAATGCAACTTTTTACGAAACTAAGTTTTAAAATTGCCCGACGTTGGAGAATAACTTTTATAAACGGAAACTATTTTTCTAGGGTCAGATAACCCAATGCTCTACGAGTATGTGACCGATTGCATTCCAGTTAACTGCACAAAAATCTCTGGAATGCTAGAAAACAATTATTTAATCCTCAAAACGATCCTCTACCGAACCAGAAAACAGCCAAAAACATGGATTTTGCGCGCCACTCAACAGCGTTTATTGTTTTGTTAAATATAATAATATAAAGTTATTGTTGAAGATAAAAGTACAATCTACAAAATGGTCGATGTAGAATTTTAAAATTTTGCTTTAAAATCGAAATATGTTAATTTGAGTTTTGACAATATATATATATATATATATATATATATATATATATATATATATATATATATATATATATATATATATATATATATATATATATATATATATATATATATATATTCTATTTTAAAACGAATTTAAAAAAATCCATCCGATATTGCGCAGATCCCAATAATAATAATATAAAGTTATTGTTGAAGATAGAAGTACAATCTACAAAATGGTCGATGTAGAATTTTAAAATTTTGCTTTAAAATCGAAATATGTTAATTTGAGTTTTGACAATATATATATATATATATATATATATATATATATATATATATATATATATATATATATATATATATATATATATATATATATATATATATATTCTATTTTAAAACGAATTTAAAAAAATCCATCCGATATTGCGCAGATCCCAGCTTTGTTACAACATTAAAATTTGAAGTTCACTTATAAATAAAAGCTGTACAATGGCGCGCAAAAAAACCCTCTTTTTACAAATATTGCAGTTTTTTTAACAAATATGGGCGCCAAAATTATTTTTACCCGTCAAACATACCTAAATTATTTGTTATTTTTATGTTTAACAAAACAATAAACGCTATAGAATAGCGTGCGGAATCAATGTTTTTCACTGTTTCTGTCAGAGGATCACCTTAAGAGATAAAAAGAAAAAAATAATAGTATTCATATTGGCCTTAAGACAACAACTATATTAAATGTAATTGATCTCATTGTACACAAAGGAGCTCAAATATTTAAACATACATCACACAAAGTTTGTGTAAGTAATTGCTTTCTACAGCTTTAATATTCAGCTGCGTTTGTAACCAGTAAACCACAAACTACTCTCATTCATCACCCACTTATTTAAATAGCAAACATTGCAACATTCTAATTTACATTTGCCCAAATAAAAAAAATCGTACCTATTACAAACAATAAAATATGATAATGCATGTTGATGTTTTATTTGTGCATTCGTAGCTTTTCACCCAGAGATATTTTGTGTGTCGAGTGTTGCTTTGCGAGTCAAAGCTTTTATTTGTTTTACAGGACACTCTCTTTTCGTGTGTTAATTTTTTTGTTTTTATTTTTAGGTGATATTTAACCGGCGTACTCTCTGTACCGTTTGAAATGTAGCAGGGTTTTAATATAAAATAAAAATTGTTCAGCGTAATTTAAAATAGTTTTTATGCACGGTCGTATCATATTTTGAAACTTAATACTTAAACACGAATTTTTTTGACGTAAACGTCACTTTATTTTCAAACGTCATATAATTAACAACTTGTGTCACTGATTTAAAAGGTATAAGTATTACTTTATCTGATTAGGCATATAAAGTTGCTACTTAAAAATCGTGGCCCTTGACGTGTGTTTAGCCCTCGGCTGTCACTCGGGATCAAAATCACGTCTCAAGCCATAAAAGTTTCTTTACACCCTTAATACATAAATAACTATTATGTATCTAGGGCGTAAAAGGCTTCACTACGATTCGAAATTTAATACGATATACAGAGTGGTTTATAAACAGTTATTTAGCGAAGGAGTACATTTTAGTTTCACTGCATTGAAGATTGCATAATGAATATCTGACTAATTTTGAATGAAATAAAATAAAATTTGAATTAATTATGCAATATCAAGAATTGGGCTAGGGTTAGGTATAATGCGTGATAGATATGTATGTATAAGATAAAGGATGAAACGTTATTTATGGTAGAAATAACCGTTTCCATTATAACAACAAAATTTTGAAGCACCTGCACAACTTTGCTGCTATTTTCATCGTTTATGACAATTGGCATCAGAGATCCAGGAATTGTCCACGTAATGTTGCAGTAAGACAGTTAGCAGTTTATCCTGATTGCTGTCCTGCAGTCACACTGCAGTTAAGCAGGAGCAGGAGAACATTAGCGATAAAGATTTTATCCTGTTTATAATCTCAAACAACAGAAAACAACACTGACGCAGATTAGAAACGTTACGTGTAACTTTGTTTCAACACGAGAAAGAGATACATTTTTATGGTTAACTTCTCAGAGAATCACAGAATTTCAATTACAATATAGAAAGCAATACTAAACAAAATGAACAAATCCATAGGTCTCTATAAATAGGCAGAGTAGGTAAATATATTTTGTTCATAACTTAGAAGAGGCTGTTGAAAAACCAAACGCACTTTGGTTGCCGTTGTCATGGAGATGTAATCAATTGTTGGTACCCTGCCAACTGTCATGAAAAGTGCAGTACCTACCTACAATAATACAAGACAAAACGTTGCTACAAAAGATGCTATTATTCACAAGCGAGCGAGGGTTTCAATAGCCACTATAGCGAGTTGTATACTGTACTTTATCTACGACAAGTATATTATTATGTTTTATCTACAACAACATTAGTTTATCTTAATTTATAATCAACCTATAGAGTATGTATATATGTGTAGTAGAAACAACAACATTGCAATGTTTTCTAAAAATAATTTGCACAGACAACTTGATTCAGGCAAAGTAATTTTCTGATTGGTGCAGACAAGGGAATAATGACTATTGCTCCCTGGTGTTATTTCCTGCGGGATTAATATAGGTATGGCATTATGTAGTCTCAACAAAATTTATTAACTTTTGTCCACCAAAGTGGGCAACATTTTTTTCCAGAATGGGTAATACCCACTCTGGATCCTCTCCTGGCTACGACCCTGAGTTAAATTGGAATGTGTACTTGACTGAAATCGAATCTGAGGCGGACATGTTTTGTATTTAGTTTTTATTATTGTTTAAAAATATTAAGTGCAGTATTAAATGCAAGTTTTAAAACAGGGAAATAAGTGTTAAAACATAATTACACTGAAAAAATTGTGTATTTTCCAGAGACTCGAACCGCTCAAAATATAGGTTCTGGTTCGGTTCGCGGTTCATTGTTCTATATATGATTCAGTTTTGTTCCGATTATCATTTTTCTTGAACTGAATTCAACTGAATTATTAAATCACAAATTTTAATAAATGCTTCAAACCGTTCCGAACCGGTTCACGAACATCGGTTCGGCTCCTGTTATGGGTTCTGGTTTAGTTCGCGGTTCACTAAAATAGTTGCGCTTCGTTCCTGTTCCGATTCGGTTCAGGTTCCTGGTATTTTCCAATAAGTAGTTTAAATCTTATCTAGGAGTTACAAAAGGTTTTTCAAAGACTATTCCACTCATACATTTCTAATCCATCAAAAATTCATGATTTTACCTAGTTACCTTTGTTTTATTTTGATAAAACACCCTCACACAAATTTTTTCGCACCCTTCTGGCCAATAGATTGCAATATTTTCGTAACTGTGTTAGATTTAATAATAGTGAAAAAATTTTAACGTTTGAACAAATTCCTTAGCAACATGTAATATAATTTACTGTCAAAATTGACTTTTTTATTCGTGAAATAGACATCCGAGTATCATTCGTGGTGAAATTTTGTTTTGGCAAAATTTTCAAATTGTTTTCCGCGTACTTGTTGCCAATTTATTTTGTGACATTGATTAAAAATCACTCGCTTCATAGCTCGTGATTTTTTTTTTGTCACTCAATAAATTGCTAGGTACCAACTCTTGTAACAATTTAAAATTTTGCCAGCAAAATTTAACAACTTTATGATATTATTTATGAAAAATTCGTTCTGCTTCAAAATAAATTCTATCAAAGATGATATTATTAAAGGTCTTTGTAAGGGCAATTTAACAGACTGTTTAAGTTAAGTTTCGGTTAAAAATATAATAAACTTGAGGTTGGACTGTGTTCCTATCTCTGATATTTTCGTCCAGTCGTCGTCACGTCCACTAACAGCAGAGTCATCACATCATCTCCTGTCATTGGGTTGATCAGCGACGATGAAAGCCATTTCCACGTGTCACGTGATCTCTGACCTGTGTCCTGTGACCTGCGACCTACGACCTCTCGCCTCGTTATCCTGCACTAGCAGCAGGAAGCGTCCAGTGCCAATAAACCCAGTGCAAACAATGGCGATATAGTGATATTGTGCACGTGACCAAAGATAGCCCACGCGGGTGTTGCTGTGTATGGGGAAATGACAATGACAAGAGGAGATCTGGTATCAAGCACACCATAAGATGCAATGGAGAGGATAGCTGAGTGTGTTGTGTGGTTCTGACAATTCTAGTTCGAATCCAGTCAACTGCAATCTTCACTAACAACCAAGACATATGAATCGTCCATGGGATGTATAAAAATATCTTATTCTTGTAGGTACTTTAAGTGATATTACGTGTCTATCCTAGTCACACATCCTGAGCAGGGTTGTGGCTGATCTAGATCACCGATCTCAATTTGGGTAATGTTTGATCTGATTTAGATCATCATATCTTTAAGGATCTTTAGTTTGATCTAAGTAGATCAAATAAATATGATCTATAATCTTAAAATAAGATCATATTTTTAGATTTTTTCTACGCTATATGCAAGTTAAAACTTTAAATTGAAAATTTAGTAAGAGTAAGAGAGTTTTAATATTAAACAGTAGATTACATCGCTTAAATACTACGTTTTTTTAATGTAATGTAATTCAACAGTTAAATATTTTGTCTAATATTGATGTTTTTATGATATAAAGCAAAAAAGATCACTAATTACTGATCTGATCTAAGAAAAAGATTCAATCATAAAAATTGATCTATGTTTTGATCTAGATCATATTAAACGAGAAAATCTGGATCTTCATCTAGATCCTATGTAAAATGATCTGTCACAACACTGATTCTAAATACGATCAAAAATTACATACTCAATACAAACATCTTAAAGAATTACATGGGACCAGGGACCTGAACCGAACCGGAACATAAACCGAAACCGGAGTGAACCGGCTTATTTTTATGAACCTAAACCGAAACTTGAACCTTTTTCTAAAATAAAAAATCTGTTGTGGCCAGCACATGACCTCCCGCCTTGACACTGTAATATGTGAATTTGGATTTGGTTAGGCTACTTTTTGTAATTTTTGTTATAGTTCTTCAAGCAAAGTACCGATTCCTATTGGCATTGAAATTAAATTAGCTCTTTGTAGATAAAATTTTTATTTTTATTACCTTA
This sequence comes from Agonum fuliginosum, assembly GCA_947534325.1. Classification (NCBI taxonomy): domain Eukaryota; kingdom Metazoa; phylum Arthropoda; class Insecta; order Coleoptera; family Carabidae; genus Agonum; species Agonum fuliginosum. The sequence continues at coordinate 21,067,801 of OX384040.1, forward strand.
TATCCAGTGATAATAATAATAATGAATCGATGATACTTCTTGACTGAATACGTTTAATGGAAGCATAAAAAGATAAAAACGTAATGGAATTCAGTCAGTTTTTAATTTATTATATTTCGGCTCCTATAGGTTCTAAGTTTCAAACCCAGTTAATAATATATTTATATTTAAAAATGGTGTCACAAAAATTTCAGAAACTGTGTATACGTCTGTTCATCTTTCACATTGACATTTCATTTTTGTTTTTAAATTTTGTTCCTATATTATGATTTACAAATCGTGGTAGGTAACATTACAAATTTTTGAAAATTAATTTTCCTTTATTGGTAAGAGATATAGAAACGATGGTAAATAAATATTGTAAAAGATAATTTGTTCTTTCAAATGTCGAATGACAAATTGTAACTATCACAGTATTTTCTATATTTTTTGCAAAAAATGTTAAAATGCTTCAAGAAAATACCATTTCCGGTTGGCAGATTTTTACCAAAATCTTATCAGCTCTTCATTAACATATATAAATGTATATTGCAAAATATTAGAATTTTATGTACAGTAGAATTTGAGATAATGAATCAGAACGAAAGACTATAGTAGGCGCACATACAGACACACACACACACACACACACACACACACACACACACACACACACACACACACACACACACACACACACACACACACACACACACACACACACACACACACACACACACACACACACACAGACATCATCGTGAAAATAGTCAAAATAGGTTCTAAAGGTGCTAAAACGTGCTTATTGACAAAAATCTCGACATCGAATTTTTTCACGATCCCTATACCTCTCTAGGCGAGAGGTAAAAAGAACAAGAACTTTAGCAGGAACACAAATACTGAACCGGTTCGAAAAACCGGTTTTTTAATATGTTTCCTTCTTGTTACTTAGTTTAAGTTTCTAGTTTTCAAGTTGCCTAGTACTTTGTTTTGTTTGTGTTTGCATTTTGCAATAATAATTTATTTTATTTTCTATTGAACCCAAATTGAACCGGTTCGCGAACCGGACAAAAATAAAAATTTCGAACCGGAACACAAAACCAAACCAAATTTTTTTATTGAACCACGAACCGAACCCGAACCGTTATTTTCAACGGTTCAGGTCCCTGTATGGGACACATAATTGGAATATTATTACCATATTAGTAACATTGGGATGTTACATAGATAATAGGCATGTTACTAGGCGAATATAGCAAGTTAACATTCTTGAAATGTTCTGGGGATTCTATTTTGTCAAGGGAGATATTTCATAATAGCGCGGAAAGGGAATGATATCGTGTGAGTTAGAATGCTGACGGACGAGGCTTGCCGAGTTCAAAAATCTCACGAACATTTGATAGACATTTTCCTGGGAGTTGTGTACACTATTTTCCGCAACCATTAATATTAAACATTTTAATCATGAATATATTTTGAAGTCAACTTCTCGCGAAATATTCAATGACTGGAAAAAAATATCAAATGTCAGAAAGACTACTAAAAGGTGAAACAAAAATATAAACAGTTCGATATAAAACCTGTTGGATAACATATCGATCGGGTTGAACGGATTATGTGGCATTGTTAGTTTCATATATGGCCGTGGGAAAATATATCTGTATCTTTAACGATGACGCACAGAATGTAAACTACCACATCCAAATTAATAAAAGACCATGATATGTATTTTATTATAATGTATTGAATAGCCAAAGTGTTTTATATGACGTATTAATTGTAGTGCTTGGAATTCAGAGTTGAATTCAGTCTGGTAGACATTTAAATGCACTGTAAGTACAAAAATCTTGTCTGTGAGCCTGCCACACTCAAGTTGGGTAAAAAAGCGAAATAGATATGTACGAATTTATTGAAGGAATGAATTTAAATTCTTGGAATTATTTTTAATGTAGGTATAGTATTTCAGTAAGTAATCTATCTGCGGATATACTTACTTTTCTTTTTAAAAATAGTTTTTTGTAATTTGATTCTTAAAGTTCTGAGAATTCAGTACTGAAATAAAAATAACTTGATGTAAAGCGCAGCTTTTTCAACTTATCGATTAGATATTCCAGGATTATCCATCAAATTCTGATATCTCATTAATAATTTTCTTATATCAAAGAAATAAGTAACAACTAATCAAGTTTTAATTTATCAGGGTTTGATGTTTTGCCAACATAATTTCATTCCACGTTCTAATATAATTTCAAAGCGACTCAAAAGAATAAAAAATGGATGTCACGCGTATAAAACAAAACTAATATGAAATGATGAAATATGACCGGGCAAACTGCAATTTGTTACACTAGAACGAATATTGCCAATCATATCACAGAAACTGCGATTCACTCAATTATTGTAAAAAGAAGAACAATAAATTTTTATTGGGAATTTTAATTGTGCATTGTTAAGCACTGATTTTAGTAGGGTTGTTTTATGAAGTTTATTACTGGTATAAAAATTTACTACTCGTGTAAAACATCAAATCGTAAAAACGCACCCTTCACTCTGGCATCAATACTTTCAGACCTTAGGATGAAATAATGCTATTATGAGCCGATTATGATTTCGACAACTCAGGTTCAAATCCAGTCTGATAAACATTCCAGTTAAACCAAAGAGAAATTTTTTGATCTGTGAAATATTCTCCAAATATTAAGTATGAGTTCGTTGACAGCTGGTAACCGCACACATATTTATCCGTTGACTGCCACATCATAATTGAGAAAAGGCGTGATAAGCATATAACCATGTAAATAGATTTAGATTTATTGACTATTTTACATACATAGTTTCAGTGGCGCAGCCAGGATTTTTCCAAGGGGGGGGCTAACAAAATCAAAATTACTTAATACTTATAGGTAATGATTTATTATTATTATTATTCATGTAACTCAAGGGTGGATCTAGGTGATGTTCTCAAGGGGGGTAATTTTGGAAAATGGAATTGTAAAATAGCGCCGCAGGCGAATTTTTTTTTTAGTTCAAAGTCAAATGCCTTTATATGAAATTTCGGATTTGAATAACATCATTTTTATATGTAAAAATAAATTAAAACTTAATTTTTACTTCCACGTAAGTTAAAATAGTACCTATTAATTTAAGTAGAAATTTGAATAGTATTCGATTTTAAGATCTAATTTTAGGATTCTTGGGGAGGGGGAATTACCCCGTAACCACCGCCCCTTGTATCCTTAAGACTGCGTTCGAAGTGCACTAAAATTTCAAGCATACAAATCTCAAGAACTATTGCACTTAAAGGGATCCGGTTTTCAAATTTGTATTTAGTATTTAAATATCTATGTCACCATATATAACATTTTTGTTTATTGTTTAAATTTTTAATACAATAATTAAATTCTCCAGTACTAGAAAAATAAATGTATTGAAATTAGTCTCCTAACAAAGAATATATGATATTGTTTATAAATATAATTTCAAAAATCGTATATATTCAACAGTTTTTGAAATTTGTACGAATAAAAAAATGTAGGGCTGAGCGCCCGCCATAATGCATTTTAGCGAGTAAATAGTTCAGCTTCTTGTCACTAGGATATCGGTCGGTTAAGAAGAGAGCGGTAGGCGGTAGTGGACCCGGCTGTTCAAATTTGTTCCAGGTAGTTGAAGCAAGAACATTTTCATTTACTGCAATTTGTACTGAGATATTTATAAGCGTTTTATAGGCGAAAAATCGAACTGTAGAGGAAAACAAACAGATTGGCAGTTGATATTTTTTTCTTTGAACGGGCTTAATAAGTTATGTTAAGATAAAATATTAAAAGATTTACTTTGATTTAAAGGATTAAAAATTTATTTTGAAATTAACGGGGTTAATAACAGTTATGTTAAGATTATTATAGTTTGTGCTGCTGAGGGAAAACTCTGCTAAATCAAATACAAAAGTTTTTCCAAGATTTAAAGTTTGATTATTTATAGGATTGAAATAACTGTTAGTGTTGCTATCGAAAAACAATCTACTGCTCAATACCTGGATAAGGTGCTTGCTAAGGGTAAAACCTTCACTTTCACTTGTGATCTTGATTTGACAATATCGTTTTGTACATTGTTAAAGAGTTAAGTTTCGCTTATTATTGTTAAATATGGGCCGCAAATCTTTAATTGCTCCAAGCAAAATTAATAAGAAAAATAAAAAGTCGAGAGTTGCAAAATCTAAGTGGAAGCTTAAAAAAAGTTTAAAAGTTCTAAATTACTTATTTTTTATTACAACTCAAGAAATCAAATTCTTTCTTTAAATAGTATGTGTACCAACATAATATCACTTTTTCTTTTTATATTGCTACAAGCTTCAAGTGTTTATAAGATTTGTAATTTATGTATAGATATTTGAAGATTTTTCTTAAACCTTAAATAAAATCACACTTTCACAAAAGTAAAGGTATTCGCAAAAAAATAAATTCTTTTTGGTTCACAGTAAAAGTCGCCGAGGCTGTTTCCTCATTTCATCTATAACTTATAACTAAATTTTACATTATTACACGAAGTAAACACTACATTCAACTTACATAGTAAGCAATAAGAAAAGTGTCCTCTTTATTGAATCTAACAGCAAGAATTCTTGTTCTGATATAATTATAATTTACATATTGAATTTTATTATAAGTAAATAATATAATGGAAAAATAAATACATGTGCCAAGGGCCAGGGGGGGGGCTGTAGCCCCCTCAGCCCCGACCCCCTCTTGGCTGCGCCACTGCATAGTTTGTTTATAGTACGTCAAAGTATATTATTATAATAATAAGTAAATAATATTTAACTTTCACTCTTCATTTATTTACTATACTTCATTTCAGCAAAGAAAATAGCGTAGGGTTAGATATGTATTAATTAAAGATTGAAATAGAATTTTATACTTGTTATTAAAAATCTTGTATCATGTATTCCATGATCGTGGATTCGTAAAATTAAAATTATGACAGCAACAGTTGACTTCAAAATAAAATAAAATATTTATGGTCGTGGGAAAAATACTGTACATGACTCTGTGCAAAGTGTCTATCGATTGTTCGTAAGATTTTCAAACTCGCACGATATCAATCACTTTCCTAGCTCATTATGTAATACTATATCGGTATACCTATGATTATATTTCACAGTGTGTGCGGTTACCAGCTGTTGGAGAGTACACCACAGGGAAGATTTTACAGGTTACTAACATAATTAAATATTTTGGCGTGATTTAAATCCTATTTGAAAAACAATTTCTGCAATGTTTAGCTACAAACACACGGGTCAACCTTTTTAACTACCCCTTTCCGCCTTTAGGTACATTTTACAGCACAAACAAGCGTCGCAACAACCCCAATAAACCGGCGTCTGGTCTGTCGAGATTCCTGCTTTCCTGCTAGCCCGAGGACAGGACATAATTTCGGGTAATTGTCCTGCACAGCGGCGGCTGTTACTGTTGACATGTGCTGCAGATCGTTACACAAAACCTGCTGCCAGACGAGAGAACAGCAGGGCGCAAGATTAAAATTAGAAGCTGTCACAACTCTCGATGCATGCCGTCGTGTGTCTCACAAGACCTTGTTATAAATATTGAATATGAGAGTTGTAACCAAAACCGAGTTGTTCTAAAAGTGAGTTCGGTCTGAACAGGCGGAATATTTTAGGGATGTTAAAGTTTAAAAGCTCGCTTCGTGGTGAACGAAACATACATCGAGAATTACTACAATCACAGATGACGCCATGGGAATAATAGTATATTATTTAACGAGCATATAATGTAGACTATTTCCAGTCAAATTATGATATGAATTGGACCACGAAAGTATATTTATGTTTTTCACAAGATCTAGATGAATCAAAACTTATCAATAAAATGATTTAACCCATTTGTGCCCGTTGTACTCAAATGAGTACACCAACTTTAAATTTATTTATTTATGTTCTCATTGATGTATTATATTATTTACTGCTATAAGTCATCGACTGTAAAGGTAACAAAGCAATTTTGGTAAGTATTTGCAAAAAACAATATTTTGGTATAATTTTGTTATAATTTTTATTTCTTGTTTATTCTTGTTTAAACTTGCTTACATGAATGAAGGCGTAATTTTATGTTTATTCGAAGATTTCTAAATTTTGTTTCATATTTTGTTTTATTGGTAAGTATTCTATTGATTTATTGATAAAAATATAAAAAATTGTGTTTAATTTAAATTTATATTGTTATAAAGTTACTGTACTCGTTTGAGTACAGCGGGCACATGTTAGGTATTTATGTGAAGATATTATTTTAAAAATATGAAGCCAGAAATAATATATTCCTTTATTATGTACAAATATGTTTTATATGTGCGTTGTACACGTCTGGAAATTGCATAAGATGATTTCTACTGAAAATTTAGAAATTTTAACATTTTCAACAGAGTATTGTAATGTAGGTACTACTTCAAATTACATCCATTTTCCAGAGAAAATGAAAAACCAGATGGGATGCTGTGTGTGTCATATGAGGGTATGCTTGTTATGTAGCAAATACATAACGCCGCTTTGGTTGAATAAAAAAAATAGTGTTTCCGAGTTTTTTATACGAATTAATTTACCTATTGATTCATAATTTGATATCTGAGTGTATTTTTAAAATTTGTTTTTAATTTGATAAATAATTTTTTTTTACTTTTCATCATTTTTCAAATATTGTAGCTGACCCGACATGTGCCCATTGTACTCATTTGAGTATACATCATTTTTTCTCTTCCGGTATAATTAATTTTGAAAATATTAATGTTCTATCATAAATCCAAAGCATAAACAAATTCGAAAAAGTTACATTTTTTAAAAATATTTAAAAAAAAATTGCCGTGGGCACAAATGGGTTAAGAGGCCCGTCTACCTCCTAAAATTCATGATAAAATGTACTAACGTAGCGAGTGTTTTATGGCCAGTACAACCATGGTCAAATGTTATTTCAACAAGGATTTAATAGAGAAAGAATGGATCTACAGATGTGCTTTTTTAAAATTTTGATTTAAAAAATCCAATTTATGCAAACTTTACACGGTTGTGTCTTATGATATAGTCCATTTGAGAATGACTGACTAATAAATCATTATTTGCAAGAGTAGTATTGGATTTTTGCCAGAAATGCGGCAAATAAAACTACCAGAAAAATCAGTTGTAACTACACTAGGATGGTCAAAATAAGCCGCACGTTTTGTACCTGGGACGAAACTTACTTCTCGAACAATAGAAATGCCGTCATAAACGGTCAGATAATCCCCGTCGGACTGTGTCATAGACGTAGATAGTATGTTTCAGAGTGATCTGTTTATACATTTACTAAAAATAATTATATTCAGGTAGTTTCATCTTAATTATTTAAATGACTTTACCTGACCCTGAAAAACAACTTAGACCTAAAACGATAGTTCATAGTTCTCTACCGAATTTAGTCATTTCGACTATCCCTGTGCAAACAATTATTGGCGCGCCACTGGAATGTCTTTGACAGAATGATTTATTACTGCCAGTCATTCTCAAATATAGTATAGAATTTTTTTTTTAATCTGTAGATCCATTCTTTCTCTATTAAATATGTATAAAAACATTATCCTGAAGTCAATAATAATCTGACAGTTTACTCGCAACGAAAACATCTTTACAGTATTTTTCAATTTCAAAATGACATTGCATAGCTAAGACGCGGCAAAGTACGAGTTTCGGATTGGTTTCAGGCAACCGTAGTAGTGGAGAAAAGAGTGGAATAGAAATAAAAAGTAAAATCAAGGATATTCTAGGCATTCCGAAAAAACGTAGACGAGTCGCTTAATATTACATACGTGAATAAAGTATAATTAATATTTTTTGTCTCTTGCAATTTTTTAATGTTTCATAGATTCTTATTGTATTAAGTCACAAAATACTGTTTTGCTCTATTACGGTGAATTTTTTGTTATATTAAGTCCAAAACAAGTTGGACTTAATTCACTTTTGTATGTGTAAGACTAGTCTTAAGTCCATTCATGTTCGATACTTTCATTTCTGCGTTTGAACTAAGAGTGTAGTGAATTATTAATTTCTAAGTGTGATTTTATTTGTAAAAATGAACCGTTTATCAAGAACACAAAAGATAATAGCACTGGCACAAGGATATGGACAACACTCAAACGTATGCGATTTAATCTAAAAGTCAAGCCTATGGAACTAGAAGATTTTAAAAATTTCAATTTAACTTACGAAAAAATCTGACGTGGCCATCACACAACCTTCCGCCATATCTAGACTTTAAACAGAAATGTATACGTACAATCCGGTGCCCATTTAAAATATACAAATAAAAATCTAAAATATTGAAAAAAGATTCATTCACAGGAAAACTCTTTTGTGCTGAAGCCATCCTCCGTTCAATTACTACATTTAATATCTTACTTATGACATATAGCACTAGTATGTCAACTTGTCACCCATCTCACCTGTCAATATTTTTTACACAGAAACAAAATTCAGTCGAACATGGATTACAAGATTTCAACGTTTTATTTGATAAATTTATTTTTTAAATTTTACTGCAGTTCTTTGATGCTACCAGATAAAGACAATTTTTTTATAACGTAAATTGCAAATAACTTTGCCTCTTATTCTTATTACAAATAAATACTATATTTATCCAAATTTATATATATTTTTGACAATTAATCTTTTCAATCTTCAAAAAATATCACTTCCGGTGAAGATATTTGTACCAAAATCTAATGGGTTCTTCCAATTTATATACAAATGTTAAATACCAAATATCAAAATTTTTGGGTAATTCGTATTTGAGTTATGCAACATCCGGCATCTGCCCGGACCACACACATACACACACACGCACACACACACACACACACACACACACACACACACACACACACACACACACACACACACACACATACACACACACACACACACACACACACACACACACACACACACACACACACACACACACACACACACACACACACACACACACACACACACACACACACACACACACACACACACACACACACATACATACAGACATCATCGAGAAACTATCAAAAATGAGTTGTAAGGACCCTAATTCGTGCTCATCCACTTAAAACTCACAACCCGATTTTTTGCATGATTCCAATACCTTCCTTTACAGGTAAGCGGAAGGTAAAAAGTAGTTCTCGATTTTTTCAGAATAAAAAAAACGACAAAAAAGAAAATTTGCTTATTTCTAAAGTTGTTTTTATGGAAATCAGAAGAGACTCGCCTGGAATACGTACTGTACTTCAAAACCAACTTTGATAATGAATTTCAAGAAGTTGATTTTAATAGAAAATCGTTTAAAAATAAGAACAATTTGCCTAAATTAGATGCCGTCGAACCACCTTACGTCCAATTAATAAAAAAATATGACGACTTGCAAAAGCTTTTAAAATTTGTACCTAAGAGGTTCCATTCATTTTATAAAGGACTTCCTTACGAAGGATCTGTAGAAGAGGATTAAGACTACTCCTATACCTAACTAATTTGTTGCGGTATTTTTATAATAATTATTATAAGTTAAGAACTTACTTATATGTTTTTGGTAGAATATTATCATTATCTTTGTTTGGTGTTTAATAATAAATATTATTTTTTAAATAATAATTATTTTTCTTTACTTGTATCCATTTTACAAACAAGGGTTTATTTTTGTACTCCTTTAATTAAAATTTGTAATTAAAAACTATTGTTATTATTATTTTGCTCCATAATTTGCAGGACAATTTTGGACTTAATACCAATTTTTTGAAAAAAAACAGTGCCAAACAGTTATTAGTCCAGTTTCAAGTGAACTTTATTGATGACTTAATACTCAACAAAAAAATAATTTAGAACCATTTAATTCTAAGTCCAGATTTACTATATTAAGTCATTTCAGAAAAAAAAATTACGAACGCTAAAGAATATTAAGTCAACATGTTTTGATATTAAGTCACTGAAGTATTAAGTCCATAATCAGAACCAAACGGTGTTAAATCCAATTTATTTTTTATTTCTAAAAATAAAAAGACTTAGTACTTAATTTTACCTATAAAGTATAATCTGATACTTTTTTTGTAACGGTGGAAAAGGATTTGATCATATCTCTAATGGTTTCAGAGTTATAAACCTTTGAAACGCTGTCCTGCAAAACTTTAAAACTGTGACTTAAGACACTCTGTTTCTAAGGTACAGAGTTGCATCTTCGTCTGTAAATAAATTTATGAAATTTAGCTTTATTTATAAAACTTCGTGAGCATTTTAGAAATTGCTAAACAGCTTTCACGTATTTTTAGCGAATGTTTCTAACGCAGTGTTGAGCTACGTGGAGTCGATACCTTTAACCGACTAAACGCAATGTAAATAAGCTTCAAAACTACCAGCAAGTAAACTACTATTGGTATATGATCTTCATAGAACTATAATTCCGATTTGGCTGAAGCTGAAGCTGAAAGGCTCGTACTGCGTTCACATCGGTGTTATGAATGATTCGCACATCCGTTTGATGTGGATCAGCTGATCGTACGGAGATCAAACATCCGAATATACCGCGCCGTTCGGCGCTCAGGCGAAGGTTTCACACTCGCTCTAGCGAAGCGAAAACTCTGATAGGAATTCATTTCCAAAAATTGATATTTGATGCTGCTTAATCATATTGGAAGATCACTAAATTATGTATCGGTTTATACAGAGTGATCATGAATGATTAACCTCACGTGTTTTAAGAGTGGAAAGAATAATCGCTGATCTGCAGAGAAATGCACGTAAAAAGAATTTAATTGCAGTTTTATACCAAAACTTCAAACTCAAGAAGAGTATAAGGGTACTATATTTTTCTACTCCTGGTATTAAAACATCATTTAACGAACTGGTTTCCATGGCGCTAAATAACATTTTAAATACACCTCGACAAGCCGTGGCTTTGGCCGTTTTTCACGGGCTGAACATAGCAACTGACATTAGACATTATATATTTGACATTTAATTTTTGTAAAAAACTGAGGGAAATCAATAATAATTTCTTTTAATCATTGTCAATTTTTCATCATGTAAAAATTAAATACGCTTGCATAAGTAAAATTTTGTACCTATGTATAATATCATAATGATTTAACCTAAAATTAATATATCTAATTGAAATTTTACGTATTTATGAATTTGTGGTCGTAGAAAAAGTGGTAAGTGTTTCGTATAAACTCTCTATAGATATTCGTTTTTTATAAACTAGCTGCGCTCGTTCCTAAAAAAACTCGTGACTAAATTGACGTTTAGTAAAACTTAATACATAATAAGTATACTATTTTTAACATTTGTAGTTTATTTTGATTTTTTTAAAAACTTGCAATAAAGCTGAAAGTATATAAAATAAATTCAGGAATTTTGAAAATATACTGTATTTTTTTGCATTTTAACATGGTTTTATATTCATATTAACTATGTGGTTCATTAATTTATTGATAAAGAATTGTTACGATATTTTCATAAGTAATACAATGAAATGCACACTCCAAATTAATTCATTAAGTATTTTATCTATAACTACTATGAAAAGTTAATATTTATGCTTTTAATTGTCATCGTAAAGTTGATTGTTAGGCCGTTTGCACACGAAGCGACAGCGATACGATATATCGCACGCGATTTACCGTCTCGATATCGCATGCAAGTAATTTATATAAGTTTAAATATGACTTGCTTGCACACGTCCACGATAAAAAATATCGCGACGACAGAGCAATATATCGTGGACACATGAATCCGCCTCGACCACGAAGTATAATATCGACAAATCGCGTTGGCTCTGCGCGATACGATATTAGTCAGTAATGTAAGTATATGCACGTTTGCACATAGAACGATAGGCGACACGACATAATAGATATTTTAAGTTGGATAGTGCTGCAATATGTCTCGCAAGCAGCAAATTCAGTTGAATCCCGCCGATCTAATTGAATTAATAGAAGAACGGAACTGTATTTGAGACAAATTTTCTGGAAATTACAAAGATAAAGTTTTAAAAGAAAAAGCTTAGAGTGAAATATATCGGCATTTATTTGACGAATTTGAGACTTTGACAACAGTGTACGACAATGGAAAGTAACTTCTACGATAAATCGTTACGTGTAAAAACGATGCTGTTTTGCGACACGATAAATCGCGTGCGTTTTATCGTGTCCCTGTCGCTTCGTGTGCAAACGCCCTTACTGAAGGTGAGGACCAAGCAAAAAACATTTTATTGCGCGTCACCTATGACAACGCGCGCTAAAGTGTTTTATTGTTTACATAAAATAAAATGACAGAATCAAACAAATTATTTTGTTCACTTATTTCAATATTATTGGTATCGTCATGGTTACAAATAACACATAAATTGAATGAACGTAGATTGAACTAACTGAATACCATTATTTTTAATATAAATTAATTGCAGTCATAGATAAAATTATGTGTGTAACGAGCGTAAAGTGAATTTGATCCTCTTGCACTATTGCAGCTCTCGCAATGGCTCGCGCTGCAATTACCGTGCGCGAGTAAAAAAGGGTCACTTTACGCTCTTACACAAATAACTATTATAATTACATTATTATAAATGGTTTTATTTGTATAAATCCGACGAATCACAGGCGAATAGAATTAAACATCAGCTGTCAGTTGGTTTCAAGTTTAATTTTTTAATGAAGATTAACATTCCCGATATATTAACTTATCTTCTTCATTATCAATATCATATAAAAAAATCCATGATTATGAAAAATGATACGACCGTGGAAAAATTAATAATTATTTCTTTCTTTTGTTCCAGGTAAGCGTCCACCTTCAATTGCAAACAAATCCACATCCCTTGTTAAGTAAGTACCACTTTAACACCCGCTGTACATATATCTCACTTTAAAGTGTGTATAGCTCTTCGTAACTCTTTGATAGAATTTTTTGCCATCACTTGAGCCCAGGGCGATTCGATGTTCGACGCCTTGTGTTGTGCTACAAATGATGTCGTATATTCTTAAAGTGCGACGCCCTGTCGCCGCGATGCTTGTCAATAGACGTCGCGTGAGTAATGATGCGGTATCGAAAATGTGACAGTTAAAAATTACCTGCCTTTGTGAATGGCAAATGTTAGCGGCCAGGCGATGAGCGCTGAAGTAGCGTGCTAACGAAGGGGAGAATAATGGGAATTTGTGAGCTGACGGCTGGTAACCGCACACACGATGAAATATATGTCTATACCGATGACTCACAATACACAGGACGATTCACAAATTCGTGCATATATTAAGGAGGTTGGGGACTCCTGCAGTGGCGCACCCACACAGTTGGAAAAAAGAGCACTTTTTTTGCTCTAAAACGGTTTATATAAGTCCAAGGTTATATGATGTTAGTTCAAAGAACAGAGGTAAAAGGATATTTTTGCCAATAGGAGTAGATTTAAATTTTACTATATTTTGGGCATAAAGGGTTGCTACATTTGTAGTAGAATTTACTATTTTTAGTTCAAAATACTGCCTTTAGAATAGTACAATATTGCTCATATACATGCATTTATTTTGCCATTTAAAATTCAAAAAGAAGTACTAAAAATACTACTAGGTATTTAGTACATTTCTTTCTACTTGCAGACTAAGGTAATGTGAGCTTTAAAGTGCAGAAATTTTATGAATGTTGCTCTTTCTTTGAGTAAATATTGTACTTTTTTGCAGTAGTAATTTATTGAATAAAATTATTAATTATTAAAAGACACAAATTCACATTTAAACGGTCATTTAAATACATCTTACTTGTAAATATTAAGTAAATCTCGAACCTTGTCGTGATTTCATTGGTTTTATTTTTCCTTTTAGATGAAACTCAAAATTTAAGTAAGATTAGTGCAATTGACCTTTTAAATATACATTGTTTTAATAAAAAAAAATTACAATAGTATTAAAGGAATTCATTACTGGATTAAAAAATCTGACGTGGCCATCACACAACCTTCCGCCATATCTAGACTTTAAACAGAAATGTATACGTACAATCCGGTGCCCATTTAAAATATACAAATAAAAATCTGACGTGGACACCACATGACTTCCTTGTACGCCTTGTGTGTTCATACTTTTCTTAATAACTAAAATGTAGAATAATATAAAAAATTCTTTTAACTTATTATACTAGTATACTCACAAATATATTTTAGTCATTTTATTTAAACTGCAGAAGAAGATATAAAGCATATTTTACTATTGTCACTGTCATGTCATAATCATTTAAATTTTACGTAGTAACAAATGTTAATCGATCATGGACTACAAGATAAAGAAATACTAAATTAAAAATATATACTTTAATTATTCCTAAATGATACCAGATACAAAAATATTTATAAAATACCGATTTTAGGTAATAATCACATAATCTTTCATTTAAAATAAAAAAATTGTCTTAAATTAAATATTTATCGAAATATTTTAAAAAAGTACTACTTCCGGTTTGTAGACTGAAACCAAAAATAGGAGGTGCACAACTAGATGCTATAACAGTCCTAAATACAAAATTTCAACTTTCTACGTCTAACCGTATTTGAGTTATGCGACACACATACGTCCGTACGTACGTACGTACGTACGTACAGACGTCACGTCGAAACTAGTCATAATGGATTCAGAAAAGGTCAAAACGGATATTTCCGTCAAAATCTGAGAACCGAAATTTTTCGCGATTACAATACTTCCTTACTTCGTACAAGGAAGTAAAAATCTAAAATATTCAAACACAGAAATTTGCATCACCTGAATAAAAAGATTCATTCACAGGAAAACTCTGCTGTGTTGAAGCCATCCTCCGTTCAATTACTACATTTAATATCTTACTTAGGACTTATATAGCGCTAGGATATGCCAACTTGTCACCCGTCTCACCTGTCAATATTTTTTACGCAGAAACAAAAATCAACCGATCATGGATTACAAGATATCAACGTTTTATTTGATAAATTTATTTTTTAAATTTTACTGCAGTTCTTTAATGCTACCAGATAAAGACAATTTTTTTATAACGTAAGTTGCAAATAACTTTTCCTCTTATTCTTATTACAAATAAATACTATATTTTTCCAAATTTATATACAATTTTGACAATTAACCTTTTCAATCTTCAAAAAATATCACTTCCGATGAAGATATTTGTACCAAAATCTACGGAGCTCTTCCAATTTATATACAAATGTTAAATAAAAAATATCAAAATTCTCGGGTAATTCGTATTTGAGTTATGCGACTAACACCCGGCCTTCACCACACACACACACACACATACACACAGACATCATCGTGAAACTATCAAAAATGAGTTGTAAGGACCCTAATTCGTGCTCATCCACTAAAAATTCACCACCCGATTTTTTGCATGATTCCAATACCTTCCTTTACAGGTAGGCGGAAGGTAAAAAGTACATTATTTAAATATATATTGAAATAGCAACACTTACAAAATATCCAGCAGAGGCACGCGAAAATGAATTTACTCTTTAAAGGACAAAAAATGAACAAATTTCTGGTAATAAGTACCTCTTTAATAGTACTAACATTTTTTAAGAAAAATTTGGGGCAGAATATGATTTGAAAAGAGCAAATATCGCTTTTAAAGTGTGATAGTTTCCTCTTGCTTGTTATTAAGCAATTTTTGTCCCTAAATATTGTTTACCCTCGGAAGAGTACCATCACTTACTTTTGAAAACGGAAACATAATATCATTATTGCAGCAAAATATGCTATGCGCTCTTCTGAAAAAGCATGCTACAGTGCCCTTTTTTAAACTGTACACATATTAGCCGGCGGATATGAAAATGAAAATATTTTTGATAATGTAAAACAAATTAGCACTAATCTGCTTTAATTTGCAATAATATGCTTTAATTTACATAAAATTGCTATAATTTGCTGTAATTTACACTAATTTGTTTTAATTTGTGTTAATTTGCTTTAATTTGCACTAATTTGCTTTAATTGCACGAATTTGCTTACCAAACAGTACCCTTCATTTTTTTTAAATTTCTGAAATATTTTTTAAATTCGTAGTCAGCATAATATCAAAGTGTGTACATAATAAATACGAGTAAATGCCACGCGGTCTAAAACCACGCCGTCTAATACCCACGCGTCCTAATATCCACCCGGTCTAATAACCACCCGGTCTAATATTTCTCCCACCACTATGAAAATTCGAGTAAAATCCACGCGGTCTAAAACCACGCCGTCTAATACCCACGCGTCCTAATATCCACCCGGTCTAATGACCACCCGGTCTAATAACCACCCGGTCTAAAAACCATCCCGTCTAATAGTTCCCCCACCACTATGTCCACGTCATATAAACTCGTTCTGTTTGACTTTCCCCGTTTCCCCAGTAATAGTAATAGTATAAAATAACTCTGTTAGAATGCGCAGCGCTATTAGGTTGATTAGGTTATTACGTATAGTTCAGTATAAAAGTATGTGCAACGTTTATTATATTTTACGATTTATTTATATGTATGGATGGAATTTTTCCCGCGTTTTCTTTGTCATTCATTATCTCAAATTCTACTGAACATTTGTACGTCTAAACGAAGAGCTGATCAAATTTTGGTAAAAATCTGCCAAACGGAAATGGAACTTGCAAAATCTTAGAAAAAATCTGATGTGGCGAACAAATGATCTCTCGCCATACTCTACTATTTTACTTATATTAATAAGTGTGTATGAAAGTATTTGCTCACAAATATACCATTGTAGAAGAGAATTCGGGGATTGTAGTTTTTATAAATAATATTATTAAAGTTTATCATGACATTATAAATAATTAATAAATGACATTTCATATTTTCAATATCAATTTGTCAAAAAGTCAAGAATTTATATGACATTAACACTGAAAAACTGATATATTTTATTTTTTGTTTTCATAGGTAGGCAACGCTGTAACTTAGATAGTATTTCTTTTTATAGTTCTTTGCGTTTTATTTTGTGTTAGTGAAGCAGTAAGAAAGAACAACTTTTTGTCGATATTTTGAGTTGTTTAATTTAACTTAGGGTTGGTGGAATAACAAGAAAATAACACATCAAAAAATGAAGGCTAGAATAAAAAATCTGACGTGGACACCACATGACTTCCTTGTACGCCTATTAAACTGTTCATACTTAATAACCAAAATGTACAATAATATAAAACAATCTGACGTGGCCACCACAAGACCTCCCGCCATATACCTACTTTATTCTTTTAACTTATTATACAAATATATTAATATATAAGTACTACTACTACTGCTACTACCTTATACTCACAAATATATTTTAGTCATTTTATTTAAACTGCAGAAGAAGATATAAAGCAAACTTTACTATTGTCACTGTCATGTCATAATCATTTAAATTTTACGTAGTAACAAATGTTAATCGATCATGGACTACAAGATACCGAAATACTAAATTATAAATATATACTTTAATTATTCTTAAATGATACCAGATACAAAAATATTTATAAAATACCGATTGTAGTTAATAATCACATAATCTTTCATTTAAAATAAAAAAATTTGTCTTAAATGAAATATTTATCGAAATATTTGAAAAAAGTACTACTTCCGGTTTGCAGATTGAAACCAAAAATAGGAGGTGCACAACTAGATGCTATAACTGTCCTAAATACAAAATTTCAACTTTCTACGTCTCACCGTATTTGAGTTATGCGACATACATACGTCCGTCCGTACGTACAGACGTCACGACGAAACTAGTCATAATGGATTCAGAAAAGGTCAAAACGGATATTTCCGTCAAAATCTGAGAACCGAAATTTTTCGCGATTACAATACTTCCTTTACTCCGTGTACAAGGAAGTAAAAATGTAATTTGCGATTTATGGTTTCAATGCAATATTTTTAGAGATGCAACGAATAGTAAATGTGCCGAATACCGGCGAATATTATACCGTACTATCTGCCGAATATCCGAATATTCGGCGAATATTCTGCACCCTTTTGATGGCAAATGATAAACTTACAAGGACTGTGGAGGCTGTTTTGAATGCAGAGAAACTTATTTTTTGCTGCATAATTTGCCGCTTTTAAATTGTAATAACGAACAGTTTATCATTTTTATTTTTTATCAAAATTACTAGATAAAGTTTTTGACAATATTTTTCTTTTTTTAGTAATAATAATTAATAAAAACTCATTAATATACATATATTTTTGTCTGTGAATGTAAGTTACATGTGACGTCAAAGTATTCGGTATTCGGCCGAATAGTAAAGTATTCGGTGTTCGGCCAAATAATGAAAAACTTGCGGAATAGGCAGAATACCGAATAGTTGCCCAATATTCGTTGCAACTATAAATATTTCATTCAACTGATAAATTTATTCTGCGATTTATCAGAGGTTTCAAAAACCGGTCCTTAGCCGAATAAATTCGTTAATATTAAAAAAAATTCTGAAACAATTTTCTTATTTAAAACAAATAATTAACCTATCAGTTATTAATTACTATTGTACAAAAATTTCTCTGTTGAAGTCATTATCAAAATGATTACAGTTAACTGCGGAATAATTTTACCAGTCGAATAAAAATAGTTTCAGTTAGAATTAAAAATTTCGTTTATAGCTAATAACTTAAAGGGTATAACCGGATAAGAGGCTGAAAAGTGCCCCCAAAGCAAATGATTAGTAGCGATTTATTTTTAGATGAAAGGTCTTTCAAAATCCCGTCTATTTTCAAAATTTTAGGTTCATAAACTCATATTTATGGAACTTTTTTCGTTTTATTTTTTTTCTCCGATTCTACCGCATAAATCGAGCTGAAAAGATTATATTCAAAAGAAAAGTTAATTTTACACCTAAAATAATTTTTCTAATTAATTTTGGCACCAAATTCAAATAGAAAAAATATTTTAATTTTTTTAAATCTGTTTTCGTATTGTAGGAACTCGATTATTGTTTCAATTTATTTCGTGTAATTTATCTAAGAGAAATCTACAACATACTTACCTATATTTTTTTCAGATATGTAAAAAGTGTTAGAAAAATTAAAAATTAATTTTATCACTTTACATATTTGAATTTCCCGCTTAGATTAAGAAAGTAATTGAAATATTCATCGAGTTCCTTCAATATGAGAATTGATTTTTAAAATTAGACATAAATTTTCTATATGAATTGGAAACCAAAATGAATTGAAAAAATTAATTTTAGGACTAAAATTGTTTTTTTTGTTTGATAAATTTTTTTAAATGAGGTTAGAAAGCAGAAAGGGTATAGCGGAATACCTAAGCAGATCAAAAGGGCTCCCAAAGGAAATTAATAATCGGGATATCTGGATGAAAGATAATCAAAAATGCTGTTGATTTCGCGAAATTTCAGCTTCCTAAACCGTTTTGTTTCCGATTTATGATGGAAAACGTGAATTTTACGTTTCATTTTTTTCTCAGCGTCTATGGTATGTATCGAGCTGAAAAAAATTCTACCCGAAACAAAATAGTATATTACATTACAAGTCATGAAAATGTTTCATTGCAGACGAGGAGGCGTTTGAAGAATGCGAGGATGCGCAGCGTCCGAGCATTTCTTCAAAGCCTCCGAGTCAAGCAAATACATTTTTATGACGCGTGATGTATTCTATTTTTTTTAAATCGGCAATTAAGCTTAAAATTATAAAAAAAATTAGGTTTGCATAAATCATCAGAGCTGTGACAAATCATCAGAGCTGTCACAAATTTTAGAAAAAGTTGTCATGACAAGTAAACAAAGTTGAAAGTAAAAATGACTAGGCATGAAAATAAAATTTTCATGCCTAGTCATGAAAATCTTACTTTCATGCCGCAAATTAGTCTGGAAATGACGATTTTCATGCCGATTTTGAAAAAAATTTGTTTACATCTGATGGTATTTTTTTCAAATTGTTTTGGCGCCAAATTCAAATAGAAAAAATATGTTGGTGTTTTTAAAATTCATTTTCGTTTATTTAATGAAATTTTACAACATATATTTTTTTCAGAATTTTAATCGATGTGGAAGATGGTTGAAATAACTAACACTTTTTACACATTAAATATTTGAATTTCGCTTCAAAATTGCAATTAAAAAATGTGTTTTTTCCAAATTTTATATTTTTTTAACCAGAATTTTAAACGTTTATTTACAGACATATTGTATAGTATTACGCTGGTCAAGTTACGTTTTTTGGTTAAAAAAAACTACTCAAATCCCTGCAATATCAAATCCACGTAGTTTTCAATATTTCGGCTCTTAACTTAGGTACATTCAATTTACTTATTTGTTGAAACGAAAAAAAAAATAACTTAATTATTGTAATATTTTGATTTCAACATTATTTGAATTTGGCGCTATAAGTGTCATGGGTGATTTTGCAGTGTGATGGTTGTGTTCAAATAGTAAAAATGTTTATTTATTTGCAAATCCCCACAATAAAACCATTAAACCCCCGTCATTAAAATTTATATTTTATATTTACATTGAAAATATAATGTAAGTTGATATTTAAGGTTTAACATTATTAGGTTTTAATACTTATTCATCGTCACTGTCTTTAGTTTTTTACTAAAAAACGTAATTTTGCCAGCGTAATACTATACAATATGTTTGTAAAAAGACGTTGAAATTCTGGTTAAAAATATAAAAAAAATTGAAAAAATTTGGAAAAAACACATTTTTTAATTACAATTTTGGCGCGAAATTCAAATATTTCAAGTGGAAAAAGTGTTTTTTATTATTTAAACTATCTTCCACATCGATTAAAATTCTGAAAACTAATTTTATACCTAAAATTATTTATTAAATTCATTTTGGCGCGAAATTCAAACAGAAAAAAATCTGCTGTGGCCAGTACACGACCTCTCGCCTAATTCTGCTTATTCTACTAATCTAATAAATAGTTTTACTTACATTTTAATAGTTTCATGGCCATGTTATATGTAAACGATAACGTAAACCAAGATGCAAGCAAAAGCTGTCAACAGTACTGTCACTGTCATAGTCATTCAATTTTTGAGTAGAAACAAATTTCATATGATCATGGACAACAAGATACTGATATTTCAAAAAAGTAGTATATTTGTACTTTATTTTATTGTTAAATACTACCAGATTTAGCAAATTGTATTTCAAATTAACTGTACCCATAGATAACCATATTATCATTTATTTTTAATTGCAAAAATTGTCATAAATAAATAATGTACCAATATATTTAAGGAAAACTATATAAAGCTTCAAAAAGTACTACTTCCGGTTTGCGGATTTCTACCAAAATCTTATCCGGTGTTAAGATACTTATTTAAACCTTAAATATGAAATTTAGTTATTAAAGGCTTGATACTTTTTAAGTTATCGTGGACGAAAAATCGTCACATACGTCCATACGTCCATACGTCCATACATACATACGCACACACACACACACAGACATCATCGTGAAAATATTAAATTCGTATTCTAGAGACCCTAAAACGTGCTTATCCACCAAAAACTCATACTCGAAAATTTTGACCCATTACAATACCTCTCTTATAGAATATGAGGCGAGAGGTAAAAATATATTAATTTTTTTAAATCTGTTTTCGTATTGTAGGAACTCGATTATCATTCAATTTATTTCCTGTAATTTATCTGAGAGAAATCTACAACATATATTTTTATCAGATATTTAAAAAGTAAAAATATCGACCATTTTCAAACTGCCATAACTCGATGTATTTTCAATCGATATCGATGAATCTTCGAGGGCGAGAAACTTTGAAGTGTCTACTTTAAAGTCATGCATGCAAACTTAAGCGCAACCCCCTCCGCCCCTCTCTAGCAATCATGTGCAAAAAAAAGAATTTTAATTTTAAAAATGTCCAACTTTGAGGATGTGTACGGAGTTTAAACATTTTTTTGACTTGATCCACCAAAAGCGCACTAAAATTTGTTCAATTCCCTGTGAAGGACTCAAAGAACGAAGTTCCTACGATGATTTGGCACAAAGTTATGAATTTTTTTTTGGGCATTTTTTTGTTTTTCGCACCTAACTCAGCCACTTTTCAACCAAATTAGATGATTTTTTCGGGGAAAAACCCATAGTGGCTCTACTTTAAGGGGGTAAACTCAGATTAGTATGATCGATCTGAAAATTTCACGAATGACATTTCTATTAGCTGTCAGAATGACAGTTTTCATATGTTTTTAGTTGTCATGAGCATGACAAAGATAAATAAAAATTTATCCACTTGTGAAAAGTTTCCAAAACATGGATTGTTTTATATAGGAGTGTAATAGTTATTATTAAAAAAAATAGAAATCGTGAAATATATTAAATGTTGCACATACTTTTATACTGGACTAATAACGCTGCGCATGCTAACAGATTTATTTTATCCTATTACTGGGGAAACGGGGAAAGTCAAACAGAACGAGTTTATATGACGTGGACATAGTGGTGGGGGAACTATTAGACGGGATGGTTTTTAGACCGGGTGGTTATTAGACCGGGTGGTCATTAGACCGGGTGGATATTAGGACGCGTGGGATTAGACGGCGTGG
Source organism: Agonum fuliginosum (assembly GCA_947534325.1). NCBI lineage: Eukaryota > Metazoa > Arthropoda > Insecta > Coleoptera > Carabidae > Agonum > Agonum fuliginosum. The sequence continues at coordinate 21,090,386 of OX384040.1, forward strand.
TTTTAGACCGCGTGGATATTACTCGAATTTTCATAGTGCTGGGAGAAATATTAGACCGGGTGGTTATTAGACCGGGTGGATATTAGGACGCGTGGGTATTAGACGGCGTGGTTTTAGACCGCGCGGTATGCTTCGATAAATACTTGTAATTTTGGGAAATTCTCTACAGACGACTTGAAGAATATTTCACTGAAAATTCACAATCTTTTCGCGGCTTATGCAACAAATATAAACAATTTTCACGTAAACCGCATAACCGGAAATCGTGGTTTACAAACGGCCCAAACCATTTCCTGCCAAATTACTTTCGTAAATAACTTATTGCAGAGAATAAGTGTTTCAAATAACTGCCAGATTTTCAAAGCATTCGCGAATTCATTATATTTTAATTTAACGAATAATTGCTGGTGAATGAGACTGTTCAATGTTTAGAACATCAAATTCTTAAAAGGAGAGCACTTTGAATTCAGGAGTAATAGTCATTATTTCGCCAAATTAAAGTTATAATATAGCATATTATATAACTACGAAATACATTTGAACCTCCAGCGTATCTTTATACAGGTTGTTAATATGTAAGTATAGTATAGCTGAGTCAAAAGAGCATAAAAAACGTAATTCACTGTTATTTCATTTCTGCAGTCTTTCGTTTAGGTGCAAGAGATCTTTTAAGTCGTCCAATTAAATCCCTACATTTATTTAAGATGTTGTATTATTTGCAAAATTTTAAGTTTAGATCAGTGGCGTTACATAAGGATGAAGATTTTCCCTTTTCAATAAATTCCACACTGTAAATGTAGATGTACTTAACTAATGAACTTCGAGATAGAACAAGAACTAGAAGAAGATATAGTAAGAAAGATAAAACAACAGCGAGCAAGATGGTTAGGGCACGTATGGAGAACAGATGACAGCGAAACAATAAAGTCAATAGTACAATGGGACCCAGGTGGTAGAAGAAGAAGAGGCAGACCGAGATCAAAATGGCTAGACGAAGTAAAAGAAGATTTAAGAAGAGCAGGCATCAAGAACTGGCAAGAAAAAACAAAACATAGAAAAATATGGAGAGAAGCAATAGAAAACATATAAAACAAGAAACAGGGACTGATCCTCCCTAAAAACCGGATTTAGAGAGCTCTACGAGCGGCGATACTCCACTGGAGTGTAAAGCCACTATATATATACTTAACTAATTGATGAGCGACCTCTAGAATGCTTAGAGATGGATCATTTTCAATTAAAGTTAAAATTTCTTCATCTCGTTGCACAGCATTATCTACTACAGGTCTACCCATATCAAAAATATTTTTTCTTTCGTCGCCGAACTCTCTCAATCTTCTATCAACACTTACGAATGTCCTTCTGTTGTCTGTTCGGCAATCTTCCTCTGTATAATCTGACAGGTTTTCTGCTATTTCCGCGTGCTTCGCCATACATTAAGTGCATATCAGCATATTCAACAAAACTTTCCTGTCAAAATTTTAACAAACTGACAGATTCTTGGGACGCCACTCCTTAAAAAATTACACTTGACATTTTCAATTGCACCGAAAATAAAATACTCCCTACTTGATTTAATTTTTTTAATGAATTTAAAAAATCAGCTGTGATGGTCAATTTAATAACTCTTTTGCGGGTTAATGGAGTCACTGAGGAGGATACAAAAATTATTTGGTAGGTACTCCTGAATCTTTCCTATTCTCCATATAAGCGTGGTGCTATACTTACATAACACCCTGTAACATAAAGCCCTGTTAGAACGAGAATTTTTTGAAGATTCTACCAATATTCTGAATCCTGGAAAAGAAGAATTTATAATTTATTGATTCAAAATCGTGAAACTTCTTCTTTTCCAGGATTCAGAATCTTGGTAGAATCCTCGTGCGAACAGGGCTTTACGCAAATATAATGAAATTTTGGATTCCGAAACAGCTAATGTAATATTCATCCTACCAAATGATATGGTAAAAAATTAATTTATTTTGTTCGTGTTTTGCTTGCGAATATCGGCTCCCCTTTTGAGTTTTGTGTTTATGTTTTCGTCCTTTCGTTTATTATGAATATTAATACCTACATTGTTTTTCTGTCCATTGTTTGGAACTTTTACGTTAACTTTATTACATGGATAAAGAATGAAAGAGAAAAAACCAGCAAAAAGTTTCAACACGATAAGAAAAAATTGAGATATTAGCTACTGCATATTTTATAATAATTTTATTTTGAGAGAGTAGAAAATCGAGACAGTAGCTGCGCGGGTTAAAGCACAGCTCTCTGCATGTGATGACGTACGAATTCGGAGTTGCGTGGTTTAATTGTCTTGGGCGACAGTGTGTGATAGTAAAACATCTTGCAATTAAATCGCACTCGGACGCTTCAAGCTGACCACTTGATCGTCTCAATCGTAGGCCTGGTTGGATAAAGAATCTCTCCGTTGCCGGTCGTCGCACGGATTGAGGTTCTGACTGCACCAAAATGAATCGGCCAAAGTGGTTAGATTCTACTACCATCAAAATAAATAAATAAAAATAAAAAGGATCTGGCAACGTTTAAATATAAATAATAATAAGTATTCAAATGGAGAATTTTCACTGAATTTGAGACATAAATAATTTTGAAAAGATGAATATTCGACTGGAAAGTTGCTGTGGGAAGTAAATAGTCGGGAATGCAGTCAATTTTCTATATTTTCTACACTGCATTCCCGACCATTTACTTCCCACATAAATAATTTTGTTGAATTAGAAATTGTGCAGTTACTGGAAGGTCAAAGCTGTCAGGATATTTTTGACTTCTGAGACAAAAGTTTAGATTCACAATTGCCGTAAAATGTCCGAAGGGATACAAATAAACTCACTTTCACTATCACTACAACATTCTGCATGAAATGTCATTATTTTTATCATAAATCACAGCATAAATGCGCAAAATTACAAAATTTAACTGTCAGTATTTAGATTTTGCGTTAATGTTTTGGTTTTCATACATTTGGAAATATTGTATTTCCATTTTTTTTAAATTAATTTTAAATATTTCTCACTTTCGTAGAAATATAGTATGTTACACACTTGCGGAAAGGATCATTGAAAAATTTGTATGATTGGAGAACTCGCTAACGCTCGTGCTCTAACTATCATACTACTTTTTCAATGAAGCCCTTACCACACTTGTATTAAAATATACTATTTGTGTCTTAAAAATAGAGTTCTTTCACATTTCCAATATGATTGATTCATAAAAAATGACTTTCATATTCCATAAAAATATTTCGTATTCTATATAAATTTCTTTCTATTTATTTCCTCAAACTCATCTCCAATATATTGTGTGCTGTCGTTAACAGTATACTGTTTATATTTCGCTGAAAATTTCTCAAAGCAAACTCGGCTGAATGTTCCTCTCCTGAAGCTGAAAACATTTTGTCTACTGCAGCGATTTTTAAATTATATTTCTGAAGACTGAAGCACTGAAGCTATAAGCGATGAACCGAAAACAGAAGAAAAGTGGAAAAGTGCTTCCACGCATACAAGGGGACCATGTAAATAAATAAAAAGTTTCGCGACAGTAGGTGAACGCTTTCCAGACGAAACTCAACCAAAGAATATTGCAGGAAAATAATAGCAACGCGATTTTCAACTAAAATGAATACTAGACCTTTTTAAAAAGCTTTGATTGTTTTTCAATAACATCACATCACACTTGGGTATAGCAGCTGTGTTACCGCAAATCATTTTCATAGCACTTCATGCATTTTATAATAAAACTAAAAAAATGTGAAACAATTATAATAGTAACTGATAACTGTCATACACAAACTATAAAAAAATTATTAGGTATGATTGATCTTTTTTGTTTTCTTGTCATTTTTATAGCACTCCATGCAATTAATAAAACATAAAAATATTATAAACAACTATTCGCGATTCAAATTAAGAAATTACTATATGCAACCCGCATCGTAATGACGTCACGATATCACAAAGTCACAAGACTGTATCAAGCGTTCACAGATTACAAATAATATAGTATTTCACCAATAGTTTTTTTTCTAAGTAAGTAAATTAAGTATATTAATGATTCTATTACTTGCAAACATTTAAATTTATTATCTCAGAGTTCAATAAGCCCACGAAATGTCAGAATCAGCCGATTTTAATCCCAATCTTGACGTCACTTTTTCTAGTTCAAAATTTAGTCGCTTGGTGCGTATCGCTTAGCTTGAATCGCGAATTGTTGCTAACTTTAGAACGATATATTCAAATAATATCAATTTTATTGACATGACTATGTGTAGCATTTTTGAAGATCTATCATTTGATATGCCACAAAGGGTATATTGCCATTTAAGATTTTAAAATTGAGAGTGGTGGGGCTGAGATGAGTGATTTAAAAAATATATATTAGTAAAATGTGCCTCCTAGATGTTAAAACATAGCGCAAACTGGGTATGCCTAGCACAATACGTTCCCAAGTTAAGGGTGGATCGTCTTAAGCGCGCCATCTTTTATATCTTGGTAGATAAACTGAGACTTCACCTGAATACGAAGTTTTAAAACATTTATTAGCTGTAGAGCTCCATTTTATATTAATAAGCCTATGTAAAGTAATATTTTTGAACTTGATTATTTCTAAATTAATTAGTACTCAACTTGGATGTGTCGGCTTTATAAATAAATAAACCAGTAAGAGGCGTATAAACGTAAACCAAGTACATAATTTATTTTGAAATTTCGTACCACAAAACAAAATACCACAACCGAATTTATCTCCAATTTCACCCTCCGAAATTAGATCTCATTGTAAAACACCGAACCGTAAATAAATAAATTAGCATATTGCAACAAATAACAAGTTAATATGAGTAAGCGAAGTAACGAACCCAAAGCTTAACATCGTTGTAAACTTCCTGCGTGCTGGTCAGTTTGCTGCTAAATTTACTGAATTTATAATGCGCAAAGTTGGCAATCCTGCAGGGTTATTCGCTGTCACTGCGCGGTTGGTAACACTCGATGAATGAGAAAACTGTTGTGTTTTGCAATGAAGCAAAAGTTTCAATACGAGTATGTTGTTAGTTATAGTTCAAGGCGCGGACAACTTTTGTTCTATTTATGGACAAATCATTTAAACTTTAGCATAAACGGTAAACTAAGTACAGATTACACTTTTGCATAAGCAGTAAATATTATTATTATAAACTTTGTTTTAACCAGGAAACCGTAACGAACCACAACTATTTTAGCAAACCGCGCACCAAACTGAACCGATTGTTGTGAACCGGTTCGCAACGGTTTAAAGCATTAATTGTCAAAAGTTTATTAAATTTTTATGAAACTTGTTGTATTTTCTATAGTTTTTTTACATTTTAGTCCAAAACTGGAACGAAATTTTAAAATTAGGTAATAGCTTGTTATTTAATAAATAATTTTACCGAAACCGGACCTGAACCGCTTTTCCGAAAACCGGTTACCGGTTCATTTCAAGAAGAAATATAAAAACCGGAACAAAACCGAACCCTATGAAGCACAATTAACCCCGAACCGAACCTGAACCGTTATTTTGTTCGGTTCCAATCCCTGGTTTTAACATATTGTAATTAAGGGCGTACTTAAAAGTGAAAAACCGTAACATGAAGTCTGTAATGGTAATGTTTTTAACTCCATAATAGTCAAAATCTTATTATACGTCATAATTTCATATTTTAAAAATGTGTTTTTTTTTCTAAAATTACTATTGGCACGTAAGCGACACTTTTACATGGCTCATTTTGCACGAGCTTTCTGCAAAAATTTCGGATAAACGATGAAACCCACAATGAAAATTATATTAGACAATGAAAATATATTTATTTCTAATTGCCTTATTTTACAAATATGTAATGTCTATATAATAATAGTTCATTTTGCATAAAATTCATTGCAATTTGCTGAATTTTACTCCCTCTTCTTTCATTTCTACTGCAAATTATATTTATTTTCAGGTAGGGTCAACTGGGGTAAATATGCAACACGTAAAAATTAGGGTAAAAGTGAAACAAGCCGGCAATAAATTAACAAATTTCTTTATTGTAAAACTGAAAGCGCTATTATTTTACTTGTAGTTTATTGAAGACGATATAAAAATATGACATACATAATATAAGTTTTGTACTGTCCACGAAGTATTTTCTAAATCGGCGTAAAAATGTGTAAATTAAATATCAATTTTTGTTGCATAACTTTCCCTGTAACTGCAAAATGAATTGCAGTTTCAGTTTTATATTAATTTTGCACAGAGCAAATAGATCACAGATGATATTGTTTTTCTCATTTTAATTTTTGGTTAATTAATTTCTATAGAATAATACTTTAAAATTTTGGGAAAAAATGAAACGCAATTTTGGGAAAAAATGAAACAGCATGTGGGAAAATATGAAACAATTTTATACACGTTTGTGCAGGACTAAACACGTGTTCGAATTTCGTGGTGTGTGAATACAAAGAAGTTAGCAGTTAAATTTGTTATATCTAAAGAGAAACATCTTGAAAATCAGTTAGTTTTAGTTGAAGTTAACAATACCCCCGAAAAAAGAGTTAAAAGCGGCAGTGCAAGATTTTTATTTATTTAAATAATAAAAATGAATATAAATTAATGGAAAATGATATTTCAATCATTGAGCGTGAAGCTATTTCAGGAATTCTTCTAATTCCACAAAGAGTTAAAATAAGTGCTGACAGTAAAATATATGTTTTTCCAAAACAAATAGTTGAAAAAACTATTAACTTTTGTTTCAGTTTTCCCCATAATTTTTACTTCCTTGTACGAAGTAAGGAAGTATTGTAATCGCGAAAAATTTCGGTTCTCAGATTTTGACGGAAATATCCGTTTTGACCTTTTCTGAATCCATTATGACTAGTTTCGACGTGACGTCTGTACGTACGGACGGACGGACGTATGTGTGTCGCATAACTCAAATACGGTTAGACGTAGAAAGTTGAAATTTTGTATTTAGGACTGTTATAGCATCTAGTTGTGCACCTCCTATTTTTGGTTTCAATCTATAAACCGGAAGTAGTACTTTTTAAAAATATTTCGATAAATATTTAATTTAACACAAATTTTTTTATTTTAAATGAAAGATTATGTGATTATTACCCAAAATCGGTATTTTATAAATATTTTTGTATCTGGTATCATTTAGGAATAATTAAAGTATATATTTTTTAATTAGTATTTCTTTATCTTGTAGTCCATGATCGATTAACATTTGTTACTACGTAAAATTTAAATGATTATGACATGACAGTGACAATAGTAAAATATGCTTTATATCTTCTTCTGCAGTTTAAATAAAATGACTAAAATATATTTGTGAGTATACTAGTATAATATGTTAAAAGAATTTTTTATATTATTCTACATTTTAGTTATTAAGAAAAGTATGAACACACAAGGCGTACAAGGAAGTCATGTGGTGCCCACGTCAGATTTTTATATTTAACATTATACTGTTAATCAAAGAGTATTGTTTATTTTTTAAATTTTACCCAGTTTGGCATTATTTTGTGAATCGTATTTGTGGTTACTTTTGATGTATTCCTATTATTTACAACAAAATAATAAATTGTTTTTCAACCTATTGCTTACTGATTTTTTATCTCCCTTGGACGATTTTTCTTTTATTTTGTACCTACGGAAATATAGCAATAAAAGCTCATATGGCACATGTTTTCAATGCAGTTTTTCCCGCTTATTTCATTTTTGCCCATTATATACCAGTGTCATGAATAGTATGGAAGTTATATGCTTGTTTCACATTTTCCCTACATTGTTTGACTTTTTTCCCAAAATCGAGGTGAAAAGTGAAACATTGTTTATAATATTTATAGTAGATCAGTTTACATTTTATTGAAATATAAAATACATTATTGGGAAGATCTTACGGATTTGCATATAATAGTGATATTAAGCAGTTCATTTTTAGTTTATAAGTCGCCTAAAAAGGGAAAGTTTTATATTTTGTTGCATATTTACCCCACTTGACCCTACCTATTCTTATTTAGCATAAGGCAATATAGAAACCAATGATTCTATTGATATATTTTTATGCCTTATTAGTTGTTTCTAGTTTTACAGAAATTTATGCAGATAAAGAGCATAAAAATTACTCTGAAAATGGTTTCGAGCGCGACCTTAACGTTATTCAGGTTCAAATCCAATCAGGTGCACATTCCAGTAAAACTGCACAAAAATCTTCTCATTAAAACCAGGAGAGATTTCACGGCTGGTAACCGTAAACTATTAAAATAAATGCATATTTAATTGAAATTACACTGCTCTATTTATTCCAGGACAAAATGGTGAAAGTTAATTATTTTTCAATATTCTAATAAACTTTTTAATCAACTTATAACATGCTTCTACATTATACAATATCTTAAGTAACTACTTGTAACTTGTGGCATTATCTTAATTACTTTACAAGAAAAAATGCATCATTCATACTCAGCTATCATAAATGACAAATTAGCTTAGTTTTCTTTTACAATACAAAGATAAAGCACCGCTTTTTAAATAAACAACGCAATTTAATGTGCGAATTAGCATCTTTTTAATTATAATTATTATAAAGTATTTATAACATTTATTAATATTGTATTTATTTCTAATATTTATAAAGCTAATATTTGGCCTCAATTATTTAAATATCGTACCGTTGAATATAACAGAAAAGTTTTAACAAATTCACCTCTCAAACTCGGATACAAATTTCAAACTTTGAAACAGCAGAACTTCTTGAATCGCAGATGACATTATGAAACCTTTGTTAATGAATCATTAAAATTCATAGCTTATTCATAATTACAAATCTGAATAGAATATAAGGAAAACGAACTTTTTACACGGGTAAGAAACAAATTGCTTCTAGTATTGTACTTTGAAAATTTCTTAGCATGATTGTTAATTGAATGATAAGCATTTTATGTAGAAACTTAACTTTCATGAATTTTTCAGTTTTAAATTTTAAATTTCTTGTTCAAATTTAGCCAGGTAAAAATATCAGTTTAACTGTAAATAGAGGTGGATGGATAGAGCAAATTATAACATTATAAAAACAAAATTGTTGTTCACACGAGGAAAGTTTTCACAAAAAAGTTTTTTATAAGTGAAACAAATGCTAAGAATTGTCATAAATAAAAACTGTCAATGCCGACCACACAGGGAATTTAAATAATTTTTTCAAATATATTTACGATCTTTACAGAAATAATTCGTTTCCTCCACGGTTTCCCCGTATGACCGCTATTGACAGTATATTATACCGGGAGTTTTTTTTATTAGTAAACATAGGGCAGGTCATTACCATAGTTACAGTGTTACAGAATGACAGCAATGTATTGGAGCGTCTTTTTTATCAGTAAACATAGGGATAATTACATACTAAAATAAATATAAATTAAAGAAATGATAAATTATTTATTTATATTTTCTACACTTAAGAACTAGGTAGATACCTACATTAAGCTAATGAGAATTTTTTTAAACGAATTAAATGCTCAAAATTGGAACCATTATCTTCTAAACAATATCCTAAACGATTATAAAAATAATTTATAGCATTTGCTGGGGAGTAATATTTTGGAAGCAGCACTAATTCGATTTTTTAATTGTTCAACATTCATTCTGTCACCATTGTACACATTATTTTTTAAGTGTCTACCTAGTTCTTAAATTCTCATTAGTTCAATGTATCTCCCTAGTTCTTAAGTGTGGAAAACATAAATAAATAATTTATCATTTCTTTAACTTATATTTCATATTTATTTTCGTATGTTAATTATTATCCCTATGTTTAATGATAAAAAAAACGCTCTAATGCATTGCTGTCATTCTGTAACACTGTAACTATGGTAATGACATGCCCTATGTTTACTTATAAAAAAAACTCTCTGTATAACAGCTCCTAGCACTTGTTTTACTTTCAAGATACTTTTTAGTAAAAACTTGCCTTGTGTGAACATGGCATTATGTATATTTTTCTAGGTTCATAAGCTCAAATATACGACTCTTTTCTGTCCGTTGATAAAAAGAAAATTATAGCTATTAATATAACAAGAATATTATGCGATTTATAATACCGAGGATGTTGCTAAGCGACGAGGTGAAACCGAGTCACTTTGAAGATCCAAGGGGGCTCAAATCACATATATTCGCGTTAATTGTATCATCAACGACAGCGATGTTAAAACAAATCAATAATTTTATCTGTCAATTAGTTGACAAATTTGCATATTATGGAAGGTTTTGATGATATTATTATATATAATATCTATATTAAACTCACCTGTAATTAGTTTGTCTCATCTAATGAAATGGATTGTAATATGAATCTGCCAAATTTATTTTCAACAACTTTAGTCAGATTTAAAAATATGATTAAATTTAATTAAATGTACCTCAGTAACTATTTAACATTCGATTGTTATTATGATTTAAGATTCTATTTAATTTGTATGTATACACAATGTATTCATAAACTGTATTAAGTGCTTCTCTATTATTGGGAATTAATTCCTGTTGAGAAGCCGAAGTGCAAATAAATAAATCAATAAATAAAGTTCGTAATTAATGAATTATAAGTATCTAAGGTACCTATATTATAAGTAACTAATGTATTATGTTGTTTATAATTATCAATAAATGTTGCATATTAAAAGGTAATAACAGTTGATACAATTAAATACGTTTATAACTTTGAAAACTGTGAAATATTTCCGCATTCATCTGTAAAAATTTATGACTATTAAATAAAAATAAACGATTAGAATTTCCTTCTCGCCTAACAATGCTCAACATCATATGTTTAAATTACAAAGTCAAGATGCTCTAGTGCTTGTAAGAGTTATAATCTGGCTCGAATCCAGATCTCGGTATTCAGTCGACAATAATGCTGTTTATCTCTTATTTACATTAGTGAGAGTAGATAAACTTAGTTTACGCAAAGCTGAATTCAGAACAAAAAAGTCGTGAGTAGAAATCATTGCGACAAGGAATTTTCTTCAAAGTTTAAAAATAACAATTTTATTTAATTGAAGTAAATACAGACTACTTGTTAAAATTTCGATAGTGAGTTTTCAATGAATAATCACGTTTTGAGGTTCTTAGAACACGATTTTGATAGTTTCGCGATGATGTCTATGTGTGAATGGATGGGTGGATGAATAACTCAAATACCACTGAATAAAAAAATTTGAAATTTTGTACATAATATTCTGAGATTATATATGATTAGATATTGGTGTTGAGCGTTCAACCGGAAGTGGTAGATTCTTGAAGATCTGATGAGTTTTTCTGGAATATTTTGAAAATTTATGGATCAATAGGAATTTTTTTTAAATAACAATGTATACTAAATGTTACATTCTACAATTTGTATTCAAAATGTTTTTTCTATCTAGCATTTGTTACAATTTTGATTTATCTGCCTACCAATAAAAACGAAAAATAAAATATTTTAGTGTTAATGTCAAATAAATTTTTGACTTTTTGATAAATTGAAATTGAAAATATAAAATATCATTTATTATTTATTAGATCATGATATACTTTAATAATATTATAAAAACATTCTTCTACAATGGTACCTAGGTATATTATTTGTGAGTAAGTACCTTCATAACTTTTATATTAGTAAAATAGTATGGCGAGAGGTCATGTGTTGGCCACATCATATTTTTTTAAATGGTTTAAGGGATAAATTTATTATTTCTAATGGAAGTTGGTTTTACAATTTGGCCTTCTTCTTTATGGGGTTTTGAAGTTTTTAGAAAATTATTATTTTTTAACGTGAGTTCTCATACAGTTTGTTTGAATTAATAGCTTTGAATACCATATATTTTATAGGCATATAAGTAAGTACTTAATCTACTGATCACGGAACTGGAAGATTTTTTAAAAATTCTCAATTTTACTTTCGAAAAAGAGTATAAATAATTATCTCTGTTGGCTTTCCTCTTGTTTAAAATAATACAATTCAGTGAATTACTGTAAGAATGAAACAGATATCGACAATATTTATAATTTCTCGTATTGCAAACTACTTTGAGTGAAGATTTGCCCACGCAACCCCTTGTCGTATCATTTCAAATTCACGGATCAGATGAAATGTAATTTCAAGTTCCAAACACGATTTAAGGATCGATAGATATTCTCATCGTCGTCTGCCATCAGCATCAGCACAACACGCTTCTGATTTCATAGCAGAGATATTGGAAAGGTAAAAAGATTTGGAAGTGTTTATTTATAGAGATATAAAGTTGTGCAGTTGCTTCTGATGAACAGAGAGAGATGCAAACATCCACAGCGAGAGACACTAATGATGTTGCAGGAATTTTTAAAACACTTAAAACATGCGAAATGAATTTTTTCTACTTTCGTTAGGTAGACACTTATTTCACTAATTTGTGGTAGATAATGAACTTCATTATTTTACGCAATGGTCTTTATTTCACTGTTATAATATAAAACAACATTTATTAAAAAAATTATAGGCCCATTGAAAAGAAAAATGGTTTTGATTTTATACAGTCTAAATTTAAAAAAAAAATGTGGCTGTTATTGTTTTATGTCAAAATGTATCTGTCATTAATGAGAAAATTTTATAATTTCAAAAAATTGCACTTATTCAAAAGAAAGTAGAAAATTGATTTTTTCTCAATACTACATCTGCCCAAAAGCAGCCTGAAACTCATACTTTACTAAGAATGGTTCTACAGATGTGCTTTTTTAAAGTTTGAAAAATAAATTTTTCTACGCCTACCACCAAAATTTGCACTCCAGACATTCACTGCACTCTTCGACAGTCACCTTACAAACAGTAGAACAGCCGCGTGGGAATGTAATCGAAGATGCAGCATGAGCGTATCGTAATGATTTAAACATGCATGTTTCCTATCTTTGCTATGATACCGCGTTATTCACCAAAAATAAATAATGGCAATGTGTCAAAGTGAAATGTCATAGTGCATGTGAATTAAATATACCTAGAGTTGTAGAAAAACTTAGGCCCGGTTTTTCAATTTGGCGGTTAACTTAGCAAATCAGGGCATGGAAATAATATAACTGTAAAAGATAATACTTTAGGATAACTAGGGATAAAAATTTTAGACTGAGAAAATATTGACTCATATAATAGGAATACATAGGTAATTTGTGTTTTATGTTTGGCTTGGTTTGAAGTCAGGCGTAGTAATTAATGGAAGTAAGTTCAGCTCTGTACGTAACCCAATGAATATAGTAACTGTGTAACGATGTAATGTATCTGTCCCAGGGGTGTGTAATTTCGTTACAGTTACAGACTTGAACCGCGTGTGCTACTCACGTGAGCAACTGAAGTGGGAATTGATATGTTTTAAACTAAATGATACGATCATATTCTCATCTTACACACAGATAAGTTTGCGAGATGAAAGAAGTTCGGTCATGGCAATGGTCATGGTCATCTGTATCATGAACAAATAATAGTTATTTGTTTAACTAGACAAAAAAATATTAGATTTGCTGCCGCGGCTAGAGTTTCATAGACGAGGCGTAGCCGAGGCTATGAATCTAGCTTAGGCAGCAAATCTGTATTTTTTGCCATGTTACACACATAATTTTTCGGCGATTGTTATTCATTAATATTAATTTAGTGATTATTTTAAATATATTGATAGGTATCGCAATCAAATTATGTTGCTATGCGTATGTTGAGAGTTTAGGTATATGAAAAAACAAAATACGTTAAGTATGTTGATGAATTTTATAAATGTTAAATTTGTTGATTCACCATAGTAATAATTACTTTTGCTGCCTAGGCAGCAAAAGTGACACTTTGCTGACTGTCAGCTGTCAAAAAAACAGCACTTTTAATGTCAATCGCCGAAAAACAAATATATTTGCCTTTGTCGTACTTACATTGTCTAAAGCCTGTTTTAAGGTCTGTGCCATGTCATTATATTGAGTACGTGGAAACCTTTTAAAGTGTGTCGTATAGATTATGTCACATTCCTTATTTATTTTGACATAACATTGGTTTTAACCCAAATGTCAGTGTAATGTCTAATAAAAATGTACCAATAAGTTAAGAACAAAGCTTGATAAAATAATAAAAGCAAAATATAATTCCACTCTTATTGTATAAGCCATTAACAAAACACAATTTTATCTCTTTGACAGAGGATAAAAAGGAAGGTAACTTTTTGCAAGTGATAAAACCTTATTTACCTTTTTATTAGCAACCAAACAATAAACAAAACACTAAAATGTCATTTGCTTCATATTTCTAATATTTTTATTAGTGAAATGATTCGATTTTGTGAATATTTGTGAAAAAGAACCAAAGGTGTCGTTAAATTATCTCGTTGAATTACACTCGAGCATTTTATTTCCTCCGAATAAATTTCTGTTTGACATCTCAACCTTGTCACCTGACAGCAATTTGACTCGAAAAATTGTTTTAAAATAAAAACACTCCACTTACGGTGTCGTGATTTTATTAAACAATTTTTCTTTTCAAATTGCTAGGCAACAAGGTTTCAATACAAACAGAAATTTATCCGGCTAAATAAAACGCTCGTGTGTACAGTTGACAATAAAAACAATAAAAAATAAGTACAATTTAAAATATCCTATTCTCAATTTATTATAATATTTCCTGTAAATTTACCAATACAAACTGCTCTTATTTTCCATTAGAAAATGCGTGCAAATTCAGATTTATTTTTCTCCTTTGAAACACTTTACACTAAATATCTATGTTAAAAAAATAAAATACTCGTATATGTTATATTATGTTTTCTATTATGTACTAGATTCATTAATTTTATTGAATAAAACGTAATTAAATCAGCAAAACCGATTTAGAGGTTATACTGGTTTGGTTTGACGTTTGAGAATTGAAGTAAATATCATCTGATACAGCTACTACCAACCTTCTAAAAAATATGTTGCGTGTCACAAAGTGACCCTTGGCGGCATTCAGTTGCGTTTCACAAAGTTAACTTTGTGAACGCCAAATAGAAAAATCTGGTGTGGTCACCACACAACTTTCTTATACACAACTGTTTTCTGAATTCATTATGACTAGTTTCGTCGTGACGTCTGTACGTACGGACGGACGTATGTATGTCGCATAACTCAAATACAGTTAGACGTAGAAAGTTGAAATTTTGTATTTAGGACTGTTTTAGCATCTAGTTGTGCACTTCCTATTTTTGGTTGCGATCGTCCGTGCCAAAGGGGCACTATTTGTTTTTTTCGCATTATTCAAAATCGGTATGTCGTAGAAAGTTGAAATTTTGTATTTGAGACTAATGTTGCATCTAGTTGATCACCTCATATTTTTGGTTGCGATCTCCCGTGCCAAAAGGATACTTTACTTTAGGTATTTTTTTGGTTTTTTCCGCATAAATCAAATACGGTTATTATATTTTTATATTATTCTACATTTTAGTTATTAAAAAAAGTATGACAAGGAAGTCATGTGGTGTCCACGTCAGATTTTTTTGTTTTCAAGCAACTATGATTATTGAAATATATTTATTAATAATATATAATTTAATTTTTCTCAAAAAATGTTCTCTTAAAAGGAAATAATAGTAAATTAATTTAACGATACTTATTCCTTTCCTTATATCATTGTTAACATTTTATATTTGAAACATTTTTTTAGCTACTTCCATATTTGAAATAAATTAAATTTATTGTTATGTTTTAAGAAAACTTCCTCTTCCGGTTTTCGAAATGTTTCATAATTTTATCTTTTCTCATTCATGAGTTATTGAACATACGGACATACACACACACACATCCATCCATCCACTCACACAGACTTCAGTGCGAAAATGGTCAAAACGGATTCAGTGAACCTCAACCTCAAAACATGTATTTCCGCGAAAATCCCGACATCGATTTTTTTCATGATACCTAGACTTACTTATACTGTGTATAAGAAAGTAAAAAATCTGACGTGGCCGTTACAATACCTCTCGCCTTGACATTGAAGTATTATTATTTAACCAAATATTAAGCTTTAATATAAATAAAATACAACACCGTATAACATTTGATATAATAATATAAAATAATCATACATTATATTATTTTAAAATGCATAATGGACTTATAATAATTATGTAGGTAAATAAATTATATATTTCACAAATTTAATCAGCTCTTAGTTTAATATGTAATTTTATTTTATAAATACCATATTTACATAATACTATGTCCATTTAATATCTATACTATATCCAACATTTCAAAATTCTACACCACACTCTACACATGCCCTACACCACAGAGAAACCTCCTTGCCACAGACATCTCTTTATCTGTCACATTGACAATTTTATTTTTGTTTTAAATTTTATTTCTATTTCGTGATTCACAAATCGTGGTAGGTAAAATTATATATTTAAAAAAATTATATTTCTTTATTGGTTAAAGATATAGAAACAAGTAAGATTAAATATTGTACAATGTAATTTCTTCTTTCATGTGTGGTATGTCAAATTGTAACAATCGCATTATTTTATACAATTTTTGCAAAAAATGTTATAGTGCTACAAGAAAAGTACCATTTCCGGTTGGTGGATTTTTACCAAAATCTTTTCAGCTCTTCATTAACATATATAAATATATAATGTAAAATATTAGAATTTTATGTTCAGTAGAATTTCAGATAATGAACCGGGACGAAAGGCTATAGTAGGCGTACATACAGACTTTCATACACACACACAGACACACACACAGACACACACACAGACATCATCGTGAAAATAGTCAAAATAGGTTCTAAAGGTGCTAAAACGTGCTTAATGACAAAAATCTCGACATCGAATTTTTTCACGATCCCTATACCTCTCTAGGCGAGAGGTAAAAAGCATTTTTGACTTACGTTCGGACGAAAACAGTTTTAAAATTAAATAAATCACTGAGCCGAGTTTGTATTGCACCCTTAGTTAGATGAAAACTTTGCGCATAAACACTCGACAAAAACTTACCCCGCGTGCAATTATTATCAATTTATGCTGGGCGTTTATGTTTTTTATCATCGCTACACAAACAGAACACTGTGGAGTTCAGTTTGATATTCGGTCATATTTTATAGTTTCGTGGCTCATGTAAATGAAGATTTACACCCTCAGTTTGATCGTATTATTTATACATGGGGTAAATTGTCGGAAAACTCGTAGATAGAAAATAAATAATTGTTAAGATATTTTGCAGGAATTAGCAAAATATGCATTGAGACTTGTTCAATTCATGCCATTAATCCTGTTTTACATTATTAATGTCACCAACAAAACCGATACACACATAAATTGCCTTAAATCGGCTTGTGTATATTGTGGCAGTGTAATTTAAATTTAAATATTAAAATGTTACCAAATAGAAAAAATAGTATAAAATAAATCATTTTATAAAACTTGTCTTTTAGTAAACTTGCCCGAGGGCTCGTTTTACTAAATTTGGACGCCTGCGAAAAAATCATGTCTTACAAAACTTGTTCTTTGGGTATCGACTCCACGTAACTCTACACCGCGTTTGTCCTATGTTAATGCATAGAAACACTCGCTAAAAATACGGAAAAGCAGTCTAGCAATTTCTACAATGATCACGAAGTTTTATAGATAAAGCTAAATGTCATAAATTTATTTACAGACGAAGAATGCAACTAGGTTTATGTCGAGTTACATTTTCTAATAAATCTCTTAATAATAAGAAAAACCATGTAGAAAATTGCTTAAAACACACTTTTTCATTACTTTTGTATATGGATTTCAAAGATTTTTTCAGAATTCTAATTGGTCATAATCCTAGACTAATTCTTTTACAAATATCTAGTACCTGTTTTTCCTTTAAATTTTTAATATGCAATGAGTAAAGCAGAAACTGGTACACCTCTAAACACGCAATATTTTGTTATGGAGACGAGACCCTTAATATATTATCGTAACTGCATTATTCTGATAACTCATTCAGGTAAACGTTCCAGTTAACTGTGCGAATTGAAGCCAAATTTTAGTATTGTTTTAAAAAACTTTCAGACAATACCGTTTACATTTTTCGTAATAAATTAAAATACGATACCCAATAACCCTTATTAATACTAGCAATTAATTAATTGTACTGCTCAATGGCACCCAAATTTAATTCAATAATTGATCACATTACGTGTGACTGCATCTGATCTCACCTGGGACACAAAGCATGTGTGTGATAACTCTCTGCATCACACGGTCAGCATTCCTGAAGTGTAATATCGCCGGGGGTCTGTGGGTGTGTTAGTATATATGTATCTGAATGTGTGTATGTAGTGGACAATTAATTTCGTGGATTACCACTGCGACTAGATATAATTAACATGAAATCAGTAATCGAGATGTTTGGTTCTAATTGATTTAGTGAAATTAAATTGCTCATTGAATCTAGTTATAAACACATGTCAGTTTGTGGTGTAATCATATCCCACTTGACATGAATTGGCCATGGGATGTTAAAAAATATCTTATTCTTGTACTTTCAGTGATATTACCTAAGTCTATCCTAGCTACATCCTGAGTACGATCCAAAATTATTGCATACTAAATACAAACATCTCAGAGAATTACATAGGATGCATAATTGGGATATTATATCCAAATTATTAACATTGGGATGTTACATAGATGATAATGTTACTAAGGGCGGACTTTAGCAATCGCTAGGATATTGATAGGTTGTTAATGGGCAAATATAGCAAGTAACAAGCACATTCTAGAAATGTTCTGGGAATTTTATTTTGGCAAGTGGGATGGTATAATATTTATACCTATACCATTTACCCAATATATATCAGGTTGATATACCCAAATTTACTTTATTTATTTTATTTGATAAATTTATTTTTTAAATTTTACTACAGTTCTCTATTGCTACTAGATATCACTTCCGGTGAAGATATTTGTACCAAAATCTAATGAGCTCTTCCAATTTATATACAAATGTTAAATACCAAATATCAAAATTTTTGGGTACCTAATTCGTATTTGAGTTATCCGACAGACAGAAATCCGGTCCTGACCACATACCTACACACTCACATACATACAGACATCATCGTGAAACTATCAAAAATGAATTGTAAGAACCCTAATTCGTGCTCATACATTAAAAACCCACTACCCGATTTTTAGCATGATTCCAATACCTTCCTTTACAAGTATGGCGGAAGGTAAAAAGCAGTATCTCGACAACAATAATTTTCGGAGCATGTATCGTTCCATAGCGCCGTGTGTCTTACAAGACCTTGTTATAATATTCAGTGTGTCAGAGTTGCAACCAAGACCGAGTTGTTCCTAAAAGAGAGTTCAGCCTAAACAGGCAGAATATGTTAGGGATGTTACAGTTTAAAATCTCGCTTCGCGATGAACGGAACATGCGTCGAGAATTAGTGCAATCACTGAAATGGAATAGGTTTTTATTCAGAAATGATTTCCAATTGAGCATCAGATTCTGCTGATGTAAATGATCATAATTCAAGTGAACAGAGCACAATTGGAGCATTTCTGTCTCCGGAGATCACAAACTACAACACAATACAGAGTATGTGGACCAACACGTACTCCTACTGCTGTATTACAATCCGCAATCAAATATACACAGCACTGAACAGTATTAGTATTAGTTGCTGCTATCCCACTGTGACATAGTACGACATGTTCCACAGAGAGGGTGGGCATTACTGCTAGAGTGATATACCTATAGACCACTATAGTTGGTTTCTTAACTAAACGGAGCAATCTGAAGTTGTCTCGCTGAGCCGTATTTACACTGTGTAAATACGAGAACATATCACTAGATTTTTTTGGCGGCAAAATTAAATTTGATCTATCAGCGGGCAAACTCGATACAGTCACTGACAACAGCTGACGAGACAAGATGGAGAACATTCGTTTGTTTACATTACAAAGTTTGTGTGGTGTAAAACTGGTGTTACATCAGTCAATCAAAAACGATCAGTTTTAGCATTCCAACTTCAGATTGCTCCGTTTAGTTAAGAAATCAATTATAAGAATAGGTGTAGAGGTAATATATCAAATGATGCAATCAATACCTATGTAGTGATGCCGCCAAGATGACAAATTTCTCGTCTCATTCTCGTCTCGTCTCGAAATTATGAGACGATAACCACTGATCTCTCGTCTCGTATTTTCGAGATAAGACGAGAATTCAAAAATACGAGGCGAGATATAATTCTCTCGAGAAATCGAGAGTTCTAAAAACTTTTAATTTTTTTTATATTTTTCTCTTCGAAAATGTCAATATTTTAAAATTTACTTTCTTCGTAGCAGTTTTGGTTTTGATATAAATATTTTTATTGTTAAAATAAGAACTGAGTGCTTTAACAGAAACGTTAATTTGAATAACTATTAGTTTATGTTAAAAAAATCTGCTGTGGCCAGCACACGACCTCTCGCCTAATTCTGCTTATTCCACTAATCTAATAAATAGTTTTACTTATACATTTTAATACCAAGATGCAAGCAAAAGATGTCAACTGTACTGTCACTGTCATAATCATTCAAATTTTACGTGGAAACAAATTTCAAATCATGGACAACAAGATACTGTAATTTCAAAAAAAATAGAATATTAATTGTACTTTATTTTATTGTTAAATACTACCAGATTCAGCAAATTGTATTTGAAATTAACTGTACCCATACATAATTATATTTTATTTTATTTTTAATTGCAAAAATTCTCATAAATAAATAATGTACCAATTTATTTAAGGAAAACTATTTCAAGTTTCAAAAAGTACTACTTCCGGTTTGCGGCTTTCTACCAAAATCTTATCCGGTGTTAAGAACCTTATTAAAACCTTAAATATGAAATTTGGTTATTAAAGGTTTAATACTTTTTAAGTTATCGTGGACGAAAAATCGTCACATACATCCATACGTCCATACATACGCACACACACACACACACACAGACATCATCGTGAAAATATTAAATTCGTATTCTAGAGATCCTAAAACGTGCTTATCCACCAAAAACTCATACTCGAAAATTTTGACCCATTACAATACCTCTCTTATAGAATATGAGGCGAGAGGTAAAAACGGAGTTCTGTTGGACTCAAGAAGGGTTTTGTTAGCATAGATTAGTTGTTTATGTCAAAAAATGGAGTTCTGTTAGACTCAAGATAGCAAAATTATAATTAAAACACATTTTGCGTAGGGGATGTTGGCATGGGGATATTTTTAAGGGAATGTTGTCCAGGGGGAAATTGTCCGAAGGGGAAATTGTTCCAGGGGGAATATTGTCTAGGGGGATAATTTCCAGGGAGGATATTGTTCGGGGGGAAATTGTCATAGAATCATCCCAGCTATGCAATGTTATTTTGAAGTTGAAAAATACTGTAAACATGGCTCCAATATTTTTATAATAACTTCTGTATTTTGTAAAGAAATTAAGTAAAATAAAAAATATTAGAAAAAGGAAGCTTAGCTGCATGCTTCTTGCATTTAAATTTTTCTTGCCATTTATGGTGACCGAAAAAAATCATATCAAATGATGACAAAAAACCGCAAGAAACTCATTTTAAATTTGTTTTTACTTCAAATTCTTAAGCTAAAGACAAAAAATAAAAATATAGAAGCATTAAGACATCCTTTGTTAATACACTCATATGTAAAAGCATCATATATTTTAATTATAATTAAAGTAAACGTGGAAGGCGTACACCTCTGTAACGCTGTAAATAGTTACTATTTTCGTATTAATGACTCTTTAAGGATAAAACTCTAACAGGTTAAGAAACCCTCCTCGTTGTTTACCATCGTTTTCCACATAATGAATTCCTCGTATGAAGATTTGAAGTAATTTGCACATTATAATTAAAACGTGATCAAATGGGTTCGTTGCTCCTATGTGACTATGTAAAAAAACGAACGTTACGTTGTTTTCCTGAATATTAAAGGGAAATTATTGTCCGCTATGCCCGCTCAACAGTTTAATACGATGTGAAAACAAAATAAACTGCCATAGTATATTACATAATGAGCGAGAAAAGTGAACGATATCGTGTGAGTGAGAATGTTGACGAACGATTTGCCCCCATATTTACCAATCCCTATTTACCACCGTCCCTTTTTTACCACCGTAATTCTTTTACCAATCCATTTTTTACCAACATTATACTTTTACCAATCCATTTTTACCACCGTCCCTTTTTACCACTAATTATTTTTTACCACCAACGTATTTACCAACGTATTCTTTTACCAATCCATTTTTACCACCGTCTCTATTTTTACCACTAATTCATTTTATCACCAACATATTTACCAATGTGTTTTTTTACCAATCCATTTTAACCACCGCCTCTTTTTTAACAAAGCTAACAAAACCGTACTAAAGCACCACAAACTCGGTTTTGGTATTTACTACACTAACAAAGCTAACAAAACCGTACTAGAGCCCCACAAACTAGGTTTTTGTTTTTACTACACTAACAAAGCTAACAAAACCGTACTAGAGTCCCACAAACTCGGTTTTGGTATTTACCTACTACACTAACAAAGATAACAAAACCGTACCAGAGCCCCACAAACTCGGTTTTGCTATTTGCTACACTAACAAAGCTAACAAAACCGTACTAGAGCCCCACAAACTTGGTTTTGGTATTTACTACACTTACAAAACCGTACTATAGCCCCACAAACTATTAATGGTAAAACGGAATAGCGGTAAAAAAGTATGGTGGTAAAAGTTGTAATTGTAAAAACGGAGTGGTAAAAATGTATTAGTGGTAAAACGAAATAGCGGTAAAAAGTATAGTGGTACAAATGCAGTGGTAAAAATTGAGTGGTAAAAATGGTTTAACGCTAAAACAGGATAGCGGTAAAAAAGAATGGTGATAAAAATGCTGTGGTAAAAGTTGGAGTGGTAAAAATAGAATGGTAAATATGTAGCACAAGGTTGACGAACGAGCGTTGCCAATTTCGGAAATTTCACGAGCATTCGATAGACACTTTCCGGAGAGTCATGTACTCTATTTTTTCCACGACCATAAAGCCTATACCGCGCACTAGCGATTTTGTGGCGGTAACTAAAAAATCAGCAAACTAAAATTGATTTATATGAGGTAGCGCGCATAGGCAAGTATTTAATCAGAGCAACTACAAAATTAATAATTAGTGAACAAAGACATGCTACTTTAGTAACATCCATCTTGTAAAGGACAAGATGACAACTTACAGGTGCAAGTACAAGTCCACGGCAGGGATCGGTCACTCACTATTCCGGAATAGCGGGAATAGCCGAGAATAGAATTATTTCCTATTCCGCTTCGACGGAATAGCGTAATAACGATTATTCCCGTTATTCCGTCGGAGTGGAATAGGGAATAGGACGAAGAACGGCCGGTCAGCGCGAACCGACCGACCGGCACACGTGCCAGGTTAGGTCGCCTCCTTGGCACCACCTGTTGAAGAATGTTCAAAAATATTCCCTATTCCACTCCGACGGAGTAAAGGGAATAATCATTATTCCGCTATTCCGTCGAAGCGGAGTATCCCGTTATTCCGTCGAAACGGAATAGGGAATAATTCTATTCACTATTCCGCGGAATAGCGGAGTACCGATCCTGGTCCACGGCAACTCTATCTATACTATGTCCATCGAACACATAGAGTAATAAAACTAGTGGGCAGAGCCAAAACTGCGCAGTACAATGTGAGCAGAAGTAGGCTTTACAAGCAACAAATTTTAAAAAGCAGAAAAATTAAATAGTTTTATTTGAAATAAATATGGAAGAATTATATATTTTATCATTTATGTATAACATAATTTTAAAAGAAATATGAAGTACAATTTTTATTTATGAACGATTTTTTTGATGACCGATCTCAGCAATTGAGTTTGCCTAGCAGTGTAAAACTGACTTACCAATAGCAATACCGTATTTCAATTTCGCGCACATTTGTGGGAGGAGCATCTACTCTATCTGTTCGGTGGAAAGTACGCGGAGCTCAAATAGTTTTCATTTTTTTTTAAATCCTCGTTTTTTATGAAAAATGAACTGAGATTTTTTGAAACTCTAACAATTTAAATTACATGTGCATAGAGAATAGATTTTCATAATCATAAACATTAAGTTTTCATTTTCCAATTTTAATAACAATTTAAGTGAAGAAAAAATTAACAAATCAAATAAAGCAATTAAATTATTTTTCTAAATGTTTCACTTGATTCATTATTAAGTAGTTAAAAGTTATATGAAAATATTTTTAAAATTTTTAAAACTGTTATTGTTTAAAACTTGTTATAAACAAATAATGCATTGTTTAAAAGTTTTTTGAATGTTTTTTTCTCTCAAATATGTTAGGTACCTACTTGATTAAAATAATGATGTTATAAAAAAAATCAACCCTTAAAAAAATTTTACTTGTTAAAAAAGCATTTTTCATTTAACAACTTTTTTGTAATTATAAATAAATATTTAGGGTTCGTTTCTTTTCTTAAAATTATAATTAAAACAAATTCCAATATATGCAAACTTTACACGGATATATCTCACGATAGAAATCAATTTTTAAAATTTAAAAAATGCACATCTGTAGATCCATATTCTTTCTCTATTAAATGTTTATAAAAACATTATTCTGAAGTCAATAATAATCTGCCAGTTTACTCGCAACGAAACGAAAACAGTATTTTTCAACTTCAAAATGACATTGCATAGCTAGAATGCGGCAAAGTACGAGTTTTTTAGGCAGTCGTAGTAGTGGGGAAAAGAGTGGAATAGAAAAGTAAAATCGAGAGTATTACAGGAATTCGGAAAAATCATCACGTAGGTATTATTTTTTGCAGGCTTAAAAGTTAAAGTTCAATATTTGTTTTAGATATTTTAAGGGTGATAACCATAACCATCCTCGTTAGCTCATTAACATTATTTAATGAATTATAAATACTGTTTATGTCTGCTGGTATTTACCGTAAAAAATAAATTTATTCATAAGCATGCTGCTCTTCATTGCATGAGAAATTTTTTTAGTGCAGTTTAACCAGCACATATTACTAATGCATTTTTATTATTAACATCAAGAACAATTTCAAGTAATATAATAGCTTTTCGTGATAACGAAACATAAAATAATTTAGTGTTTTTTAACGTCATTGACATAATCTTATCACAAGTAAAACTTTTATGTGCGCAGTACTACTGGTTTTAATATTATTAATATTTTTATGAAAATGTAATGAACTTTATTGTAATTATAATGTTTAATTAATAGCTTGCATAATTATAATCCAATGTACAATAATTAATATTACTATCGATATATAGAGCAAAAATATGTATTAATGATGTTTGATTAATCCACATTAAATTACTTATCTTTAATTAATATTATTATATTATATAGAAATTAATTATTAAACAAAATAATAACAAAATATGCTTTCAGGATTATTTCCTGTATAACAGTAGTTGTTTATACCTACTTTGATAATTAATAAGTTTGTTTATGTTTTTGTAAAAGATCTATTACTTTAAAATATAGTGAACAATAAAATACATAGTTATTTAGGTAACAAGTCCGCAAAATAAGGACGAATTTATTTACGGCCGAGGCGCATGCCGAGTCTTTACATTAGGCTAACTATTTAAAGTTAGTCTAAAATATAACTTTAAAATAAAATTTTGAAAAACGTAGACCATGAAACAGTAAAAATCACTGAAAATAATCCTAAAAACTCATTACTTAGGTTATTTTAATGGATTGGACCCAGTAAATATTATTTTACGGATGATTTTAGAGAGTTACTAAAAATATTTATTTATTTAATAATAAAAATACTCCTAGCCAATAAAAAGCTCATGGTTCCGTTAATTAATTTCTTTTAGTCCTTAAGGGACATAAATATTTTATTGGCCCCCTGATCGAATACTGAATTAAATAACCACGTAAAAAACAAATCAATAAGAAAGCTATATGAGTCAAATAAAGATATAATATATCATTATCAATAAAACATATTTTATGGTTCAATGAAACTTTCTGCCGAACACAGTATTTAATTCGTCAATAAATGATGCGTGAACTAATTGACAAAATAATAAAAATACAAAACAGTGACAGATTATTGCTTTCATTTATTATGGCTAATGCACCAGTCATTTTAAGCTGTTTTATAATAAACACAAAACCGGATAAAAATTAAGTAGTGTAAGTACTATTATAAAAGTCTGATGTGGCCAGCCTTGATAATTTCATATTTAATACATGTTTGTTAACAGTCTTAAATTATAATCATGTAGGTATTAAAATATCATATTTCACAAGAGTTTTACAAAAAATGTTACAGTGCTTCAAGTAAGGTACCATGTGTTCCTACCACTAATGATTCGCTGATTTTTATTAAAATCTAATTAGTTCTTTAGAATCGAAATTTTAATTTGTTAATACTTAATTACATAATATCCAGTAGTCCAGTTATTAATAAAAATATTAGTGCCACTAACGCCACTAACATTTCACGTCTGTTCATCTGTCACATTGACATTTTTATTTTTGTTTTTAAATTTATTTTCTATATAGTAATTTATAAATCCTGTTAGGTGAAATTACATATTTTGAAAAATCATATTTCTTTATTTGTAAAAGATTAGAAATTTTTTTAAATAAATATTGTTAAATGTACTATTTGTGATCGACTGCGATTCTAACAACTGAGGTTCGAATTAATTAAAATTTTATTTCAAATTATTACTTTTCGAGTGCTGTGCTTCGGCTGTGCTTCATTTAATTATTATTTTCAAGAAATGTCAAAATGGTAGGAATATTTTATTTTGTAAATGAGGTTACCTAGCAATAGCTTTGTTATAATTCTATTTTGCTGCCTAGGCCTTTAAAGTAAAATGTTTTGGCCTAGGCTTTTAAAGTTCTATTTTTCGGCCAATAAATAGTTCGAAAAATGTCACAGTAAGAAATAAAATGATATTTAAATGAGTTCATAACTCAGGATTAATTTTATAATTGATTAATCCAAAATTATGACGACTTTACGACTGTGTTATTACATGATAACATATAGCAGAAAGCTGCCTGCACTGCACAATGGCAAATGGCAAGCCATGAACGAACCGCTTGAATAATTTTGCAGGACGGGAAAAGCTCTGACGCTTTTAGCTTAATGCATAATTCACCCTGTAATCGGTTTAATTACTGACGCTTTTATTACCGTATTATTAATTACCCACTGAACTTTAAAAACTAAACAAAAATTGTAGGTATACCTACTGCTTTTATTTCGTCATGCAACAGGATTTACACGACATTTGTTACGAATCTTACAATTATTCTGCAAAGCATTTTATGTTCATTTCAGTTTAGTTATAGTGAGTTATAAAATATACTACCTGAGCTTTGACCAATAAAACTTTTTGACCAATACAACTTTCTGTACTATACTTGATTTAAAAACTAGGATGAGCGATTTGAAGTTGTTTTGCTGAGCCATATTTACACTCTGTACATATGTTTGCATCTTCCTGTGTTTGCATTTATGCCAAATCTGAAATTCTAAATTTAAATTTTCCTGTGAATGTATTTTTTGATGCAGGTATTTTATTACTTATGAATTTTATAGGTTTTATTTTCTAGTGTTGAACCCATTCTCGTTAACGCTATTATTGATTTAAAAACTAGGAAAAGCAATCTAAACTTGGAGTGCTAAAAGTGATCGTTTTTGATTGATTATTGTCACACTAGTTTTACACCAAACAAACTATGTGTATAGAGTAAACAAACGAGTGTTCTCCATCTTGTCCCGTCAGCTGTTGTCATTGTCAGTAACTGTTTCGTATCACCGTGGTTTTTTGGTAATAAATTATATAATAAATTAATTTGTATTATTGAAATAATATTTGTGGTTAATTCATAGACAATAGCTACAAAATAAAAGTGAAGATGATCTTCACGCTGAAATGTCAAATTCCAAACCCTAAACTTATTTAAAATAATAAACTATGATCCATTTACTTACTAACTGGCTAAAAGTTCACCCTTCTTACAAGCGTTAAAATCGGTAAAAGTTTGTAAATTCACAAAATGAAGTGAAAACCAAAGTGACACGTAACTCAACACCTCCATTTAGTTGACAAACAGCACAACAAAATCATCTTACGAGTATAAGGACCCTTATCAGAAGCCGGTTGACATCTCAATGCTCACGACATTTTAAGAGACACAGGCAGCCCGAAATTTCTGCCAAATGTATGTGTCTCTGTCTCCTGCCGTAGCTAGCCCAACCCAAGTAAATAAATACACACATAGGTACATATCACGAAGTATAATATAAACGCAGGAGTGGACACTCCGTATCTTTGTAATACTGTAGATTTGTGGCATCACTACTCCGGATTCATACGTCCTCACATCAGAGAGCTGTGCTTAAGTGGAGTCACTACCGGCGTAAAAATTATGAAAAATATGTTTAGTTTTTTCCTTAAAATTGAAGTAAAAATTCGCATTTTTAGAATAACAAATACATTTTTGAATAGATAAAGGTTGTCTCCAAATGCATCTAATGTCACATTTTTCATTTTTGTACTCTATATTTTTATTTTCGTGGCTTAACATGGCCAATTTTACCTATTTTGTGAGTTTTTTTATAGAAAATTTATCACATATTTAAAAAAAATAATTTAAAAAGTGGCATTAGACGCACTTGAGGACAACCTTTAGCTATTTAAAAATATCGGCATGGAAAAACTGAATATCGTTTTTCGTCATTTTGACGGCTTATATTGAACCATTTGCAATTTAATTTTCTGAATTAAATAGTTCATAAAAAGTTTATTTACTTAATTAAATTAATAATTTTATCTTTTGTTTATTCATGTGTAACATGCCGCACAGTGAAATTCAGCAATTTAGGTATCGACCTCCCTTAAACCCGCGCAGCTTCTGCCGCGACAGATATATATATATATATATATATATATATATATATATATATATATATATATATATATATATATATATATATGGCATATAATGGCATATAATAGGTACTCAGCTTACTGATCAAAAACAATTTTTGTAAAATTCATAAATTTGAGAATAGTCTTTGACAGTTCTAAAATCAGTAAAGTAAAGCACGGCCACAAGAAGTTCACTTCAAGTTGAAGTTCAAGAGAAATAAAACTTTGTAGACCACTTGAAAGGTGTGTGCGGTAGAAGTGTTGTGATACGTGGTGGGTGTCCGTGTGTTCGTTTGTTTGATGTGACACTCAAGTGTGAGATTAGCTTTTTAGTTAGTGAGTTGATAAATGACGTTGTTGTGGAGGGTTACTAACAGAATAATCGCGATTTTGGCTAAGCGATAAAGGTTGCAAGTGCAACGAAACATAAATCATTTTCCTGCTAACTGCAGGAGTTTGATCAGTAAGTCAAGGTTTAGATAAATAATTTGTTCTTGAATTTAATTGATCTTAATTGTGCCACCATGCTTTTATGAAAATATAAATACATATACTATTAGATAAAATATAATAACACGTTTATAACGTAAAATCATCATACCTATACCTCTTGTTCAAAATAGTATAATATTATGTATCAAATTTTATAAACGACATTTTAGTCACGAGTTTCTAGAGAGTTTATAAACGAGTCACATACTATACTTTTTCTACGACCACAAATTAAGCAACATAAATATGTAAAATTTCATTTAAAAGAATTCGAACATTTAGGTTAAACTATATAATGATATTACGCGTAGGTAACTACACAATTCAACTTAGTGTATTTAACTGTAAATTGGAAAAAAATTGACAATGTTTGAAAAAAATCATTAATTTTCCTCAATTTTTCACAAAAATTAAATGTCAAATATAGGGAGTCAACTTCATGTTAGTTGTTATAGTTGCTATGTTCAGCCCATGACTAAAAACGTCCAAAGCCACGACCTGTCGAGGTGTGATTAAAATGTTATTTAGCGCCATGGAAAGCAATTCATTAAATTATGTTTTAATACCAGGAGTAGATAAACATACTTATCCAAGAACTTTTTAGATGGTGCAATGTTGGTTGCAAGTTTTGTTGCGCAAGAATGCAATCAATTTTGCGGCCAGAAAATTAATGCGATTTTTTAACTGTATCACACAGCGCAATAACTTGCAGCAAAATATTTGATTACTTTTAATTTACTACCAACATACAAATTAATGATTTGATATATCCCAAGCAGTCTGTGACTAAAAAAACTGAGAAAACTTGTATTAAATACGATTTATATATGAAATTGTTCAATTCGATAAAATAAGACGGTAACTACTTATTAATTTGTATCTTTTTTACGTCCTTGTTTATCAAGAACAATTGGCAACAACATACCACGCTTATTCATTAGAAAACTGCAACTTGCGGCAAGAAAATTAGAGCAAGTTCTATTTTTGATGCAAGTCCTTCATGGAAGATTTCTAGCTGCAATTTCTGATTTACACGAAGCAATTTTAATTGCACTTTCTTGCTCTTAGGGGCTTAATAATTTTATTGCAGCAATTTTTACTAAAAAATAATTGCTTGTTGTATTTTGTAAACTATTATTTATTTGTTACCTGTGGATGGAAACACATCGTTTGCGAAACGTCGTATTTTAAATAAAAATTTAGCAGAAATCCAAATAAATAAGTAAAAGTTATTTGTTGAATCAATTTCTGTACAAAAAAGTAAAATAAATTTTTAATAATCTTTCGATTACATCCCCCTTAATACAGTCTAGTAATCCCTCAATCTTCTTACGTACTTCAATATCCATTAGCCAATCGCTTCCAACTATTGCTTCACTATTTACTACTTCAATCTTTCAAGTTTTAAAAAACAAACGTTAGAAGCCAACAAACATGGCCGATATTACTTGCTTACCTCAACAGTTTAAAAATCAAGATCTCAACTACATTTGCTTTTATTTCAACACTTCTTCAGCGAGTTAATATCGTCTAAGAACCCCCAGAGAATAAAGCAGAGAGCAGGAGTCAATGTTTGCAAAGAGAAATTGGATCTTATAGTTTAGATTTCTAATCATTGGCAGTAGATTTTTAAAGCAAATACTGCATTTTTCTCCAGAACTAACAAAGCAATATGATCGAGCTTGGTCTCATATTGTGTAGTTTTTAATTTTTAACAAGTTTTGTATTTACAACTTTCATCTCATATTAATAAGTAAGAAACTACAGCAAATTTTTAAAAATAATCATTATTTTTTCAAATAATAGACACCCGGTATATTTATACGATACGATAACGCACAATATGGTAGACTGCCTTATTCAAGTTGGCTAAAAAGGCATGATAGATATGTATTAAAAAATCTGATGTGGCCAACACAAGACCTCCCGCCATACCCTTCTGTTTTTACTACTATACAAATATAAAGGTACTTTCAAATTTTAGTCATATAGTCAACTGAATTACATTTTTCGTAGTAACAATAATTGTTAAACAATCATGATGCATAGTGTTGCCGCGAGAGTCGAGACTAGTCTCGGTCTCGTCTCGTCTCGTCGAGAAAATCGAGACGAGACCATGATGCAACTCTCGACTACAAACTATTTGCTTAAAATTAAAATTAACAGAAATATGCTTTTGTGAATATGATAGGATTAAACAATTATACTCAAAAAAATTTCACCTCTTGTCCGTGACGCATTTTTAGATGCTAATGATGCTGGAATATCATCATAAATGAGATCTTTCACAAAAAAGTTGTACTTATTTAAAAAAATTATTTGAAACACTTTTGAACAAAAAGAAATAATTAAAATACTATGAAATTTTAAGTAATATTCCCATGATCAACAAACAATAAATGTACCTATACAAACTTACATGTTTAAACATTAAATCTTTATTTTGATCTACATAAATCAATTAGATATTTAATAAAAATAATACCTATTCCTAACATTATGTACTTAACAGTTATTAACAAAATAATAAGTTTAGTAAAGATATATGTATACTTAATGACGAAACTTTTTTTTTAATTAACAAAAATTTATTTTAATTATAAAAATTATAAATTTAGGTAACAAGTCAAGTATTATACTGCCGTCCTTAAGAAAAAGGTCCTATCTGCAAAATATTTGTTTTAGCTATTATTTTCTATAAAAATTTGTGTGGAAACATCTATGCGGATTTTTACTATTAAAATTGCTTTATATAAATATAATAACCATGAATAATAAATTCTACCTTTTCTTGGGGCAGCTGGACATTCTATTCTGGTATATTTGTAATAATTTATGCAGATTACAAAAATCTCAAAATTTGCAGATAGGACATTCTTTCTAAGGAGGGCAGTATAGATGAAGTACCGTGGAATAAAATAAACATGTATTAGTTAGAGTTAAATACCTATATCACAATAGAGTTATTTCGTACAAAATACGTATAAGTAATCCCATAAGACTGGACCTAGGCCGCACTAACACTAACAAACTAATACTGACTTGTTTTGCATGTCAAATAAATAAATACCACAACCCAAGTTGATTCGAGATTTTCGAGACTCTCGACTCCATGTCGAGATTAGTCGAGAAATTTCGAGACGAGACGAGAGTGACTTTTTATTAGTTTTTGTAATTCCGAGTCGAGACGAGAGTCTAGTGCACTCTCGACTACTCTCGACAAACGGCATCACTAATGATGCATAGACAATACGATACTGAAGTTTCATACTCTAAATTGTAAATAATACTTTAATTCCTAAAGTACTATGACAGACAAATTTACAAAATGCTAAATATATATATATATATATATATATATATATATATATATATACTCAGGGTTAAAGAATAATTAGGTTTGCCGACATGATCTTTTCTAGCGGTCAGAATGTGTAATGACCGCTAGGTGTCTCTAGTAGTATTGTCGGATTCCATAAGCACGGTCCTGTGACGTCATCAAAATTCAGCTTGTCTGATAACTGTCGAAGTCAAGACGTGCTCATCTCACATTAAATAACTATTATTTTTTAAAATATAGGTTATATTGCGAAAAACACATATCAGTTTAGTATCTAAGATTGGTATATGTTATTCTATGTAAATATTTGGACACAAAATACAGTGTTATTTATTTTATTCGTTCAAAATGACTTGGAAGGTTCGGCGGGAACGCATAATTTAGCTGTTTTTTTGTATATAGATATTAAATAATCTGAGCAAATGTGTTTAGAAATTTTTTTGTAGGTATATTTTACAGTGTGAAGCAGAAAAGTTGTTTCAATAGCAAATAGATTTGACATTATTGTTATTTGAAAGAAAAAAGTTAGGTTAACATGTTTTATTATTTTAATTTTTAGTTGATTTGCATTATTTACATGATATTTGTTATAAACTATCAAAATTCGCACTTATGGAATCATGTTTGCGTACTTTTATGAATTTGTTAATTGATAATGGTGTTATGAAGATGAGGTACCTATTTTCATTAATGTGGTAATGTAGATTCTTCTGAATGTGAAAGTTGGTTTTACTCGAGATATTGGATGTATCATTATTATTATCCTTTTCAGAATTAACATATAGTGATAATGTTTATTATCCTATATTTTAGATAAAATCGTCCACACATGCTGGCTACAATGATCACTAATAATTGTTTCTTTAAATATGGATTGGTATGAAATCTTCTTGCAAGACTTTGCAGATAAATGTTTTAGCACGCGGAAAATTTCTAAACTTTATCTAACAGAGTAGTGTAAGAAAACATTTTTCCAGCGGTACTGCGTAGTGGATCGAAATTGCTTTTTTTCTGTAACTGACTGACTGATATACTTTACTACTTTACATATCACGAATTGATTCATCAATAGCAATCATAATGGCTGCACCATTATGAACAAGTTTTATCTAACTCAGCGTCCCAATCACAGTGTTCACACAAAAGTGAATCACGTTTAAATAGTGAGACTTTCTCTTTATTTGTTTCATATCTCGAAGTACAATTTGGTATAAAACAATGCCGATTTATACTCATTTTTCCTAAAATAAAAATAACCTATAATTAAATTGATAGTTTTTCTTGGACGCTTGGAGGTATTTCACAGCAATATTTACCTGATTAATTTTTTAAACCTTAAATGTACTTTATATTTCACATATGTTTTTATAATACTACATAAAGCACGAATTATTTCATATCCAAAATTGTATTAAGTGACAGAAAAATTCCACACAAATATTTGAGCATCGAATCGGGCAGCTCCTGACCAGCAGAGACACCTAGAAACACCTATGAACTAGTTAAAACTTCTGACCGGGGTTGTCAATGAAAAACATAGCCAGTCGGTAAACCTAATTATTCTTTAACCGTGTATATACCTAATCTTTCATTTGAAATAAAACATATTGCTATACATTAATTATTTATCAAAATATTTAAGAAAAATACTACTTCCGGTTTGGGGATTGCTTCAAAAAAAATAACTGGGTTCTTAAGATGTTATACAGGATGTTTCTGTAATTATGGATCAAACTTTAAGGGTATATGTAACACGAACGGAACAAAAAGAATTTTTTTAAAATTCGTAAAATTAAGGATGGTTTACTTAAAGAAAACATGTTGAGTGCCACTGGTTTCATTAATATGAGAGAAACAGAATAAATGAAATTCATTTACTATCAAAATTGCATTACGAAATGTGCATTGTTAATATTTGAATAAAACAACACAAACAGCTATGAAACCAGTGGCACTCAACATGTTGCCTTAATTTTGCGAATTTTTGAAAAATTCTTTTTGTTCCGTTATCAGTAGAATGTGTTACATATACCCTTAAAGTTATATTCCATAAGTACAGAAACACCCTGTATACAAAATTTGGTTGTTAAAAACATGTTTGTAACCTCGAAAAAATACAATACCTCGCTTATAGAATATGAGGCGGGAGGTAAAAAGTCATTATTTTAATATTGGTGTAATTATTGTGTCATTAAAGATAACAATACACGAATAAAAACAGAGTTACTACATTTTTATTACACTCATTTCGTCATTTGGTATGAATTGATAGATAATTTATTGAGATAACTTTATAAAAATGGTAGGTATTATATGCTTATCAATTTGTAACATAATTCGTGTATGTTTACTATTGTTATACAAAAATCAGATGATATAATGTATGTAATCATAAATAATGTATCATTCATACTTCTTTATAAAATAATATGTAGGTAGGTAAATACCGGGAGTTTCCTGTAAAAGTCGCACCCAAAAATATTTTTTGTATTTTTAAGTCAATTACATTTATATAATAGGTTTATAAACTACATTCAAAGGCGCATTAAACTACATAAATAATGAATTACAACCCGTAAGTATATTTTTAATGATTTGATTCTACATAAAATTCTGAATACAACCATGTATAATAAGCTACTTATTTTTCGTTGTGGATTTTTAAGTACAATTAAAATATTACAGAAACAAATCGAATCGTTCCTAGTTAGCTATGAAATAAATGATAGAAAACAGATTTTTTGCACTTCCGGGACTAAAACTTTTCTTTAGTCTTTATTTTTAGAGACTAAGGTTCTAAATTTGATCCCAAGGGATTATTTTTCATATTTAATCCCGTTGTCAAGGAATTGCATTAATTAATCCCGTTGTCAAGTAAATACGTCCTATTTGTTACAGAGTATCTATGGTAACAATATAAATATTTGTCATAAAATTTACTGTCAAAATTACAAAATGTGTATTCTTTTAAACTATTTTGCATTCGTTTGAGGATGAAGTGCAAAAAATAGCGTATATACCACAGGACTAAAGTACCTTTAATCCCTCAGGTGATTATTTCCCTCACCTTCGGCTCGTGAAATAAACTTCACCCTCAGGATTAAATCATGCACTTTAGTCCCTCAATATATAATATACTATTATGATAGTAAAAATGTCAGTTTATTAACATAAATAAATAATTTAATAAGAAATTGCAATTTAATTATTTATGGTAAATTTTCAAATATAAGTATTCAGTATTTATCTAGTCTATAAACCTATAATATAAATGTAATGTAATGATTTAAAAATACATTTTTTTTGGGATGCGCCTGTTTCGGGAAACACCCGCGGTATATCTATTATAAGTTCGATCCTAGCAACCGACAATAAAACCGCTTGGTTCGAGTGGTTGAATCATCTCATTTTGTAATTTGGAGCTAATCCTGTTGAATGGTTACCACCAAAAATAAAATAAGAAATCGATCTGGATTCAAAAGTAGTTAAGTTATACCAGATATCTCCAAAATCAGTACCTACTAAAACTACTATTGACTGCTTCTTTTTAATAAAAGTGTGAACAGGGATTCAGACACATTTTTCTGCAAAAGAAATTATAGGTAAAGATCTACAATGTAAATCGAACTGTGTATACAATAGTTTCCCTAGTTATTGAATTTATGATAATTTGATAATGAGTTATTATTCCCTAGATTCTACACCCTTAATGAAGGTGGCAAATCTGTTAAAACGTGTCCCCGTGAAAATCTAATTTTCCTCGCATGTCTTTTCCGGGTAGAAAACCATTAATTACGTATTACTAATTACCACACTACACTGGTGGTATTCAATGGCATCAGTGCATACCTGATTGTTACTTTGTACCTCGTACAAGATCTTGTTACCTAAGCGATAATCACATTGTTCTTTAATTAGTTCCCACTCTCGTCATCGCGATATTATACACTGTTACTTCGTCGGTAGGGTAATAAACACCCAAGAGAATGCAGAAAATTAATAGGGGATTAAGAATGATACTTTCTGATGTACCTAGTATAGGAGCACGGAATCAGACGAGATACGTCATCTAAAGAAATGGCCTATAAATGGCTATGACTATGATCTATGTCATCATAAACATTATATTTTACATGTAAAATATTCGTTGATGACGACATATAGATCATAATATGGCACTATATAAGCGGATAGCTGATTTGTCCGTCATATTGGAGCCCACAGCTGTTTGACACATTATACAATAATTGATTTGTCTAATCGCTTTTTTTACGGTATAATTATATAAATGACGAGTTGTTTCGCATTCAACTGTTTGAAATGGATTTATATTTGTTAAGTTAGCAACTTCAATTATTAACATACTAACTATAAAATTTAATCAAACTCTATAACATAACTTTACATTTTAAATTTTCATTAATTTGATAGTTTACGAAATGTTAAATGTAGTATATTTTTATATGATATATAGGGTTCCTACAGAAAAAAGAAAAAATACTTAATAAACTGTAGGTGACAGAACTGGAATCCATCCTCAAATGATAGCTTGGGTACCGTGAGTTTTTTTTAAAATAAATTTACATTCTGGATTTATATTTTATCAACGAAGTCTTGAAGAATTAATCATTAGCATCAAATTACTTGATAATATTGAAACTACGTTGGGCTCCAAGATGGCGGATTGGAGTTTATTTTAACGTTAAACATGAGATTTTTCATATCAATGGTTACGACTCTGATAGCAATGTATTAGAGCGTTCTTTTAAAATGAAACATAGGGCATCAATTCAACTGTAATATTCTTGAACAATATAAGATATTTGGACAACTGCAATAGTTCCAAGGAACGCTATCAACATAAACTTTTAATTGTTCAAAGAATAAATCGTATATTACGGGATGAAATCCAAGAAAGGTTTTCAAGTAAAAGCGTCTTTCTTCACTTTCTTTATTTATACAATAGGTCGATCGGTTTCGGATATTATAATATCCATCTTCAGGACAAGACTACAAAATAATATAACCATTAGTGTCAACACCAATTGGCTACGTCCAATACAAAAATACAAATGCAACACAAATAAAATTATACAAAATAAATAAATATAAATAGTGACGCAAATTATCTTTGTTGCGTGGTAATGAATTTATTAAAAAATACGACATGAAAGACTAGTGAGAGTAGTAATATAATAATAAAAAAATTTGTATGGACTACATAGTGACTAGAGTTTTAAATTCAGAAATCAACATAACATTGTAAAATAACTAAAAATACTTACAAAAAATCTGCTGTGGCCAGTACACGACCTCTCGCCTAATTCTGCTTATTCTACTAATCTAATAAATAGTTTTACTTACATTTTAATAGTTTCATGTTCATGTAATATGTAAACGATAATGTAAACCAAGATGCAAGCAAAAGATGTCAACTGTAATGTCACTGTCATTATAATTCAAATTTTGAGTAAAAACAAATTTCATATCATGGACAACAAGATATTGGTACTTAGTTGCACTTAATTTTATTGCTAAATACTACCAGATTAAGATCCTTATTCAAACCTTAAATATGAAATTTGGTTATTAAAGGCTTGATACTTTTTAAGTTATCGTGGACGAAAAATCGTCACATAATTCATACGTCCATACGTCCATACATCCATACGCACACACACACACACACACACACACACACACACACACACACACACACACACACACACACACACACACACACACACACACACACACACACACACACACACACACACACACACACACACACACACACACACACACACACACACACACACACACACACACACACACACACACACACACACACACACACACACACACAGACATCATCGGGAAAATATTAAATTCGTATTCTAGAGACCCTGAAACGTGCTTATCCACCAAAAACTCATACTCGAAAATTTTGACCCATTACAATACCTCTCTTATAGAATATGAGGCGAGAGGTAAAAAGCATAGGAGACAGTTTGATGATGATGAAGCAGTCGCAATAATTCATGTTTCTCATGTGATTTTAGTGATGCCGTTTGTCGAGAGTAGTCGAGAGTGCACCCGACTCTCGTATCGACTCAGAATTTTCAAAACTAATAAAAGTCACTCTCGTCTCGTTTAGAAATTTCTCGACTAATCTCGACATGGAGTCGAGAGTCTCGAAAATCTCGAATCAACTTGGGTTGTGCGGTATTTGTTTATTTGACATGCAAAACAAGTCAGTATTAGTTTGTTAGTGTTAGTGCGGCCTAGGTCCAGTCTTATGGGATTACTTATACGTATTTTGTACGATATTTTGTGATATATTTAACTCTAACTAATACATGTTTATTTTATTCCACGGTACTTCATCTATACTTAGTTAGGTACATAAATTTATAATTTTTATAATTAAAATTATTTTTTGTTAATTAATAAAAATGTTTCGTATACCTACCTATATCTTTACTAAACTTAATATTTTGTTAACTGTTACATAATTTTAGGAATAGGTATTATTTTTATTAAATAGGTATCTAATTGATTTATGTAGATCAAAATAAAGATTTTATTTTGAAACATGTAAGTTTGTATACATTTATTGTTTGTTGATCTTGGGAATATTACTTAAAATACAACTTTTTTGTGAAAGATCCCATTTATGATCTGGTCCTGATATTCCAGCATCATTAGCATCTAAAAATGCGTCACGGACAAGAAGTGAATTTTTTTAGAGTAAAAAAAAAAGTCTGATCTTTATTACTCTGTTGGCCAATAAGGTCCACGATTTTTGTGGCACTGCGCATGAGTTGCCAAAGTTGGACCTTTTTGGACATCAGTTACAGTTGTTTTTCTTAGGAGGGTGGCAGGTGGTGGAGTGGATTTTTTGACACATTGGCTATAATCACATTAAAGATAAGACTTCAACGTTTTCAGAACTCGAAGATTCATCCAGTTTCGTCGAAATGCAGCCGAGATATCGCACTTTGAAATTGTGTCATTTTTGGTGCATTTTCAAGTGGTGCGTTTTTATTTTCCTCGAGTGTATATTATAATTTTTAACAGAATGAAGTTTAAATGTTATTATTATTGGAAGATTGATTTCCCGATTGGTTGTTGAATAAAAAGAGGACATGTTACTTAACAGTCATCAACAAACTGTACGTGTGTGTTGAGTTTTCTCTTCTTTTGACGAAAGATTTGTGTAAAATAATTTACGTGATATTCTGAATTACAGTTGAAACGTCGGTGTTTTATTGGATTTAAATAAATTGACTGCTTCTCCAACAAATCCTTTTTTTGTTATTATTATTTTTTAAGATGTCATGTCATTTAACTGTCATGTCAAACGTGAGTCGAACACGTCGAACGAAGTCAGTCATAGCCGCACAAATCTGCGCTGCGTTCAGCTTCGTTCGACTTTGTAGTCGGACGAAGGCAAACGAAGCTTCGAATGAAAATCCACTTTTAGTATTCCCAGATCAGTCTCTCGTGACCTCACCTATAATAATAATAATAATATATTTTTATTTCCATTGATCAAGTACATATGATATTTAAAGTGTCAAGAAAAACAGTTACAAGTTAATATAACACTGGGTGAAAAAATTACATAATCAAGAATAAAATAAAACATCAGATCAAATTTTTTTACAAGAAATGTTAGATTAAACTAAGATATGCATTAACAGAATAAAAACAATTGTTTATTAAGAATAATTTAACTTCTCGCTTATAAGCTGTGAGGGTTTTCAATAATTTTATGTTTATCGGTAATTTATTATAAATCATAGCACCAATATAATATACATTTTTTTCAAACATTTTAGATTTATGTTGAAACAAGACTAATGCATCTTTATTGCGAGTGTTGTATAAATGCTCATCGGTGTGTTTTTTAAATTCTTTAAGATTATTTCTTACAAATAGCAAAAGATTGTACAAATAAATACATGACATTTTCAATAATTTTAAGTTAACGAAAGAACTTCTACAGCTTTCGCGCCAATTTAAACCAGCCATGTAACGTACGGCTCTTTTTTGCAGAACAAAAACTCGTGATGCTGTTGATGAACTTCCTCAAAAAATTATGCCACAGCTTACTAAAGAGTAAAATTTAGCAAAGTACAACGTTTTTACTTCCTTGTACGGATAGTCCATGGGCCAGCTAAGATGTTGGTATAATTTGGGGGTACTAAGTTTCCTTTTAACCATAGTTATATATGAGTATAAGGATCACTAAAAACCATGATTGCCATCCTCAAGTGGTAGCTAATAGAAATGGCGGCCAATACAAGATGGCCGGAGTTGCTTTTAAAAACGGCTATATCTATGGAAGTAATGGTCCGATTTCAAGAAACTTTCGATCGTATAATTTTTAAAGTACATTAAATTTGCATCAATTTAAGCCCAACCGCAGCTCTGTACGTCCAATAGTATCCGAGATATGGCACTTCTAAAATTAGCACTTTTTCCAAAAAAATTAAAGTTGAGAAATTTTAGCTTTTTTCGTAATTTTTGTGTTTAATTATCTGTAATTTCTGAATGAAAAAAAGTATTGTCTTCCGGTTTCTTTCATTAAATTTTACGAACATTTCCCTATAAAATATGTTATTTTAGAAACTTTTGAAGGCGTTTATTAAGCCAAAATATCAATTTTTTTTTCGTGAGAAGTATTCAAATATTTTATATTTATTGTGTTTAATGAGCTGTAACTTCTGAACGGATAAAGTTATCGACTTCAGGTTTCTTGCATTAAATTCTACGAACATTTCTCCATAAGATACAGTATTTTAAATTTTTTTTTAGATATTCATTAAGCCAAAATATCAAATGTTTTTCTGAGAGAAAATTCAGAAATTTTTAAAATTTATTGTAGTCCGAACTTAATTAATTTAAAATTTTGGTTCATAACTTTAGTTTTTCAACGTACACCAAAATATCAATTTTTTTGTAGAGAAAATTTTGAAGTATTAAAATTTTTCGTAATTATTATAAAAACATTTGATATTTTGGCGTAATGAACACCCTAAAAAGTTTCCAAAATAATATATTTTATAGAGAAATGTTCGTAAAATTTAATAAAAGAAACCGGAAGTCGATAAGTTTATCCGTTCAAAAGTTATAGCTCATTGAACACAATAAATATTAAATATTTAAATATTTCTTAATTTTCTCTCGGAAAAACATTAATATTATGGCTTAATGAATACCCAAAAAAGATTTTAAAATACTGTGTCTTATGGAGAAATACTCGTAGAATTTAATGCAAGAAACCGGAAGTCGATAACTTTATCCGTTCAGAAGTTACAGTTCATTAAACACAATAAATACAAAATATTTGAATACTTCTCACGAAAAAAAATTGATATTTTGGCTTAATAAACGCCTTCAAAAGTTTCTAAAATAACATATTTTGTAGGGATATGTACGTAAAATTTAACGAAAGAAACCGGAGAACAATATTTTTTTAATTCAGAAATTACAGTTAATTAAACACAAAAATTACGAAAAAAGCTAAAATTTCTCAACATTAATTTTTTTGAAAAAAAGT
This sequence comes from Agonum fuliginosum, assembly GCA_947534325.1. Lineage (NCBI taxonomy): Eukaryota > Metazoa > Arthropoda > Insecta > Coleoptera > Carabidae > Agonum > Agonum fuliginosum. Next base: position 21,132,791 of record OX384040.1, read on the forward strand.
GCTAATTTTAGATGTGCTATATCTCGGAAACTATTGGACGTACAGAGCTGCGGTTGGTCTTAAATTGTTACAAATTTAATGTACTTTAAAAATGATACGATCGAAAGTTTATTGATATCGGACCATTACTTCCATAGATATAGCCGTTTTTTAAAAGCAACACCGGCCATCTTGTATTGGCCGCCATTTCTATTAGCTACCACTTGAGGATGGCAATCATGGTTTTTAATGATCCTTATACTCATATATAAGTATGGTTAAAAGAAAACTTAGTACCCCCAAATTATACCGAAATCTTGAATTTGGCTAGCTGGCCCATGGACTAGGAGTAATAAGGAAGTATTGTAATCGCGAAAAAATTCGGTTTTCAGATTTTGATGGAAATATCCGTTTTGACCTTTTCTGAATCCATTATGACTAGTTTCGTCGTGACGTACGGACGTACCTACGTATGTATGTCGCATAACTCAAATTCGGTTAGACGTGGAAAGTTGAAATTTTGTATTTAGGACTGTTATAGCATCTAGTTGTGCACCTCCTATTTTTGGTTTCAATCATTGGTTTCAATCTACAAACCGGATGTAGTACTTTTTTCAAATATTTCGATAAATATTTAATTTAAGACAATTTTTGTTATTTTAAATGAAAGATTATGTGATTATTACCTACAATTGGTATTTTATAAATATTTTTGTATGTGTTTATCATTTAAGAATAATTAAAGTATATATTTATAATTTAGTATTTCGGTATCTTGTAGTCCATGATCGATTAACATTTGTTACTACGTAAAATTTAAATGATTATGACATGACAGTGACAATAGTAAAATATGCTTTATATCTTCTTCTGCAGTTTAAATAAAATGACAAAAATATATGATTCCATGAAAGAACAGAACAATAAAAAAACAGAACACGAAAAAACAGAACATGAAAAAACAGAACATGAAAAAACAGAACATGAAAAAACAGAACAATGAAAAAACAGAACAATGAAAAAACAGAACACTGAAGAAACAGAACAATGAAAAAACAGAACAGTGAAAAAACAGAACACTGAAAAAACAGAACACTGAAAAAACAGAACATTGATAAAACAGAACATGAAAAAACAGAACACATAAACTAATCTATGCTAACAAAAACCTTCTTGAGTCCAACAGAACTCCGTTTTTTTGACATAAACTAATCTATGGTAACAAAACCCTTCTTGAGTCCAACGGAACTCCGTTTTTTTGACATAAACTAATCAATGCTAACAAAACCCTAATTGAGTCCAACAAAATTCCGTTTTTTAAAATAAACTAATCAATACTAACAAAACCCTAATTGAGTCCAACAGAACTCCGTTTTTTTAAAAATAAACTAATAAATACTAACAAAACCCTAATTGAGTCCAACAGAACTCCGTTTTTTTAAAAATAAACTAATCAATACTAACAAAACCCTAATTGAGTCCAACAGAACTCCGGTTTTTTGACATAAACTAATCAAAGCTAACAAATCCCTTCTTGAGTTCTGTTTTGTCATTGTTATTTTTTTTTCATATTCTGTTTTTTCATGTTCTGTTTTATCAATGTTCTGTTTTTTCAGTGTTCTGTTTTTTCACTGTTCTCTTTTTTCATTGTTCTGTTTTTTCAGTGTTCTGTTTTTTCATTGTTCTCTTTTTTCATTGTTCTGTTTTTTCACTGTTCTGTTTTTTCATGTTCTTTTTTTTCATGTTCTGTTTTTTCATGTTCTGTTTTTTCATGTTCTGTTTTTTCATTGTTCTGTTTTGTCCGGTCACCAAATATATTTGTGAGTATAGTAGTAGTAGTACTTATATATTAATATATTTGTATAATATTATATTATTATTATATTTCTACATTTTAGTTATTAAGAAAAGTATGAACAGTTTAATAGGCGTACAAGGAAGTCATGTGGTGTCCACGTCAGATTTTTTATAGTTTATACAACCTCGCCTATAGTTTATACACCGTGGAATATAGCCATTTCTTTTGATGACGCACTGTGGTTTTGTTAACTAATCTCTACTAAATGTAGAAAATAAATATAATGTTTTTTTTTTACCTTTTTATAAAATGGAACATAGGCAATTCTTTATCTCCTTGACCGATCCGGCCAACTCAGGCTGCACGGACAGTAAAAGTAGGTACCTAAAAATAATTTCTCCTGGTTTATTTCCTACAACAAAGCAACATGGAGAAGAGAATATGCTCCCATTCTCTACTCACGCTTCGTTCACATCTAGTTGGCTGCGGCGCAAGTTACCCGGAAACCCGGAAACGTTCCGGTGGACGACCGTAGCACCGGAAACACCCGAACTCGCACGACGTGAACCGTGGAAACGGCGAGCCTTGTACAGGAGAGTTTTATGATGTCCGTTTGATTAAGAAGGTGATATGGTAACGGATTCTTTATTCAAGTTTTATTGAAATAGTTTTCAAGTGAATTGGGGCGAATTTATTATTAGCTCGAAGATTTATGGACATGCTCAGTGAAATTGAATAGATTACTGAGCAGTTAAAATGAAAATATCACTATTTCCACCAAACTGTTAATAAATATGTTTTGCCTACCACCGATTTTGCACTTCCTACATTTCAATTCTTCGAAAATATCATCTTACAAACTTACAAGCAGTTGAACTGCCGTGCGGAAATATCAATCGAAGACGCATCACGAGCGTATCGTAATAACCTAAACATGCATGTTTCCTGTTGCTATGCTACCGCGTTATTCATCAAAATTAAATAATATATAGAACTTTAGAAAAAGTATAGTGTGCACTTAAACGGCCCGTCTAGGTTTTTTCCGAATTCCTAGAATACTCTCGATTTTACTTTTTTTTCTATTCCACTCTTTTCTCCACTACTACGGCGGCTGCCGGAAACCAGCCCGAAACTCACACTTTGCCGCATCCTGACAATGCAATGATATTTTGAAATCGAAAAATACTGTAAAAGTGTTTTCGTTGCGAGTAAACTCTGTCAGACAATTATTGACTTCAGAATAATGTTGTTATAAACATATAAATATAAATTAATTTCTATCATGACATAATATCCGTGTAAAATTTGCATAATTTGGACATCTTTTGAATTTTTCGGAATTTTTATAATCATGTACAATTTTTTCCATTCTTTCTGTATTAAATCCTTGTTGAAATAAAATTTGACCATTCTTGTACTGGCGACAAAACACTCGCTACGTTAGTACATTTTATTGTGGATTTTATGAGGTAGACAGGTCTCTTAAATAAGTATTCTTCTGTCACGAAACATCACTTCTCCAAACCTTGGAACTACAGTCTAAGTTGTGTATAAAATGAAACCAAAATTGCTGCAACATAGTATAAAGTTGTTGTTCAGATGGCAATTAATTTAACAATTTAACTACCCTCTTCCTAAAGTGTGAAAGTAATAAAACAGTTAAACCAAGTACTGTATGCACTTATTAAAACATTTATCAAGTGAAAACACTCAGTTATTAATGCACAGTGAGCATAAACACTTTCTTATCTCACTATATTTTACCGCCCTCTGTAACTTGTATAATTATATAGGAGCAACATCGCATTTAAAGCACTGATAACAAATTGCTACTACTTGTTATGAAAGAAATAAAATAATCTCGAGCAAACACTACACTCTAAAGAGAAGGTTATAAATTATAGATAATAGTACAAGTTCTTAGGTATATTGTTCAGTTATTTATATGCACCAAAGTTATTCAAAACTAACATAAAATATTGTTAGTACACCACTTAAACTACACAAAGTATTTTGGAGTTTACTACCGTAATATTTGATATGAAACATAAACCATGTTACTGTTTACTTTTACATACCTACATGCAAACATATTTACCACGCCTTTTACCCAACTTGGGTGTAACAGCCTCAAATTTTGTAAGCCATACCCACTTGACAAAATAAAATTCCCAGAACATTTCAAGAATGTGAGTAGGTACCTATCCCGCTTTATTACTTGCTTTATTTTTCCATTAACATCCTATGAATATCCTAGCGATTTCTAATGTATCCCCTTAGTAACATTATCTATGTAACATCTCAATATTAATAATTTGATAATGATATCCCAATTATGTGTCCCATGTAATTCTCTGAGATGTTTGTAATTTTTGATCGTACTCAGGAGCACAAGAATAAGATATTTTTGAACATCCCATGAACAACTCATGTCAAGTGGGTTGGTATAGATATTGTAGGCAGATTGCAAAATTAGAATTTTTATAAAAGTCTCATTTACAATACGGAATTAGTAGTTATTGTCAGTTGGTATAGTTAACGTTAGTGATTTGACTTTGACATATGCATTTCACTTGTAGCGTTCACAATAACGAAATTAGCTCCACGTTGCGCTGCGCTAATTGCAGTTAGTACAGAGATTTGCAAACTTCAAACTTGTAGTTAGTAGTTAATGATTTTATGTATACCAACTACCAATAACAATTTCAATTTTGCATCATATTTATAAATGCTTCTTTAGCCATTTATGGGAAAGGATTATTATGAAAGGCAAGTTAAAGTAAACCGAACATAAAATATACCTACCTATATAAGCGAACAAACTGACACTTCTGACATCGGACGCTAATTTCAAAACTAGTTTGTTTACTAGGCTAACTACAACATTAATTTTGTAATTGTGAACGACAATATATAACACCACGGTCAAAACTAACTGATCAACTATAACTACTAACTATACCTATACTGACTCTGTAACTACTAACTTCGTATTGTGAAGGAGGCTTTAGGTTCTTTATTTAGTTCAGTTCAATCAACCAAAAATTAGTATGTGGAACCCACCAAGGGTATTGGGTTGTTTATTTAGTTCAATTTGTACCATAACCGAATATTTTTTTCACAGTTTAAGTTTCTTATTGAGTTTTTTTATTTAATTCAGTGCAATCAGAACCAAAACCAAGTCTGTGGGAGTCAAGAAGGGTATTTGATTATTTATTTAGTTTAGTTTAGAGTTGCTACCAAAAGCACTGGCATATTGTGTAATAAAATGACATGACATCATATACCGAGTTATTTAGAAAACGAATGTTCTTTTAATTAGTATGGGACATAGATATTATATGTTATACCGTGTGTGCGGTTATCAACCGTCAACTCATTTATGGTTGTTAGTAGAGAGTACACCACAGGGGAGATTTAAGTGCAGTTAAACTGAAATGTGGGCCTGGCTGTAATAGAACCTGAGTCGTTAGAACCACAGTCGGTTACGTTTTTCAGATGATGTTTTGTGTCGTAAAATTGTTTCACAAAACTAAATATCTTGTATGACTCATTCATTGTAATAATGATAATTTTCAATGTTGATTTTCTCCTTTAACTCTCATTAAAGTAGGTAGTAAAATGTTCTGCCTGTGTAAGAAAAGAAATTACAAAATCAGTAAACTGTTTCATTACGCAGTCAAATAAGGCGGAGGGCAGATATAAATTTCATAGTTTATTACATCGTAGCGTGGCTGATGTTGGCCTGGCTACAATTCTTGCGTATTAAATACATAATTTTCATGCGAACCACTTTGATACGTGCACGCACTTTCGCACAATGGAAAAGTGCCACGCAATCGACAAATAGGAAAGAATAAATGTGCGTGAATTTAGAGGTATAAGGGAACTATTTTAAGAACAATAATGAATTAGAAAAACAGTCGTTAATTAATTGTTTACAAAGTTATTAAAATATAATTTTGAATGAGGTGAGAACAGTTGCGTAGCTAGGTGCCTAGGGGCCCTGGGACAAAATAATTTTGGGGGCCCAAAGTCATATTCAGGTGATATTCTCAATGAGGAAAATATACAACCAATAATTTTAACAAATCCTGAAATATTTGCAACCCGAAATACAAAGCACTAATAAAGCATGTTCTTTTTATTCGTTAATTACTTAGTTTCCAAATTTCCATTATCTAAATAAATAAGAAACATACATTTACCAGAATATCATTTAAAACAGTTAAATATTCAAATATGATAATATTTAGGAATAGGATTTAGCAATATACTTATAAAAGAAATGTTTAATGTGATAAATGTTTAAATTATAATGTATTTCAGCTGTGACCTGAGGATGCTAATAAAGCGAAATCGATAATCAATAGTACTTAAATTGATCAATTTAAAATTCAGATTGCTAAATCCCATTCCTAAATATTATTAAAATGCAATCTGCGCTGGAGAAATTCATTTACAATATTCAAATATGAATCGAAACTGGCGCCATCTCTATGAAGAATGTGCAAAACATACCCAGTAAGAACATTTAAGTGATATAACAATCAACGTTTGGTGCTGTCGTAGTGCTATATTTACTAAAATCTGTAGTTATTTCGCGATATACATTTACAAAACTATTTGTAGTGTGTGTCTAAGGACCTCATTGAATCCTAGAAGAAATTTCAAGGCCCTGCGATGAAAAATACAAGGTAAAAATCGATTTATAGTTTTTCTAAGTGATGTATAGGCTGAACTAAATGTAATATCGAAAATTTGATTGTACTACCATTCCTCTTAGTTTTGTTCGGTTTTCTTTGTAAATAACCGTATTGTCATATTTGTAGCTCTTTTGGCAGAATTTCTATGAATTTTTAAATAGTTTATTGAGGAATTGTTTACTACTACATGTGTGTCTACACAGCTCGTACGAGTGTACGTTCAAGAATCTCGCCTCGGCTTGTACAGGCAATAATATTTCTAATACTCATATTTTAAATAATATATTTTGAGAGGTATGAGCTCAGTGCGTAACGTGATCGATTGGGTTCTGACAACTCAGGTTCAAATTTTGAACTGCGCATAGTAAAATATGAAATTATATGTTTACTCACAGTACCTATGTAAGACTGACACACTCAAATTGGGCAAAATCGTAGTTTTGTTAGTAAATTACCGTAGTTTTATATTAAAATTTGTAGCCCTTTTGGACGGAGAATTTCTAGAATTTTTAAATAGTTTATTGAAGAATTGTTCACCTTATTAATTTTGCAAAGAAAGTAATTTTTTTTAATTCAATGCTAAAATTCCTTGTTTAAACTTGCAAATTATTGGGCCCCTGAACCTCTGATGTTTAATTTATACATTAAAATGTATAATCTGGAGAATTATTAATGGTACATGCTTGTTCTATAACGCCGTTTACCCAACTTGGGTGTTATTATTTTACTGTTCCCATTCATTCGCCAAATAAAAGATTTTTGTGCAGTTAAACTGAAATGTATATCTATACTAATATAATAAAGAGGAAAGATTTGTTTGTTTGTTTGTTTGTTTGAATTGAATAGGCTCCGAAACTACTGGACCAATTTGAAAAATTCTTTCACCGTTGGGAAGCTACACAATCCGCGGATGACATAGGCTATATTATATTTTCAAAAAAAAAAATCAAAATTGTTTCTTCTTACTACTTACAGTGATTTGGCACTTAATTGAACAAAATAACAAACAGATTAGATAACCAGACATTTAATTAAACTACTATGTATTAGTTGTTGAATAGGAATTTCGAATTCATTTGGTCTAGGTGTTTTGAAACAGACAGTTGTGGATTGTTAGTATTGGTTGGTATTTAGTTTTATTTATTTATTTGATGTTTATAACAATGTCAAATTGCATTGTTGTTGGCGGCTATCAGAGTTTACTGCACCGATTGAGTTCAAATTTGGTATGGTAATAGCTTAAGATGTAACTAACATGAGCACAATAAAATGGCGGTAACCGATTGGGTTTAAATTTTATTTCTCAGGGAGGTTGGGGAGGGGGGGGGGCGTTCAAATTTGGCTAAGAATCTGTCTTGAAACATAGGTATATTAAAATGTTAGTCCGCCATCTTGAAACAAAATGGTGGCTAGCTAACTCAAAATGTACTGCACCGATTGGGTTCAAATTTGTAATGGTTATAACTTATGAGCCGACACATGAGCATACTAAAATATCAGTCCGCCATGTTTAAACAAAATGGCGGTACCCGATTGGGTTCAAATTTGGTATGGTGTTATGGGCGTAGTTAGAATTGCCACCATGTATTGTATGGTAACTTAGAATTCTTATAACGAGATTCCTTTAAATTCGAGTTGGAGGCGTAGCAACGCGAGCCGGGTTCGCTAGTATGTCATTAAAATACAGATGAAAACATGACATCATTATTGTTGCCACCAAGTTGTGAAAGATAGATTTTTGCAATAATTAGTAGGCGAAAGATGAACAAATACTTATTTTGAAAGATTCAATTCGTGTAAATAATTATTCCTATCTACTGTCCTAAATTTTAATACTAGTATTTAGAACAATATGGCGCTATTTTAAATAGTGGAATAAATTATGCAGTTATGTTAATTTTTGCTATAATATTATACGAGATAACAAATATTCTTGTCATTAAATTATGCATGTTTAAATAATAATTACAATGACAGTTGACTTATTTACATAATTTTATATAAATAATTATATTTGTTAAGATTAGTTGCTAAGTAAACAATGTTTAATTTAGTGTAAAGATCACGAAGTATAATATATGACAAGAGTGGACACTAGGTCAGATGAAATGTGGACTTTTTGTTCACCTTTTAAAGAGAGACAGAAAATACGGGCCAGCTCGGAACATGCATTCTATGACGATAAACAATGGTAGCGATGACAGAAAATGAGAATAACAGAGAAATAAAAGTTTTAATGTTTCCTTCATGAAAATAATTATATCGTGTCAACCCCAAATATCTTTATGGTTCCGAGAAATGTAGGTATACCTACTAATTATTATTCTCCGTGTATGTGGAACACTTGTACTGTAATCCTTATTGGTGGTGTGGGTGTGATATCAGGAATGAAATATATGTGAGTTGGCTGAGAAAATCGTTTTTGTTCTGTTTGTTTGCAATCTGTTGCGCTGCCTGTTGTTGTTACGTTCGTAACACGAAAGCTCGCCTTTAATATAGAGATTAGACTCGTTTACATATTTACATAATATTATAAATTCTAACGCTGAATTATTATTTTGAATTACACCATTTACATAAATACAGATTCTATATTATAAATATTATAATAATATATAAAGAAATTAGTTTAGTACAATATTACATGTTGTCAAGAATTATATAGGTAGGTAGGTACTGTTAGTAACTATAATTTATTTATGTGGTCAGATCTACTATTAATTAACTATGAGTTTGTCAGTATGTTTCTGATAAATTGTAAATGTCTCTATGACAAAGGTGATCCCGAATTTAAAAATATTAATTTCATCTTAGACGTTAAACGTCAAAATTAATTCTCGTTCTAGATTCTGATTGGTTGTTCATATAGAAAATCCGTGCGCTAACTGTAATTAGCGCAGCGCAACGTGGAGCTAATTTATTTATTGTGAATGCTACAAATAAAATGCGAATATCAAATCACTAACATTAACTATGCCAACTGACTATAACTACTAATTTCGTATTGTGAATGAGGCTTAATTGCGAATAATCTGCATTTGCAAACGTAATCAATTACAATAATAAATTTGCGAAATCCGCTGCATTTCACATAAATACCCAGATTTTATAAATCAATATTCTTCGTAAGCTTTTAAGCCTTGAAATGTTCAAACTCCATCAATATTTTATATCATTTAACACGAACTCCTTGTATTAGTATCTCCCAAAACTTTGCCGTGAAAGAGTTATTAACTGGAACGCAGAATATTTTGAAAGAACTGTCATACCTCGTTATACCACATTATATTTTTCTCATCAGAAAGTTTTCTTCGCAAAGGAGTAGAACTGCCAATAATAGTTCATTATTTTCTTTCTCCTTAGTTTCTTTTCAGTTTAGAATGTGCTCCTGAAGTTCATTATTGAAAGATCAAAGATATTTATTGACAATATTGCGTTCTCAGCGGAGAATGTAATAAGTCTGTTTGAAATTCGATGTTCAATCAAAAAGACGCATATTCATGTTTACGTGATTCGTATCAGACCTTCAAGATGTATGAACGATAAAAAAATAAGTCTTTTGGATACAATTGGCAGAATTCTCCATTCTTTTTTAACTCAAAGAGGCTTCTGCAAAATGAACAAAATAAAAGCGAACAAATTATTATCTATAAATTGCGAGAAATTAGTTCTCAAAACTTGTGTATTCGTGTGTGACAATTTTTGCAATTAAAAATAAAAGAAAATATAATTATCTATGGTTAATTTTAAATACAATTTTCTGAATTTGGTAGTATTCCACAACAAAATAAAGTCCAATTAATATTCTACTTTTTGAAATTCCAGTACCTAGGTACCCTTAATGTATATATGATACATTCTGTTTAACTGTCATAATGAATTACGATTGGTGAATACGAATGAAGAAAATCATTGTTAGGTACTGATAATTGCACTCCTGTTTAAACTAAGTAAGCTATAAACAAATAGTTATTTGTTTAACTAGGCAAAAAAATATTAGATTTGCTGCCGCGGTTAGAGTTTCATAGACGAAGCGCAGCCGAGGCTATGAATCTAGCTTAGGCAGCAAATCTGTATTTTTGCCATGTTAAACACATTATTTTTTCGGCGAGTTTTGTTAATTAATATTCATTTAGTGATTATTTTAAATATATTGATAGGTATCGCAATCAAATTATGTTGCTATGCATATGTTCACAGTTGCTATGAAAAAACAAAATAGGTTAGGTATGTTGATGAATTTTATATGTCAAATTTGTTGATTCACCATAGTAACAATTACTTTTGCTGCCTAGGCTTTTTTACTATTTTTGCTGCCTAGGCAGCAAAAGTGATACTTTGCTGACTGTCAGCTGTCAAAAAACAGCACTTTTAATGTCAATCGCCGAAAAACACAATTTTATCGCTTTGACAGCGGATAACAAGGAAGGTAACTTCTTGCAAGTGATAAAACCGTATTTTATTTACCTTTATCTTAGCAATCAAAGAATAAACAAAACACTAAAATGCCATTTGCTTCATATTTGTAATATTTGTCAGTGAAATGATCAGATTTTGGGAATATTTGTGAAGAAGAACCAAGAGGAGTCTTTAAATTATCTCATTGAATTAAACTTGAGAATTTTATTTCCTCCGGATAAATTTGTTTGACATCTCAACCTTGTCACCTGGCAGTAATTTAATTCGAAAAATTGTTTTAAAATAAAATCATTCCACCTACGGTATTTTATTAAACAATTTTTCTTTTCAAATTGCTAGGCAAAAAGGTTTCAATACAAACAGAATTTATCCGGCGAAATAAAAAGCTCTTGTGTAATTACAGTTGAGAATATATGCACTTACTTTGATTTTCGCCGTAAGAAGCAAATATCACGATAGAAGAATGTCATCTCCACTTCGTCATTAAATCTGCAACTCTTACATTTTATGCAAACCACTGGCGCGCGCGTTTACAAACAGCATTCGGTGTTCCGTTTGTTTTACGTACGTAAAGTACGTCGGACGCCATTTTATCTCTGTATTCCTGCTATTTAACTGCAGTGTAAGTGCATATAAATGCAGAAACAATACAGCGAACGGCCATTTGCAACTGGAATAGGTACTTGTGCAGAGTTTTGTTACATCGATGTATTTTATGGTAGTCAGCGATCGACTTTGAAATTATATATATAGTAGGAAAATTAGACTTAGGCATGCAGGCGTATTGTAAAACACAATGTCATATCATTTTATATCATAAGAACGGTATTAGGTTCTTTATTTAGTTCAGTTCAATCATCCAAAACTGAGTATCAGAGTTTGTAGTAAAATTTTAAAGTATTTAAGTCTCAAGAAGGGTATTGAGTTTTTTATTTATTCAGAGCAATCCGAGTATGTACAAAATCCGAGTCTGTGGGATTTATGAAGGGTATTGGGTTTTTATTAGTACAGTTTAGAGTTTCTACCAAGAACCCTGGAATATTGTGTAATAATAGTTATTTATGCACGGTCATATCATAATTTGACACTTATACATGAATTTGACGTAAACTGTATAGCCCACGAACCACTTTATGGTGCAGTGCGCCATAAAAAACTACATTCTTTGAATGTAGTAATTTTTGGTAATTTTAACAAGTAAATTATATTAATTAATTTATTAGAAAATATTCAACCGTGCATAAATTTGGGTATGTACCACGGGCGTAACTTGCTTTTATGGCTCTTGACGTGTTTTAGCCCTCGGCTGATGCTCTGGCTCAAAATCACGTCTCAATCCATGAAAGCTTCCGTACACCCTTAATACATAAATAACTATTATGTATTAAGGGTGTAAAGCGTGAAACAAGCGTCAGCCGAGGGCTAAAAACACGTCAAGAGCCATAAAAGCAAGTTCTTTAATTCTTAATAACCTATTATCACCCTGAGGATGACTGAATTACAGTCGAAACGTCGGTGATCTTTTAGATTTTATTAAATTGACTGCTTCTCCAAAAATCTTCCTTTTATTCAACATTCAGGCCAGAAATCAATCTTCCATAAATAAGCAGGTTATGAAGTAGCCATCTATTAAGTTTAAAACCTTAAACTTTAAAACGATTTGACAATTCTCTGTGGACTTTATTTCTTTCCTCAAAAACGAAACCATTATTCCATCCCCTAGTGGATCTGATGAAAACCCTACACCACACACTACATCGTTGCTGGTTTCAAAAGTTTTGTCGAGTTGACAGCCCACCGTTCCGTTTTTAAAATTATCTGAAGAAGGTTTTTTGTTGTACAACGAATACGGATGATCAATTTATTTGTAGAGCGAAAAGAGTTTTTAGAAATAGAATGTATGATACTGAAGGTGAAGTGTTTCCTTTGTGCTGTCAAATTCTGAATTTAAAGATAAAAAAATACGAGAACGTTATCAATTATTTTGAGAACATATCTGCAGACATGGAATTCATCTTTTTAATTGATTCTAATCTCTAAAATATTTTCTATCTTTCCACTTAACAACGTCAATTTATAATCTTATTTTCTAGAAATTTTTTTCGTATGCACAAGGCATTAAGCACGTGTCACGTTATAACTTATGTGAAAACTGAAAAGAATGTTTTTGTGTATTTTAGGTATAAAATTTCTACGTGTTCTAAATGTGAATTTCTAAGATTGTTACTGAAATTTTGAATTATAAAGACAAATATCGACTCATTCAGTTTAACAAGATATCAGAAAGTAGGTATAATAAGACAAGAGATGACACTGTTGATTTTGTATGTGTTTCCATGTCATACAATTCTGAAACAATCAAATTGGGTGGAAAGAGGAGGCCGCAGTGAAGTTAGTGGCGAGTTGACAATTAAAAATTAAAATAGATATTACCTCCATTATTTGTATTATCATAGGTATTTATAAACTTTATTAACGCGGTTTATATTATATTTTATTTAATTTTGACATAATAATAACATGTTTTGTAATATATTTAGAGAATGTATTATGAATAAGTGATGTTTATGTAAGATGTTGTTAGAATTACTATATTAACTGGGGTTGTAATATTGAGCAGTCAGTAACATCTGAAACATCAAAATAATTTTAAATCTATCTAGTCCACAATTGAATAATTATTTAATTAAAATTGATGTTAGTGTTAAAAATAATAGTTTGAAACGTCAATATTGAACAAAGAAACTTATTATAAAATACAAGTTAATTTTCATTCCTATGCTTCTAACTTCTGACTATGGTGGCCTCTTCCGCCCTCCAATTTAGTTGCTCGCGGAGTAAAAAATGTAACATGGTCTGCAATCGAGTGTCATCTACTGTCTTTATTATACTTCGTGCTTGGTATACACAAAAAATCTCCCATTTAATGTACCTAAGTACTCTTCACTTGTATGTGGCCATTCAAAGAAATTTTAAAATGAGTACTTTCATCTCCGATCAATAAAAATAAACATATACAGAGTACTTTTGAAGTTAATGTCATTAATTTAAGGGTAAGTTGTATGACATGTGCAGATTACGAAACATAATTTAAAAAAAAAAATTCGAAAAATTAAGGGTAGTTTACCTGCAGCATTTTTGTAGTACTGCACTGGATTCGTTTTCCTATTAAACACAAACAATAGAAGTAGGTAATCAACATCTTAAATTACATAATACTAGTAAAATAAACAATCAAAATTTAATTATTATTTTTAATGAAACAATAATTACTCCACCCAGTGGCAGTGGCAACGAAAAATTTTTAACTGGGAAACATGGAAATTAATTTTGCGATTTTAAAAATAATTCTTTCTCTTTCGTAATTTACACATGTCATACTACTTATCCTTAAATGTACCTATGACATTAACTTCAAAACCACACTCTGTATATTTTTGTAGTGCTCAGGATTATTATTATTATTATATTTTTAAATTAATATTTTGTTCTTTTTAGACTTAAATAAACCTAATGGGATATTTTTTTTAATTTGAAAGAATAAAATTTTATTCTGGGATTAAAGGGTTAATTCGGTATTAACGATACTGGCCTGCTTAAATATTTTTTTGTGTTTAGGTACCTTAATTAAATAATAAATTATTTAAATTCAGAGCTTGAGTATTGTTTAAATTTATTATTATTATTATTATTGAATATAATCAAATAATATTAACCTTTGTAATATTATTTATCTATGACCATATCAGTAAGTAGGCCATTAAATCAATTTACAAGAATAGACCATATTAATTATTATAGCGCCTCTACCGACTGATTTGTGAAATAACAAAAAGCGTGCCAGGATGCCAACTGTTTCTTATTTTTAAATTCTAAAACATGATTTGAAACACAATATTTGTAACTAAGTATATTGATTAAAATTATATGACACTACATCAACAGAAAAACACACTTTTAAGTTATCTGTCACTCGAGTTGTCAGGATCCCGCTAAAAAAAATCAAATTTTCATAATTATTTTCACATAATAAACTAATGATAATTTATATTAAATAGGGGCAGAATTCGATACTTCGTTATTAAATATAACTTATATTAAAAAACGGCCATGTGATTCTGTCTGCAATAATTACGATTTTACTTTAAAAATTCACTTTTTCCCATAAGGAAACATTAGTTCCATTTCGGTAGTACTCCCTGTGATTGGTGATTTCTGAGCATGCGTATTGAAAAATTAATATGGTCTATAGTACGGTTGCCAAGGATTTACTGTACATCAGTTATGTAATATATATATATATATATATATATATATATATATATATATATATATATATATATATATATATATATATATATATACACTGGCGGAAAAAAAAAATGAAACACTTTGAAATTCGTGAAATTTCGACCATTTTCAAACCGCTATAACTCGGCGTATTTTCAATCGATTTCGATGAATCTTTGTGGACGAAAAACATTGAAGTGTCTATTTTAAAGTCATGCCTGCGAATTTTAGCGCAACCCCTTCCGCCCCCCTCCAGCACACCGGTGAAAAATAATAAATTTTAATTTTAAAAATGTCCAACTTTGACGATGTCTATGGACTTTAAAAAATTTTTTTGACTTGATCCATCAAAAGGGCACTAAAATTCACTCAATTCCCTGTGCAGGACTCAAAGAACGAAGTTCCTACGATCATTTGGAACAAAGTTATGAATTTTTTTAAAAAAAGGGCATTTTTTGGTTTTTTGCACATAACTCAGCGACTTTTCAACCAAATTAGACGATTCTTTCGGGGAAAAACCAAATTGTGGGTGTACTTTAAGGGGATAATCTCAGATTAGGATGATCTTTTTTCGTACCCTTTAAAACCCGAACAAAAAAACACGTTTTTTCGCAAAAAAACGTCTAACTTTGGCGATGTGTACCGAGTTGTAAAAAAATTTGTCGGTTCGATCCACAGAAAAGGCATTGAAACTTGTTCAATTACCTGTGCTGGGCTCAAAAAACGAAGTTCCTAAGACGATTTGGCACAAAGTTATGGCCGTTTGAAAAAAAGTGCATTTTTTTATTTTTTGACTCATAAGTCGGAAGTTTTTCGGCGAAATTGTTGGTTTTTTTCACGAATGAAATTTTTCTTCAAAATTTCTAATTTTTTCGACAATTTGAGTTACACAAAATTTTCAATTTTATTTTTAAATTTTCTCGATATTACAGGTTTGCTTATGCCCATGGCATGAAGCACGGTGCTCGATGTGGCATTTTGCTTCGTATAAAGCTGTCAAAAGGATGTTACACCGGTATAGCAAAATGCCATACGAAAATTTGTATATTGCTTATTGCTATGTTCACTTCGTACTTTGAAGGTTTTTGAAAATTATTTTTGACAGCTGAGAATTAAAATCCATTAATTCTTTGTGTTAATTAAATCAATAATTAGTAGTAATTATAATAAGAATATAACCCTTTAATAAACTAATTATTGATTTAATTAACACAAAGAATTAATGGATTTTAATTCTCAGCTGTCAAAAATAATTTTCAAAAACCTTCAAAGTACGAAGTGAACATAGCAATAAGCAATATACAAATTTTCGTATGGCATTTTGCTATACCGGTGTAACATCCTTTTGACAGCTTTATACGAAGCAAAATGCCACATCGAGCACCGTGCTTCATGCCATGGGCATAAGCAAACCTGTAATATCGAGAAAATTTAAAAATAAAATTGAAAATTTTGTGTAACTCAAATTGTCGAAAAAATTAGAAATTTTGAAGGAAAATTTCATTCGTGAAAAAAACAAACAATTTCGCCGAAAAACTTCCGACTTATGAGTCAAAAAATAAAAAAATGCACTTTTTTTCAAACGGCCATAACTTTGTGCCAAATCGTCTTAGGAACTTCGTTTTTTGAGCCCAGCACAGGTAATTGAACAAGTTTCAATGCCTTTTCTGTGGATCGAACCGACAAATTTTTTTACAACTCGGTACACATCGCCAAAGTTAGACGTTTTTTTGCGAAAAAACGTGTTTTTTTGTTCGGGTTTTAAAGGGTACGAAAAAAGATCATCCTAATCTGAGATTATCCCCTTAAAGTACACCCACAATTTGGTTTTTCCCCGAAAGAATCGTCTAATTTGGTTGAAAAGTCGCTGAGTTATGTGCAAAAAACCAAAAAATGCCCTTTTTTTAAAAAAATTCATAACTTTGTTCCAAATGATCGTAGGAACTTCGTTCTTTGAGTCCTGCACAGGGAATTGAGTGAATTTTAGTGCCCTTTTGATGGATCAAGTCAAAAAAATTTTTTAAAGTCCATAGACATCGTCAAAGTTGGACATTTTTAAAATTAAAATTTATTATTTTTCACCGGGGTGCTGGAGGGGGGCGGAAGGGGTTGCGCTAAAATTCGCAGGCATGACTTTAAAGTAGACACTTCAATGTTTTTCGTCCACAAAGATTCATCGAAATCGATTGAAAATACGCCGAGTTATAGCGGTTTGAAAATGGTCGAAATTTCACGAATTTCAAAGTGTTTCATTTTTTTTTTCCGCCAGTATATATATATATATATACCGGGTGTATATTGAAAAGTGAAACATAGGCGTTTAACATGGTAAATCAGTTTTTCCGTTCGCATTGCTTCCCTAATTATTTTAGACAAAAATGTTTCAAATAAATGTTGTTGAGCATAAAATTCTACATCCGGATCAGTAAACAAAATTTATTTTAGTTGCTTTATAACTGCAGAAATCAAATTTGAAAATACACGGAATAGCGAATTAATAGTAACAGCCATGGAATTAAAAACAGGAGATGAACAAATGCGTAACGTTTTAAACGTCAAATTATTAGTACTCGTATTTATTTTGACAAACTGTGATTTGTGATATTAAATCAATATTGAGGTTTATTATTGTTTATTATTATCAAAAATGAATAACTATTCAGATGAAGAATTCGCTATTCCGTGTATTTTCAAATTTGATTTCTGCAGTTATAAAGCAACCAAAATAACAACATTTATTTGAAACATTTTTGTCTAAAATAATTAGGGAAGCAATGCGAACGGAAAAACTGATTTACCATCATCATTAGCTTCTTGTAGCTTGAAAACGAAACAAAATATAGTTCTATACTCTTCATTGAAGATCTATCGTACAAATTAATGAAGGTTTTCAAAAATGAAAACATCAAAATAGCTTGCAAAAACCGAGATCAACTAAACACATATTTTACGAAAACTAAAGAAAAAATCAAAACACCTGAAAGAAGCAATGTAGTATATAAAATCGAATGCGCAGACTGCGACAAATGTTACATTGGGGAGACAAGTCAAGCACTCAAATCCAGACTAACCCAGCACATAAGTGATATTAAAATCCCAACGAAAACATGCACAATGGCTGTCCACTGCAGAAACCTAAAACATGGCTTTAAAAAAGAAGACGTTAAGATTTTATCCACTGAAAACAACACAAGCAAAAGGAAACTGCTAGAGATGTTCCACATAGCTGTCAACAAGAACACAATCAACAGTAAAAAGGACATTAACAACATCAACACTAATTACAATCTCCTTTTGAATAAACATTGGAATCAAACATAAATAACCTCTTCTGTCACGTGCGAAATACTCTCCAAAACGTCACTTTTCAACGTGAAGTTGGCCAAACTCAACAGGTGGGAAACTACCAACCACACAACAACAATTTGAGCGGGAAATTAAAAAATAACCAACGGTTACACCACCAGCTTTTACTTGTATTAATTAGACACGCGGTTTGCTAGATATAAAAATTGGTCCTTTTAATGTATAAACTTTCTCAAGTAACAAAACTTATATTTTTAAATGTTGACAAGAAGAAAACCGTTATTGCAGACAGCGTTTTTGTTCAGAAATTTAATACTTAATACTTTTCGTAAGTATTTTAAAAAAAAATGTTTCCATGTATTTTATTTGTATAATTTTTATGTTAGATATTTATTTATTTGTGTATCTTTCTTGACAGTATCCCTGATGAAGGACACAACTAATGTCCGAAATATTGGAATTTTTGAAATAAATTTAAGTACGTAAACAACTTGTATTTGAGCCTTGACCGATTCCCAAGATTTTTAACTCTACCTATACTACAAACGGTCGATAACTTTTTTCCTCTATATATATATATATATATATATATATATATATATATATATATATATATATATATATATATATATATATATATATATATATATATTGTTAGAATAAGGATATAAGGAATTAAAAAATAATAATAATCTCTACTATCTTCGACACCGTTTAATTCAACCAAAACTTAGCGGCAATTTGACCTGAACAGCACGAGTGCTCTGTCCAGAATGAACAGAGACTTGCTGGCCAGAAGCGGCTAATAACATTTATGTAACAAATCGTAACATTCATGTAACAAATCATATCAAAATAACAAATCACACCAAATTTAATTATGTACAAGTAAATTAATAAACAAATTAAACTGATATTCACTCATCAATAACATTATGTAATCCACATCATTAGAAACAATAATTAATTATTGCTGGGCACTAATTTATTTCTAACAATATATATATATATATATATATATATATATATATATATATATATATATATATATAATTATTTTCACATATACAGGGTGTTGCATAACGACTTGGCAATAATTGTTCGTCTTTTTTTAAATGAAACACCCTATATATTTTTATATATTTTGAATTGTATTTTATTTACCTATACGAACATATAAATTTCATTTTAGTTTTCCGCGGCGTTGCCAAGTTATTCAATTTTTTCTCAAAAAAAAGCCGAATACACGTATTGTTTTATAAAGGCGTACTGAAGTTATTTTAATAGTAAAATATAAGAAAATTTTATTTTATTATACATTAATTTAATTAATTTCGAAATTAATGTTTTTAGGCATAGGACACCCTTTATAACATAAGAAGATGCAAAAATACACACAACATAATAATAAAATATAGGGTGTTCCATTTGAAAATGACGAGTTATAGCCATTTGAAATTGAGTAAATTTGATTCTCTGTACTGAACACCCTGTATAATAATATTGAAAAAAAGTTATGTCAGAACAAAGAGTATAGTTACAGTTGTACAGAAAAAATTTTTCTTAATTTTTACTATTAAAATAACTTCAGTACGTCTTTATAAAACAATACGTGTATTCGGCTTTTTTTTGAGAAAAAATTGAATAACTTGGCAACGCCGCGGAAAACTAAAATGAAATTTATATGTTCGTATAGGTAAATAAAATACAATTCAAAATATATAAAAATATATAGGGTGTTTCATTTTAAAAAAGACGAACAATTATTGCCAAGTCGTTATGCAACACCCTGTATATGTGAAAATAATTTTAAGTTATGCTCCTTGAGTAGATGAAAAATTCTGTTAATATATATATATATATATATATATATATATATATATATATATATATATATATATATATATATATATATATATATATATATATATATATATATATATATAATTACGTTACTGTTACCAAGGATTTACTGTCCACGTTACGTAATATATATTATTAAGTTACTGTTCCCAAGAAATTTTTCATTTATGACTATCTTATGGTCGTTGATAAAGTGTAGTACATAACTCGAATTGTAACGCAATTACATTGCTCGTGAAGTTATTGCACTCGCCATTTCACTCGCATGTAATGTGCTTTTTACAATTCGTGTTATGTAATATACTATTACATAATGAATTGGAATTGAGTTACATTGCTAAGGTCTCCTTAACAAATAGTTCGTGTAGGTACCTATTTGCCATGTAATTAAAAGTGAACTTCCAGAACTGATTCAGTTCGTATCACCAATTACTCTCTAGAATGTTTGAATTTAAATTAAATGAAACAATGTCCATTGATGAGCTGTATTGGCGAGACTCGTATTTTTTAACAACATATATCACTGAAATCCCTGCTGGCCATTGTTTCATTCAGCACTCCTGAAACGCTGAAATTCCACGTTCAGGATCCTGAAATAAATGTCACTACTGTAGTGCACGTATCAATCAGTTGTAATCAAAAGGGGTCAAAAAGGCGTACGGGAAAATGCCATTTGTCATTATTACACGATAAAGAATGACATGCAGGAGTATTGACGTTTCCTAACAGTATTGTTTTCATGCTGAAACAAATGATTGTCCAGTGAGTTATTTGTTATGAAGAGTAAGCAAGTATTAATTGTGATTTATATCGAAAGAATGGGGACAAATTTATACGGTAGCATTCAGTATCAATTTTCAGGAGTAAATAAATAATAAGTAATAACACAAAAAGTGAGAAGTTTTTAACTCACATACTAATTTTATATTTTTCATGCTTTTTACTAAACTCTGATGAGACATATTTATTTATTTATATATTTATAAAATAAAGTTGTTTGATTTTGAAATTTTTTAACCATTTTAATGTGAAGTAATTATAATACACAGAGAGAGAATATATATTTAAGAGTTATAGGTACCTACACTTTTTTGCTTTGGTTAAGGGATGGCAACTCTCCAGCAGATAGTTATGGTTATGGAGCAAATATCTGTGGATGATTTATTTCCACTTATGATTTGTAGCTACGACTTACGACCGAAACACAAATGACACCTTCTGTATTAATAGCAGGCGATAAGAACAGGAACAGGATAATATTTAACCCTCAGAAATGTTGGCTGCCAATGATTATTTTTATGATTTAATAAATACCTATTTGAAGTTGATGTTGACATTACTATTTTTATATATGTAAGTCATCGATGGTGAGTACAGCACATATTACAGTCGACTATCTACAAAATAAAATTAATTTTAAAAATGGGATGGAAACCGAGTGTGTTATTCCACTTACTGTGGTCCTGACCTGACACCTTAGATTTTAGTCTAGTCATCTCCCCTGTTGCGTACTGTGAATTAGCAGAATTTCAAATTGGTAAACAATATTAATCGAGCGGACATAGATTATCACGAAATGTTTTGGCAGACACCGCTTAGCTACCTTGAAATAGTGTATATAGAAGCCGTCCAGTTCAGTTGCTTTCACACAAGTAATATCTTGGCGAACTTTGACTCAGCTCTGTGTAGAACATTGGCACATTCTTTCTCTCCCTTACCGACCAACCAACTCTGGCTGCACGAACAGTACAGTTCGTAGGATAAAGAGATAAATCTAGTAACATCACGTTAGGTCTGTCCGAGTGTTGCGGTGAATCGAATGTGATCGTTTCCATTTTAAAGCTGAATTAAAACCCTTGGGATTTCCCTCTCTCGTGGTTTGATTCGTTGCGCAGTGGTTTGGTGGTTAACGCCGCATATTGTACATTGCATCGGTTTGCACTGAATGCTCTGGGAATGCTCGGGAATGCTCTCAGTGCTGGAGATTGCGGTCACCTCTCCCAGATAATCTCAACTACGTGCGAAAATTCACATCACTGGGAATTTATACCGGCGTAATAGAGTTCAATGGTTTCAGTGATTTCATCTCGGAAATTATTTACCGTAGGGAGAATGTTCCACAATGAGACAGAAAATAGTTTTGATATTCTAGAACTTTTGTATATTAACAAATATAAATTTTCAAAATATAAATATAAAGAGGAATGGAGATATATTTCTGGGATGCAGTCAACAATAAAAATAAATATATTTCTCAATCGACTAGTTTCGACGTCACACACGTCATCATCAGGAGATGAGATATTAAAATTTATGTACCTAATTTTCATGACTATTTCCCTCATTATATTTTAACCAATTAAAATGCAATATTTTTCACAAAAACTATAGAAAACTATCTATATAAACAACTATTCCAGTGCATATCTTTGTATATTGACATAGTATATGCGTATATTCACCGTAACCATAACAAAACAAACAATAATAAATGTTTATTTCTCGGTTTATTTATTTTTCACCAGATGTCAAAATATTTAAAATGAATTTAAAAATTATGCTAATAAATAAAATTGTTAAATTTGTTTTATTCATGAAATAGTCAATGCGTATACCACTCGATCATCAAAAATAATAGAAAATACTTTTGCCTCCTGGTTCGACATATTTCCGCAAAACACCTCTCGACCCGGTCTCGAGTTGTTTCTATGGATATAAATCTTGTAATATGGGCAACTATTGGACTTACGGTTTTCAAATTTGTATTAATTATGATATTAAAATATATTTGTAACTATTTGTAACAGTTTTATAAATGTTTATTTAATAAATACTAATATATTTATATTTTTGATTCGTACAAATTTTAAAAAGTATTGCATATTTACTGTTTTCAAAATCATATTTATATTATACAACAATATAGGGGAGACCGGGGATGGTTTGGACACTTTTTCTATTTTATTTTTCATTTTTTTCTAACTATCCCACCTATTTGGTTTTTACGCCGATGTTTATACCGGTCCTTTGAGCAGCTTTCCCGTTAATATGAACTTTCTAAGTGCAATTATTTTTCAAAACAGGGTAATTTTTGACAGTTCTGCATATGTCCAAACTATCCCCTGGCGTGGGGATACTTTGGACAGCAAGTGGAGATGGTATGAACATAAAACAGTGAATAGATAATAGAAATATCTTTAATTCGTTTCTTATAACACAAACATTGGAAACCAAACAAGAAAACAGAACAGAACACATCAAAATCAAAAAGGTAATAATGAAAAATGATTGCTAAATGAATTTTGTGTTGAAGTAAAAAACGTATCTTTAAACTTATCTTTTTGTCTAGAAAATATTTGTTTTTTTTAATACTCGAGTAATTTAATTATATATATATATATAGTCAGTAACCCCTTTTTATACCTTTCGGTGTAAGGGGGCCGGGCACACCGAGCCGCAGTGGGTATTACTTTTTTTGTCGATGGTCACCCATCCAAGTATTAACCGCTGTGAAGCGTGCTTGACTATATCAATCACAACGCTGTCACGTTACCACACTGCCGTACTGCCGACAATTTAATTATTATTAATTTAAAAATAAACAATAAAAAAATACACATAGTGATATAGATATTTTAATACTAAACACAAATTTGAAAACCGTGTCTCTCGAAGTGCAATAGTTTCCAAGATTTGTATGCTTGAAATTTCGGACACTTTGAAAGCTGTCTTAAATACGCGACAGTTTAAAAAAATCGTTTGTCTCATTGTGGATCTTATCTCATTGTATAATACTCTCCCCTACACTGCCCGGTTGCCATTAAAATTTATAAAAAATTTACTTACTTACTTTTTACTTTTACTTTATAGTATGAACTCATTTCAGTATATCTCAAGTTGTGTAAATTACGTACTTGATATATGCATCTATTTTATTTTCTAGAGGTTTTTTCCGGTCAATTTTTACTATTTTCAACTATCGCGACTATTCATCAATTCACTGTCATCGATTGAAATTCCCATTGTGCTGTCACTGGCCGTTTAGCATTCAGTTTTCAGCTTCAGCGCCGAGTGTCAGGGCTTCAGCTTTCATCTGCCGTCAGTCGTCAGTTCTGCTGGTCTTGCTGTCCGCTATCGTTTCTCGTTTCTCATTCCTGACAGAGGACATTTCTGAATTATTCAAACAGCGTTCGTTGCAGATCAATACACGGGCATTAATTACTGTTTAAACTTTAAACACAGTCATCCAGAGGTTTATATTTGCAATATACGGATAGATTTAATCCGGGCATAGACGAGCATTCAGCACGATGTGAATATTAATTTTGTTGAAACAAAATTATTGGTGCTCTGTCAAATAATTGCGTAATTTTGCACGGTCATATTATAATTCGACAATTATACACGAATTTCTTTGGCATAAACGTCACTTTATAGCACACGGACAGTGATCTCTAACATAATGACTGGAAACTCATATGTTTCAACAATTATAAGGGGCTGGTCACGAGAAATGTCAGCGTGGGAATCCCTATCCTTGTTTATTACCTCTCGCCACATATTCTATAAGAGAGGTACCTATTGAAATGGGTCAAAATTTTCGAGTGTGAGTTTTTGCCAGATAAGCTCGTTTTAGGGTCTCCAGGATACGAATTACACATATTTGAGATTATATAACAAAAAAAAGTTTAAGAATTTTCTGTACCATTTATAAACTATAGAACAATTTAAATCTACTTTTTGAAATTCCATTATCTTTTTGTCCATGATATGAAATATGTTTCTACACAAAATTTGAATGATTCTGACAGTGACAGTACAGTTGACATTTTTTGCTTGCATCTCGGTTTACATTATCGTTTACATATTACATGAACATGAAACTATTAAAATGTAAGTAAAAGTATTTATTAGATTAGTAGAATAAGCAGAATTAGGCAAGAGATCGTGTCCTGGCCACAGCAGATTTTTTTAGTTGTTCGTGAGCGATTTTGAAATTTTGGATCGTGAACGGGCGTGAGCGTGAATGACATGTAAGGGGCCGTTCACATAATACGTCACACGATTTTTTGCCATTTTTGACTCCCCCCTTGTCACACTACGTCACAAATCGGTAACCCCCTCCCCCCATGTGACGTCACAAAAATATAACTTTAAATTTTGAAAGAAGTGAAAATTTATATAAATATTACATAAGTATTAATTATATCAGTTTATTTAATCACAGATGCTTTACAAGCTTTATAATATGATAGATATGAAATCGTTACGCCTTTTTCCAACACGATGTTACAAAATGATAATAACTCATTTTTTTCATAATTTAAGTCCCTAACTCCGTTGCAGCAAACATTCGACAGCATCACCGTAAAGTGTTCCTAAAGACATGTTTGTATTATACTGATTTGTAAGTTGTCACAACTAAAATTGTTTTATTTTCATATTAACTGAAAAAGTAAATTTTTTGTGACGTCACATAATGATGAACACCCCCCTCCCCCATGTCACATTTCGTCACAAATCCTGTACCCCCCTCCCCCCAAGTGCGTGACGTATTATGTGAACGGCCCCTAATGTATCGTGAGTGATCGGGCGTGAGTAAAAATCACCAGTCACAATACATAATTTTCAAAATATCAACACAAAATAAATTGTAATTATGGGTTATTGCTATAAATACTCGTTAGCGATCAAGTACCTACACAGGAACTGGGTCGAAAAAATCGAAGCAAAAGTTTTTTATTTCACTACGATTTTGCGAAGCTAAATTAAATTATTATTATAACGTGACCCATCGTGCAAGTTCGAGCGTGACTATAAAAATAAATTCGCGAGCGTGAGTGATCGTGACTCAAACGTAAAATATCGTGCGTGATTTAATTTCGTGATCGTACGTGATTGTGCACAAAAAGTCACTCACGCGCCCAGTTCTACTCAAAATTATGATACACTCTGTAGTGTAGATGTATACGCCTCTGGCAAAATACTCCTTTGATAAATTAAATTATAAATGCTTCTCCGAATTGTCCCATAACTCGAAATATCAAAATTTTATTACTTAATCATATCATCAACTGTTATTACTTTTTAATATGCAACATTTATTTATAATTATAAACAACGTAATACGGTACTTACTTATAATACGTAAGATACTTATAAGTCATTAGTTACGGACTTAATACGTTAGATACGATACAACCATAATAACATCAAAACCTTCCATAATATTTGAACTCTCAACTAATTGACAGATAAAATTGTTGATTTGTCTGAACAGCGCTGTCGTTGATGACACGATTAAGCTTTGAATCTAACGTGAATATATGCGATTTAAACCCCCCTTGGATGTTCAAAGAGGCTCGGTTTCACCTCGTCGCTTAGCAACATCCTCGGTATTATTTTTTATCGCATAATATTATTGTTATATTAATATCTATAAATCTACCTCCATATTCAGCACAACCAAAGAAAATTAAACGCACATGCAACATTATCACAATTTATTTTTTATTTAGTTGATTACTCTGTCGTATTATTTTGTGCTTTTTATTTCGTGATGCAAAACAAACACAGTTAATTTTATTCTTCCCTTTCAAAACTAATTTGAATAAAAAATGTTCACGAGCTGTAAGAAAGATATTAATGACAAAGGGGAAACTGAATGTTTCCTAAGATTATTTTCGTCTTTACGAAAGAAATTTGAATAAAAATGTCGTTTTGACGGTTGTTTTTCTGCCCTGACATGGCATTTCGGCTTGTAAATCTACCATTCGAGACAGTGTTGATGTTTTGGAGGGTTATAGGTTTAGAAAACACAATAAGTAGGAGATTTATTATTGAATCACATCCTGAAGATTTGAACTGACATAGATTTTCTTAAGATTTTAATTGTTATTAATTATTTGCTGCGATATATTTATATTATGTACAATAAAATGCACAGTCATACGGATAAAAAATTCAGAGGCTCAGGTATAGAAATTTTTAACACGCCTCGACAAGCCGTGGCTTTGGCCGTGTTTAGTTACGGGCTGAACATAGCAACTGACATATTAAGCACGGGATGAAGTTGGCTTCTATATTTGACATTTAATTTTTGTGAGAAACTGAGGAAAAATAATGATTTCTTTCAAATTGTTTTCAATTTTACAGTTAAATACACTTGCCTAAGTAGAATTTTGTAGTTATGTATAATATAATTTGTAAGATATAGGGTCTTTCATTAAGAGTGATAGGTTTGACATATCAATTAGTTTTTGCTTTATTTGGAAACTTGGACACCACGGATTTGTTGACACTGATCACAAGATCGCTCCAAATTGGCAGAATTTGGCTCATCCGCAACATTGGCCGCTACCGCTATGATTTTCTCCTCACTTCGAACATTTCGTTGTCTTCTTGGTGGCTTATTGTCTTAGTATTGTTAACTCAAACTTTATCACAGTGCGTCTTATAGCCTGCGCAGAGTAACGGTGAGGGTGACCCAATTCTGGGGTGAATAAATATTGAGCACCCACAACTGAGCTCGAACTTTGGTAATATATTTTTATTATTTCCAACCGGTCTAGAGGCGTCAAACGCTGCATCATAAAACTGCACACTATACTAAATAATTTGACACCTAGAAGTAAATAAAATATATACCTATATCAGAAACCGAGAAATCTTTATTGAAAAAACTATCACTCGTATTGAAAAACCCTATATATAAGGAATGTATTATGAATAAGTGATGTTTATGTAAAATGTTGTTGTTGGAGCTAGTATATTAACTGGGGCTGTAATATGTTGAGCTGTCAGTATTTGATGTTATCTGCGATCAGATGCGCATGAGTTTCTTGCACATTATGAGTTAACCCAAATGTTCAGAATTGTAGATGTTTTTATAGTGGAATCGAACCACTCAGCCCCAGTGGTATTATTGTCGTTGCTGGAATCGAACAGGAGACTGCTAGCTTGATAGACGGACACACTCTACCGTTCACTTCTTTAAAATAAATTTCTAATTTTTAAACAATTAGTCGGCCCAAAATTTAATTCTTATCAATGCTTCCTACTCAATACTAAATTGAATTTCTAATCATAAACGTCAAAGAGCTAATTACCTCAAAATGACTTTCGATTGGCTGATTTCGGCATTGTTGTACGAATAATTGGAACGTTGCCATGCAACAAGCATTACAAGTATTAACCAGCACAATGCAATAATTGCGCGATGTTTTCTTTGAAGTCCAGAACGCTGGAATTTTAAGCTTCACTGAATTCCACCGAAGCAAGAGAAATACAAAATCTATTGTGCTGGAATAATAGATGCTGTTACAATAAAATCCAAGTATTTTTTATTCTGAAGTTACAATGGAAAAGGTTTTTGCAAAGTAATATTTTGATTAATAAGATTATTTTTATAAGATAATGGGCCGTAACCATAAAAATCTCCCGTTTTGTACTCCACTAACAACCATGAACACTCAGGAGTTGTCAGCTGGTAACCGCACACACGGTAAAATATGTTGCTGCTGCTACGCTCAAATTGGGTAAAAGGCGTGATAGATTTGTATGTAAATTTTTTTGATTGTTGACCCAAAATAGGAATAGAAACGTTAAATTTTAAATAAAAACAATATTTTAACGAGCTAGATCTCATAAACTGTTAAAGGTATCTCAAAAATCTCAACGGATTTGAATTCCTCGCCCCTGAAACTAACTAACAAAATATTTTTCGCTCCCCTGAAATTCCTGCTTTTAATATTTCAGGAGGGTTGAAAAAATATTACTGAGAAACCTTATAACTCGAAAACTAGCAGAGGTATCGAGATGAGCGGCACACCATTGGATTCAACATAAAATTTTCTATAAAATAAATTCAGTATTTTGACCCAATTTAGGGTATAAGGCAGTTTTAGGATAAACAAATTTTTAATAAATATTTTTCTTGAGGTACTAAAAATGTTCACTTTAGTTTAAATAAGTTCTATTTATTTTTGCGAATTATTTATTACTTTTCAGTAATCATGTGTTATAAAGGATTATTCACAATTTCGTGTATATATTTTAATGGTATATATATATATATATATACTAAGTTTACATGCAGTTTTGAAAATGGTTTGGGTTTTCAGTCAAAATTATGTAAAACTGTTTACATGCAGTTTTCAAAACAAGTGATAACGAAGGTTCGAAAACAGTTTCGGCGCAAGCGCATTTAGATCATGTAAATGGCAGATGAGTGACAGATCGGAACGAAAAATATAACCTCTTCATTCCAAATGTTTGGTTTTGGCATTTTTATTTTCAAATTTACGAAAACACTAAATAAGAAAACAACTCAGTTTTAAGTCACAACTGACAATTGGTGTTTGTACTTTGTAGGTTAGTAAGTACGTTCAAAAAACGGCAGAAATCTCTGTGAAGTACGCATGCGCAATCTCAAAACTTAATTTTACCTGTTTACAAAAATTTTGGTTTTGGTTTGAGTTAACTCAAAACCGTTTTGACATTATGTATATGGAGATTTTAAAACTCAAAACGTTTTGGAAACGGTTTCAAAACTGCATGTAAACATAGTCATAGTGTTACTTATTACGGAACTGAAAGCGTGTCCAGACAATTCATCGCAGGAAAATTCATCGCGGGGAAAATTCATCGCGAGGTAAATTCATCGCGGGCAAGTTAATCGCGGGAAAGTTCATCGCGGGGAAAATTCATCGCGAGGTAAATTAATCGCGAGAAAGTTCATCGCGGGAATGTTCATCGCGGGGAAAATTCATCGCGGGGAAAATATAGAATATGAGGCGAGAGGTAAAAATACATACAATACCTACTGAAATATTTGTTAAACCATCATAATTATTTTTGCTTGATTTAAAACATTTGTTATTTACGAACCAAGGCTGTTCGTTTCTTATTTACATTGTGAGATGCGGTGGCTTGAACCTAATCCTATTAATGCATCCTGGGAAGGATTTGATGCAAATTAATGCAGTGTCTAACCCAGACTTAAACCGCAGAACTCAACATCGGGATCAGGATTTGATTCGGGATCGCAGGGGAATTACATCGCGACAGAAACCAGCTGTAATCCGATGTAGACAAGCGTAGCGAGTTACTTTATAATTGCAGGACAAAATACATGTTTGGTGTTTGGATAATATTTAATGTGAGAGATTAGCCATAATACAATTAGAACTATTACAGAAAAAAGTCAAGAGATATTTTTAGGTAAGGCTCCTCCACTGTGTTTTCTTATATTTTTTTTATAAAACTATATAAGAAACTATGAGATTCGTGTAAACGCGATGTAAAAATTCCGCTTATTAAGCGAGATATGATTTTTTTTAAATCTGGTACTTATAGTGCTGACGTCAGTGGTACTTCCAGTCAGTGGAGTCCAGTGGCACTCAATCAGTTTGTTTCACTTCTATTTTCCTTAAAACAAATTATTTATTTATTTTGTATTAAAAAGTCTTCTTGCTATACAAAGAATATTTTGTAGCAGTTAAAAGTATAAAATAAAATCAAACACAAATTAATTAATCACGAATTATGTAACAATAGTTACATTGTCTGGCGCATCATATCTCTTCTTCTCATGTTCACATCGCGCGAAAATTCTGACGGCGAATAACAACGTTCCATATGAAACAAACCACGCCCTATATTATCTACGTCATGGATTTTTATATAATTTATATTTTTTGTCAGTAATGACCAGCAAATAAATTATTAGGAGTAATAATGGTTATTTATGCATTAAAGGTGTAAGGAAGCTTTTATGGTTTAGGACATAATTTTGAGCCCGAGCGTCAGCCGAAGTATCACCAGTCAGTGGGTGATCGACAGTAAGTTCAGACGCTCGAGAAAATGTATTCTCGAGTAAAGTTTAAGACTCAAATCGGTACAGAGACGGGCTTTACAGAGTGCGCCGTTCTCATGATTTTTGTACACTTACGTAATTAGTAATTACCTATGTAGTAATCTGTCGAGTCAGTGTGTGACTATATCGCATACAGATTGTAGTGTTTTTCGTTATATATCGCTTAATTAGGTTTAGTTCATGTAAATATAAAGTAGTGTTTATTAAATAAATATATAGTTTTATATAAATGTGTGTCATATTGTTTTTCATGTATGTTTTGTTAGTTTAGCATAAAAAACTAACTGGCACAGTCCTGCAAATCCTGTTATTCAGTTCCTGTTTCAGTCCCGTCCTTTCAATATACGACCGACCTGTCAGTGCCTAATCCTTTCCTTTTTACTTCCTTGTACGGAGTAATAAGGAAGTATTGTAATCGCGAAAAATTTCGGTTTTCAGATTTTGATGGAAATATCCGTTTTGACCTTTTCTGAATCCATTATGACTAGTTTCGTCGTGACGTCTGTACGTACGTGAAATTTTGTATTTAGGACTGTTATAGCATCTAGTTGTGCACCCCTATTTTTGGTTTCAATCTACAAACCGGAAGTAGTACTTTTTTCAAATATTTCGATAAATATTTAATTTAAGAAAAAATTTTAAATTTTAAATGAAAGATTATGTGATTATTACCTACAATCGGTATTTTATAAATATTTTTGTATCTGGTATCATTTAGGAATAATTAAAGTATATATTTATAATTTAGTATTTCGGTATCTTGTAGTCCATGATCGATTAACATTTGTTACTACGTAAAATTTAAATGATTATGACATGACAGTGACAATAGTAAAATATGCTTTATGTCTTCTTCTGCAGTTTAAATAAAATGACTAAAATATATTTGTGAGTATACTAGTATAATAAGTTAAAAGAATTTTTTATATTATTCTACTCTACATTTTAGTTATTAAGAAAAGTATGAACACACAAGGCGTACAAGGAAATCATGTGGTGTCCACGTCAGATTTTTTATTACAATATACGTCCGTCTGTATGTACAGACGTCACGACGAAACTAGTCATACTGGATTCAGGAAAAGTTAAAACGGATATTTTCGTCAAAATTTGAGAACCGAAATTTTTCGCGATTACAATATCTACTTCTTTTTTACTCCGTACAAGAAAGTAAAAATGAACAAAATATAATAATGTCCATAGGGTTCTAAATTTAATTGCGATTTTGTTAAACACCAATATCATTCGTTAACAACTTGTCATATTTTTATTGGAAAACTTAAATTTAAAGCAGGTCTTGTTGAGTCCTTTTTTTAGAACCCCTTTATCCTTTATTCAGTAAATCATCAATCACATTATTGTGCTTTAAGCTCCACGTTGAAATTCTGCACTAATCGTGCTTTTGACATTTGCTGAATATGCATACATCATTATTCTTAAACGACTTTGACTTCTTAAACCACAAAGCTCCATTTTGAGTTATGACGAGATTTAGAAAATACAAAATAATTACAGACCAGGAAAAAGTGTTAATACATGCTATAAATTCAACCTGAGAATAAATCATATAAATCCATTTCCATATTTCTTTTTTGTTAAGCTTGAAATATATCACAAGCGAAGATTTCATTTCCGAATTTTAGAAATATGGAGATTGGGTTTGTTGAATTAATTGTCAGATGGAAAGAATGTGAACTTCATAAATTAAATGCGAGTGAAATATATAATATTCCAGGCGTCTAGCTGTCTGACAATATTCCTGCTGAAAGCTTCTGAAATGCTTTATTATTATTTCTACATTCTAGTTTTAGTTTTGTTTTAAACTCGTGAAATGTTGGAAAGTTAGTTTCATGGCATTTTGAATGTCGGCAAGTTACTCTTATTACGTTTAAATTAAATTAACTACGAAACTCTTTCTTTTATTTATGAAATTTTAGAAATTTCTGCACTTTATAAATTTATGTACTTATATTAGATTAAATACTGCATCGTAATTAATTAGAAGAAAAACTTTTAACTTATAAAATTAGAACATTCATTAGCAAATAAAAAATTAAATCCAATCATTCCAATATGAATTTTAAAAATATTTATAGAAAATTTTAAAAAACCACGTGTTTTTTTAGTTTAGATACTTTCTTCAAAAACTAATTTACCTATACTATAGTAAAATCATTAATACAAAAATATTATAATTAGGTAGGTAGGCATTTTATGACTTTATTTTAAAATTATCCTTTGGAACTGGTTACTGTAATTTAAAAAAATAAACTTTTGCAGGAAATTACATGTTTTAACCCGTTTTAATCCAGAATACTAGCAGAAAAT
Organism: Agonum fuliginosum; assembly: GCA_947534325.1. NCBI lineage: Eukaryota > Metazoa > Arthropoda > Insecta > Coleoptera > Carabidae > Agonum > Agonum fuliginosum. The sequence goes on from OX384040.1 coordinate 21,166,356, forward strand.
GAAGAAGACTTGGAGAGTAATATCAACATGTTGAATAACGAACTAACAAAGTGGAACATGAAAATAAACACAGAAAAAACCAAGACAATGAAAATAAACGGAAATGGAAATACGCATACGATAACAGTAAATGGAGACGTGCTAGAACAAGTGGACGCTTTTACACCTGGGAGCGATTATAAGCAAAAAAGGAACTTTAGATACAGAATTAGAGGAAAGAGTAGCAAAAACAGGACGGCTATTTAATTCCCTAAAAATAAATTTCTTAGTAAAAAAGAAGTACCGAAACAAACCAAAATAGAGGTTTCTAAGAGAGAAGCAGTGCCCATACTAACATATGGAAGTGAGTCGTGGACAACACAGAAAAGACACCAAAGCAGACTACAAAATGTGGAAATGAGATTTTTAAGAAAAATAGAGGGAAAAACAAAAATGGATAAAATAAGAAACGTAACATACAGGAAGAATCTAGGTACAAAATCTGTGGAACACACCATTCAAGAAAGGCAGCTTAGATGGGCAGGACAACTAAATAGAATGAACGAAGAAAGGTTAGCGAAACAAATACATGCAGCGAGATCACACGTAAAGAGGAAGATAGGCAGACCAATAAAAACGTGGGAAGAAGAAATAAAACAAGCGGCAAAACAAAGAGGAGTGAACTGGTACGAGGCTAAAAGAAGTAAGAAAAATCGCCAAGCATGGAAAGAAATATGGAGAAGGAACTCTGAAGACTGGAATAAAGAGCAGACATAAAGACAGGAATCGCCTTACACTGAAAGGTAGAAAGGCGCAGGATTAAGTAAGTAAGCAAGTAACCCAGATCATATAAATTTGGTGCAAATGGTATTTCACCGATACCCGTATTCAAATTTTACGAAATAACAAATGCTTTACGATCATAATAGACTAAAATGATAGATGAGTATAATATTCTGCAACAAGTTTCGAATGAAGCATATTCAATTCGAGTGGAAAGTTTGTGAGACGAGCCGTAGGCGAATTTCACGGTTCCACGAGACCGGAATAGCCATTCCAAACGTATTGCAGACTATACTTTCTCTACGACTATAAATTTAATTGCATTAAAAACATAAGTAACCTAAAACTATTAAAATAAAAATTTATGTTTTTATAATAAAATTTTTATTACTCGCCACATTTCATTCCATCACTAGTGACGGAATGAATCCATTCCGTAACAAGTGATGGAATGTAACCATTCCATAATTGAAAATGATGTTAAGAATGATAACAACAGTCGTATAGAAAGATTATTCTCGTGCACTAGAAACGGCCCTGTGTATAATGTAATAATTTACGTAGATTTTTAATAAATAATAAATCAAACGATAACGTTGTGCTTTATTAGTATTAAATTAGTAATACATAAAATCCAATTTTCAATATTTGAACTAACCGGTTTGATCATATTTTTAAAATGCAATAATGTAAAGATAGAGTGTTACATTTGTGTATATGTAGGTACAATACCTCCTTTACAAATTTAACTGCCAGAAGGTAAAATAAATATGTCAATATAATTATCAGATATCAAGGTTGTAATTTTCGACCTTCCCCATTTTAATAATAATTTTAATTAAAAAAACTAACGACCGTAGGGATTATTTACACTCTCATCTCGATTTTTCAGCGTCAATTTTCATTTCTCTCGGGGTCTAGCAGCCGACCCTGTAAAGAAAATGCCCAATGCATGAACTTGTGACCTAATTACTGTCCTGTGCCACGATGGACGACATTCATTTGTTTGTTGCAGTGACAGTGTTTTGTTAGTCACTGTGTGTGTAAAATGTAATTCATTTGTCAAGGGGATATTTTGCAGTTCATCAACGTGTTTTGTTATTTTGCTGATGATGATGTTGATGTTAAATTATTGGGGTAACACTCGTCAAATTGATGTTAACATTATTTGAGTGAGTTCAGACAAAATGCTACAATTCATTTTCCGAACGATCTGGATTCTAAAGTCATGTTCACACAAGGGTTCTTTCATGCTTCTGATCTTGAGTAAAAAATCTGATGTGGACACTACATTACTTGTACGCCTATTAAACTGTTCATACTTTTCTTAATAACTAAAATGTAGAATAATATAATAGCCATATTTTATTTACAGATGTCACAACGAAACTAGTCATATTGGATTCAGGAAAAGTCAAAACGGATATTTCCGTCAAACTCTGGCTGCACGGGAAGTACACAACAAATAAATATATAATAGTATTAAGTACGGTATGTGCAATTTAATATTATTATTATTAAATTAAATTTGATAATTCCTCTCCTGTTTAAAATAAGCCATAAAAAACATAATTTTTATCGCTTTGACAGGAAAAAGAAAGTTAACTTTTCGCAAGTGAACCTTAACCAAACAATAAACAAAACACTAAAATGTAATTTGCTTCATATTTCTAATATTTGTCAGTGAAATGATTAGATTTTGGGAATATCCATGAAGAAGAGTCGTTAATTTATCTCGTTGAATTGCGTTGAATTGCATTTTATTTCCTCCGAATAAATTTCTATTTGACATTTCAACCTTGTCACCGACAGCAATTTTTAAAAAAATAAATTTTAAAATAAAATCACTCCACCTACGGTGTCGTGATTTTATTAAACAATTTTTGTTTTCAAATACAAACAGAAATTTATGCGGCGAAATAAAAAGCTTTTGAGAAATTACAATTGATAATAATGTTAATTTTTTGTTATGTAAGTTTAGTTGCATTTCAATGCTTTTGCCTTGGTTTCTGTTATTGTTTAGTTCTTACCGCCTTCTAATTTGTAAACAAAACCTACTACCTTAGAAACAATGCCAACAAACGCTAAAAAATGACCGATCGTACAAAAAATATGTATATTTTATACCGTGTTTTGTTATAATTCTAATGTTTAGAGGGCAGATTCATTTAAGAAAAAAATATTAACTTTACTATATTATATTGTAAAATAATGTTTGAAAATCGTCTCTTTCTTTTCTCTGTGAGAAAGCAATTCCTACTAAATCATTTCCGTTTCCCGGTTTCCTCTCCCCTTGTCTCTACACCAATCAGAGTTTGGAATTCAGGCCGAGCGTCAGATGTTTCTTCGTTCCCGGACGTGACATTTCGTCTCGGATTACGCGTCAAAATGAAAAGTCCTTTCAATTCCAAGTGTGTCATTCATAGGCAGACATTGACGTGCAAAAGATTTGACGAGTTCTGAGTTTTAAAACAGAAAAATCGCAAGAAATGGCGGCTGCTGAATATGGTATGGACCGACTGTGGTTCTGACGACTCAGGTTCGAATCCAATCTGGAAAACGTGCCAGTTCAACTGCACAAACATCTCCCTTGTGGTGTACTTTCCACTTAAATATACAGGTGTGGTATGATTGCTGATTACGAATTAAAAGAATTTTTCAGACATTCGAAAAATTAAGGGTAGGTATAGCTTTTAACACACTGGATTCGCATAACTGCTATAAAAAATAAATTTAATGAAAACGTAAACAAAATTGCATACCTTTAGAATTAGGATGATTAAAAATTATGTTAAAATAATTTTCCATTCAGTGGCATAAATATGTATTCTCCTGATATTTTGAAAAATGTATGTACTGAAAGTTATTATACAGCCTGTATATATCTGCCTATACGAATGACTTCCAGTATGTGAAGGTGCTACACTCAATTTGTATATAAAGGCGTGACCACGAAGTATAATATGAACACAGGAGTGGACACTCCGTATATTCGCAATACTGTAGATTCGTGGCATTTTTGTTTACCCTGTGAGAGACAGAAACAAGATCACTACTGAGCCCGTGAGTAACCATCATTACCGTTGTTTATTGCCATAGAATGCATGCTCCAAGCAGGCCCGTATTTTCTGTCTCTCTCTATAAGGTAAACAGAAAGGCCCCACTCCATCCGCCCGAGTGACCACTCCTGTCATATATTATACTTCGTAGGCGTGACTTATGTATGTATTTTAAACGAACGAAGTGGTGTAGCTGTGATCTGTAAATTAAAGCTGTTACAAAATGACATATGATACTTTTGCCCAACCAAAGTGATTAAATTCTAATGCAAAAATTTACCATTCCTCACGCACACCTAAAATCTATTCTTGTCACCTTTTTTGATGATCTATCATTTGTCGTTTGTAAACAGTGTTCCGACTAAAAGCAAACAATGAAACAAGCTTTCGCCATTTCCGAGTCTATTTTAGTCACATTACTACTTTATTGATTTGCCAAACATCTAATATAATAATTGATTTGTTTTAGAATTTAGAAAATTACTAAAACGTTGCTATTTTTAGTATTCTAAGAGCACGAAACATACATACTTTGCTTGTGTTTTTCTTCACTTTTGGGAAACCGTGTATATTTGGCTATGTGTGCATTTACCAGCAATAAGTTCGCTCATGATTGTTATTGCAGAGTACCTACACCACACGATAGATTTTTGTACAGTTAAACTGAGTGTCAGAAGAATAATAATTAAAAATATATGCAGCGAAACTTGTTTCCACTTCTATGTAACAAAGTTAAAACGTGTTTTTCTGGTGTGAAATATCTAAACAAAGTTTTCGCAAATTCGAGGTTTTGGCACCTCATTATAAACATACTCATACAAACACACAAAGTTAGACTTTCATGCGAATCAATTAATATTGTTATTTTCCTTTTCTCGCTTTTCCTTGTGTCGGGCTTTTGTTTGTCCACCGTGGCACGGAATTAAACAAGTGATTGTCACGTGGTGTTGTGTTCCTGTACAGTGTATGCAGTGCTTTAGCCTGAGACCTAGACAGTAGACACTTTAAAGCAAAATACGAAGCACTGTTTACACTTAATCATTCTTCAGAGGTACCTACTGCTTGTTGTGATAGTGTTGACTCTGTTTTGTCAGAGGAAATTTGAGTTTGAGATGAATTATTAGAAGTTGGATTTGATAACTTAACAAAACAATAGTATATTAAAGATCAAGTTTTCTGTCACTGTAACTGTAAAATTAATTAATTACAGAACAATTTCAGATTATAGAAAACTTATGTTTTCCATTACTATATTCATAATTCTCTTGAATAAAAACTAATTTATTCAGCAAAACATATTTATACTGAAATTTGTACGCTCTCATGTTTGACGTTTGACAATAGACGATTTGTTTTTGTCAAACGACCGTAGCGCCACCGTATTAATGGTACTACGCAGACGAACAAACATTAATTTATACTTTATATCATAATAATGTAGTAAAAAATCTGTTGTGGCCAGCACATAACCTCCCGCCTTGACACTGTACATAATATGTGAATTTGGTTTTTGTTAGGCTACTTTTTGTAATTTATTTTATAGTTCTTCAAGCAACGTACCGATTTCGATTGACATTGAGATCAAATTAGCTCTTTGTGGATACAATTTGTATTTTATTATTACCATATTACATTATATCCAGTTAATAATGAATCGATGATGCTTCTTGACTGGATACGTTTAATGGAAGGATAAAAACTTACTGGAATTGAGTCAGTTTTCTATTTATTAAATTTCGGCTACTATAGTTACTAAATTTCAAACCCAGTTATTAATATTTATACATTTCTTTACAAATGGTGCCACCAAAATTTCAGAAACTGTGTATACGTCTGTTCATCTGGCACATTGACATTTTCATTTTTGTTTTAATTTTTTTTCCTATATTATAATTTACAAATCGTGGTAGGTAAAATTACACATTTTTGAAAAATAATTTTCATTTATTGGTAAGAGATATAGAAAAGATGTTAAATAAATATTGTAAGAGGTAATTTGTTCTTTCAAATGTCGCATGACAAATTGTAACTATCGCAGTATTTCCTATATTTTTTGCAAAAAATGTTAAAATGCTTCAAGAAAATACCATTTCCGGTTGGCAGATTTTTACCAAAATCTAATCAGCTCTTCATTAACATATATAAATGTATAATGCAAAATGTTAGAATTTTATGTTCAATATAATTTGAGATAATGAATCAGAACAAAAGACTATAGTAGGCGCACATACAGACAAACGGACACACACACAAACACACACAGACATCATCGTGAAAATAGTCAAAATAGGTTCTAAAGGTACTAAAACGTGCTTATTGACAAAAATCTCGACATCGAATTTTTTCACGATCCCTATACCTCTCTAGGCGAGAGGTAAAAATAATGTTAACACGAACACGATGTTAACGAAAGTTCCACAAGCGTGCATCCATCGCTGACACTTTTTCATATTCATTTTGACACTTATATCTTGAATCACTTTTGTATAGACCGTACGCACATCCTATACCCATTTAAACTATAATAAACAATAATAGTAATAGAAATTTGTATGTTGCGCCAGTAGTAATAAGCAGATGATACAAATTCTGATTAGCTTGTTTGCGTAGTTACAAAAAAACTATACGTATGTAGCGTGTCACAAAGTGAACCCTAACTATATTCAGTTGCGTTTCACAAAGTTAACTTTGTGTACGCCAAATTGAAAAAAAATATAAATTATACCCGTCTTATAAAAAACGCCTTTTACATAGTTCTAGTTTTGGTTGAAAGGGCTCAAAAATAAAATATTATACTATACGAATGTTACACATTAGGTACCTCCTAAAATCCAGCATAAAATGTACTAACGTATGCTAGTGTTTTGTGGCTAGTACGAGATGATAAAATTTTATTTCAAAAAGGATTTAATTCAATATTAATTTAATTTAAAGTGAAATGCATAATGCCAAATAACTAACGTTAACTATAAGTAGGTACTACTAATTTCGTATTAGAAAATGAGGCTTAGGCTTATGCAGCAAGGAGGGGGTGAAAGAGAATCTTGAAATTTTTCAGGCACGTGACCTTGTTAATAGTTGGTAAGACACATAAAACAACGAAGTTCAACACTGAAGTGAACTCAATTTCAGTAGAAAATAACCGACAGCGTTACAAACTTATCCTGAGATTCGATTAAATGGCAGGAATATTTGCTTTAAACGACCTTAATGGCTTAAGTTTTATCAGATGAAGCTTCTACGCACTCGGTTCATAACTTTGTCAAGATGGTCACGTGGCTTGCGACTTCTCCATCAAATTGTATAACTCTTATTCGAATTTCGTAATTATAGCGACAGAGAAGTTCCGTAGTTTCAGATGCAACAATAAAAACTTAATGACTTCTCAGTTGAGAGTGTGAAAGTCGAAAGTTGACGTCGCTTAATTGAAAATGAAATAGTTACAAACTATAATCATGTTTGCATTCGCGATGCCAACGGAAATTTCTTGTTCCTGTTTAATGTAATTTGATAGAAGTACCACGTGCCAGCTCAAGACGATGAAATTAAATGAGAACTGCTTGAATATATCAAAATACTTACGCTAATTGACTTAGCTCAACTTAACTAATGAACTAATGCCAATAATTATATGAAAACATGATCAAATAGTACGCTTTAATTAAACTTTATTAATTAATCAATTTGTCAACACATAACGTCATCTTCAGAGTGCGCCTAATATGCATTTCTTCTTTACGTTACCTGATGCCTATATCACACCGGTGTGGCATGAAGCACGGTGCTCGATGTGGCATTTTGCTTGATGAAAAGCTGTCAAAGGGGTGTCACACCGGTATAGCAAAATGCCATACGAAAATATTACTATGTTCACTTCGTACTTTGAAGGTTTTTGAAAATTATCTTTGACAGCTGAGAATTAAAATTCATCAATTCTTTGTGTTAATTAAATCAATAATTAGTTCATATATTGAAAAAAGCTTAAATTGTTATATTCTTATTATCTAATTACTTACTGTTATTATTTTAACATCAATTATTCACCAAATATCAAAATTATATTGAGAACTCACTGTGAAATCAGCAACAAATTTCCATAATTACGTCAAAATGGTCGTTGGAAGAGCGGCGATACAATTTACGTTATTTATTTCGAGCACCGTGCTTCATGCCATGCCGGTGTGACATAGGCATTAGTACAGATAAGTCTGCTGTGGCCACCACAGTACTTCCCCGACCATAAATTCAACGAAACGATGAAACAGACTGACTTTTTCTAAATTTATGTTAACTAATAACTCTTAAAAATCACGATTACAATTATTATTATATTATTATAGGTCGAAGAAGTAAAAATAAAGATACAGGATGAATGAAAAAATTTCAAGAAGATTTTATTCTTACTCCTTTATTGATGCTTGCAACTAATTGGTTACAATACACGATATGAGAGATGACCAGACCACCAGACTAAAGAATTTGAAATTGGTGTACAATATGAATCATGAAATTTTTTGGTATATAGAAACTGCTTCGCTACCTTGAAATAGTGTATATAGAAGTCGTATATAGAAGCGTATAGGCGAGTAATAAGTTGGCGAATTGTGACTTAGTTCTGTGTTCTCTCCTTTACCGCTCCGGCCAATTCTGACTGCATGATTTTTGTTGTCGTTATTAGTCAAGGAGCTTCAGATTTTATTTAAAACAAAACCCCTTCAAATAAAAATCTGACGTGGCCATCACACAACCTTCCGCCATATCTACACTTTAAACAGAAATGTATACGTACAATCCGGTGCCCATTTAAAATATACAAATAAAAATCTAAAATATTCAAACACAGAAATTAGTATCACCTGAATCAAAAGATTCATTCACACGAAAACTCTTCTGTGTTGAAGCCATCCTCCGTTCAATTACCACATTTAATATCTGACTTATGACTTATATGGCGCTTGTATGTCAACTTGTCACCCGTCTCACCTGTCAATATTTTTTACGCAGAAACAAAAATCAACCGAACATGGATTACAAGATTTCAACGTTTTATCTGATTTTTTTTTAAATTTTAAATTTTACTGCAGTTCTTTAATGCTACCAGATAAAGAAAATTTTTTTATAACGTGAGTTGCAAATAACTTTGCTTCTTATTGTTATTACAAATAAATACTATATTTATCCAAAATTATATAAATTTTTGACAATTATCTTTTTCAATCTTCAAAAAATATCACTTCCGGTGAAGATATTTGTACCAAAATCTAATGAGCTCTTCCTATTCGTATACAATTGTAAAATACCAAATATCAAAATTTTTGGGTAATTCGTATTTGAGTTATGCGACATCCGGCATCGGCCCGGACCACACACATACACACACACACACACACATACATACAGACATCATCGAGAAACTATCAAAAATGAGTTGTAAGGACCCTAATTCGTGCTCATCCACTTAAAACTCACAACCCGATTTTTTGCATGATTCCAATACCTTCCTTTACAGGTAAGCGGAAGGTAAAAATGAGAGTAAATGGCTGGTTAGAAATTGAAATAGTATTAAATGAAAGTACATTGCCTAAGACGAAACAAATTTAAGAGTATGAGTGAAAAATACTGTTTAAATCACTGTAACCATTTATGGTTTCAGAGTCCAAGAAAGGATAAATCAATATTTTAAAAGAATAATTACCTTTACTAGATTTTTAAACATGAGAAAAGAGTTACACTTGTTTTAGTGTGACATATTGATGTACTGCACAAAAATCTCCTCTTTGCTTTACTTTCCACTTACAACTATGAGTAAGTTGAAAATAGAAGTAGGTATTAAAATTTAAAATCCCATATCATAAATAGTTATTTATTTATTAAGAGTCTAAGGCAGCTTTTATAGTTTGAGACGTGATTTTGAGCCCGAGCGTCAGCCGAGGGCTAAAATCACGTCAAGAGCCATAGAAACAAGTTACGCCCGTGGTACATATCCAACGGTTGAATATTTTTTAATAAATTACTTAATTTAATTTACTTGTTCAAATTACCAAAAATTACTAAACTCTTCGACTGTTGCTAAAATACCAAAAAAATCCGAAAATAAACAAAAATCTAAATGTCAAAGTTGTCATTACTGAATTAAATATTTACAAGATAATTTACGTTTAATAATGTAAGTAAAAATGATATTATTTAAATCAAAAATTGTTCAACTAATTACTGAAAATGGTAATTTAGCATTATTAATAGTTTTTTGTCCGTGGGCTATAAAGTGATGTTTATTTGAAATAAATTCGTGTATAACTGTCAAATTATGATATGGTTGTGCATAAATATTATTATTTATAAACCTATAATGTATGGATTGCCGGTATTGCGGTATTTTCCTTACGTGGAATATCCTGTAGAACGAATGAACGTTACTGAAGGTTGAACAAGAAGTGAAATTGATGAATGCAAATACGACGTAAGTTCAGGGTTCAAATATGTGTTCATAGCATCCCGTGCATGTGCATTTTAAACATGGCCATTACTTTAACCACGCGACGTAACTTTACATCAACCTGCATTATTAAACGTTATACTAGCTCACCGTAATGTCTCTATTTGACTGAATTTTAAAAGTGGTGTTAGACAAAAATGCAATTTGTAATTTTACGCTTGCGAGAATCTGTCAAATACATCACTTTATACAACATATTCATTCATAATTTTTGCTCGTATAGTTTAATATACTCATCTCATAAAAATAGAAATACATAAATGCATAACATAATGAGCTACTTGCCTGGTACTGAAAATAAATATAGAGTATAGAAAATTATAGAGGTAGCATACTCTGATTTTTTGGATGAAATAGTAAACATACCACGGAAAGAACAGAATGCAGAAAATGTTATTACTGATCTTATATTTCAAATAAAACATACTTTAACTTTATACTACATTCAAATACAATTACGTAATACAAATAATTTTCATCTGTCAAATTCTGAGAAATGTCAACATAACCTTACTTAATTGTTATTTTCCCTTTATTTATAGGTGTCATTCTGCATAGCACGGCGAAATATTACAATAAAAATTTGTATCACGACACTAAAACTTTTAAAAAATACTTCGAAAACTAGTAGGTACATAACTGTGTTTCAATGTGCAAATAGAGCATACCAAAATGGCGGATAGTTTTATCCAAAGTTGCTTCATTGTTTTGTTCCTATGCTATAAACTTCTATTCTTAAAGCTATGATCACAATGTTAGGACTAAAGCCTGTTTTACATTTTTTTCGTCTAGAAACTTTGACAAGTTGCATACTAGATCTTAGAATTCAAAATATGATAATGTAAAACACGAAAATCTCCATCCAAATTTCATACTAGGAACGTCTTTTGCCGACTTAAAAAAAAAACTCCGGTTCTATTTCCATACAAAGTTTCATACTAGATCTGCGCAGTAAATGCACATTTTTCATTGCCAACCCGCTGTACATACATGAACATCAACAATCAACTACCAGAAGCGATTTCGGATTCTTGACTCCTTTATATTGCACCTATATTTCATAATGTTTAATGTGATATTGTAATTTACATTTTTCATTCAAATTTCTAATTAATAATAAAACGACAATATTACGGTTTAAAATTTTGGTGTTGGTACATTGATTACCGGCTTATCAAGAAACTAGTACAAAATTTGGATGTGATTCTAGACAAAAAAGTCAAAAATAGATTATAAAATCTAGGTCTAGTTTCTAGTCAAAAAAGTATAAAACAGGCTTAAAACATTAGTGAAAATACAAATTTTATTTAAAAAAAAAATTATGTTTTTGGATGGCAGCATTCTACGTCACATCACATATTTTTCAATTTTTATTAATTATTTTCGGGTTTGTTGATAAAAACTGTTTGAAAATTAATAATACGGATCCCAAGTTTTATCTCTTCTTCAAAAATATTTAATAAAAAATCATTCAAATAGCTCATTACACCTAATTTTGCAGCTCAAAATTTTAAATTATATTCTCTGAACTGCATATAATTTAATCATGCAAAAACACATGAACTTTAGTAATTAATAATCGTAAATTGAAACATAAAGCAGTTTTGGACGTTTTGTAAAACGTGTTTGGTAAATGAGATTCATGACCACCAAATCAAACTTTTTAATGAATTCAGCATTCAATCGCAGTATTTTTCACGAAACATATTTGAACTTTTCGTTTTAACGTTCGAGTGTTTGTATCGTTTTCATAAAAAAATTTCAGTTGAAAACTTTCTAACAGCTAATAAAACTCCCCCTCAAAATGTTTACGGACTCCCTAACTAACAAAATTAATTTTTACTATACGGCTGTCCCGTTTTTATCCAATAGACAAAAACTTTTAACTAGAAAAGTTATATTAAGTCAATTTCGCACATAGTTTTCTTCCGTACGTCGTATATAATATTCTGTAACTATATAATAGTTCCAATGAATTTAAAAATCTGGAACTTTGATAAGATTGCTAGTGTCAAAATAAGCACCAAAGTTATAAGGAAACATTGTCGGAAATTCACAAGAAAATTTAAAAAGTTAAAAGTAACAAACCAACAACGATATTACATACTGTTATAATGGTGGTTACCACGATTTTTTTATACGTTAACCTATATGTTAAAATATTAGACCGGTATTTTTCTTTTTGCCAAAAAGTTGCTAATAAGTCAGAAAACAATTCATAAAGTGTCGCGAAAGACGATGTCGTGTGACGTCATCGACACTGAGAACATACGTTCACCTTGTTGACAAGGACCGAATACGATACCTTATTTCAGCCCAGGTTCGTCGTCCTTTCCGTAGTCAAAACGACAAAAAACGAACTTACACGAACAAATCTACTCACGGTTTGCTCTCAGTGCCGTTTGCGTGACACATGACGCATTTTAATGCACGTTTCAAAAGAGTTACAGTTTCATTTCTATAAAAATCTGACGTGGACACCACATGACTTCCTTGTACGCCTTGTGTGTTCATACTTTTCTTAATAACTAAAATGTAGAATAATATAAAAAATTCTTTTAACTTATTATACTAGTATACTCACAAATATATTTTAGTCATTTTATTTAAACTGCAGAAGAAGATATAAAGCATATTTTACTATTGTCACTGTCATGTCATAATCATTTAAATTTTACGTAGTAACAAATGTTAATCGATCATGGACTACAAGATAAAGAAATACTAAATTAAAAATATATACTTTAATTATTCCTAAATGATACCAGATACAAAAATATTTATAAAATGTTGTATTTTTATTAGTTAATTAGTAGAAATAAAGTAAACCGCGCACTAGCAATATGAAAAAGATTTATTTTCAATAAACAATCACACTACAATATAAAACAACAACAAAAGACTACAACATCTTACTCCAATTTATTGTGACGTCACGAGATGGCAGCACTTGCCGGTTTTTAAGAAACTCTCGTAGCGTCACTATTTCGCGCACTATTTTAAATTCTCTTGAGTGCAAAAACCAGCTTTAACACTTCCGCCGTTTGCGCACTCAATAGAAGTTTTCTTACATAATCCTAAACTTGTACACATTCTATTAAACAAATCTCGAGCAAGAGCCTTCGTAAACATACACAACTTCAATTTCTCTCTCTTCGACTTTCTCGCGAATGCAGTGATATCGGACGTCGATGTGTTTTTTTTTCTCTTGTGAAACTGAGGGCTTTTCACAAGACGAATAGCGCTCTGATTATCGAAATGTAATACGGTTGCTTTTTCACATCGATGCCCAATATTACTTAACAAATTTCTGAACCACACGGTTTCTCTTGCCGCACTAGCTGCTGCTATATATTCTGATTCTTTAAGATTAAATTGTTTTAGAACACTAGAGAACTTCGCGTTCCAGCACCTTGGTTCTTGTTTTAACCCGTATAAAGACTTGTTCAACTTACACACCACACCGGCACTCACACTGTCTTCTTTGTTGATTTTGAGGCCCTCTGGGACTTCCATGTGGATTTCCTCTTGTAATTCTCCATGCAGGAACGCTGTCCGCACATCGAATTGGACCATCTCGTAATCTTCTTGTGTGATGATTGCCAGCAGCACACGTAGCGAATCGTATCTCACAACAGGTGAGAAAGTCTCGAAGTAATCGATTCCTTCCCGTTGCAGAAATCCACGGGCACACAAGCGTGCCTTGAAACGATACACGCTTCCACTAGTATCTCGTAGAACTTTGAAGACCCATTTTCTGTCTATTGTCTTCTTGTTAGGGGCTCTTGATATCATCGACCAAGTTGAGTTTCTTCTGTGAGCCTCAAGTTCTTCGTGCATAGCTTCACTCCATTTTAAAGCGTCGGGTCCAGTTATTGCTTCTTGAACCGTCGTTGGAACTTGATATTCGACCACATTCAACTCGTACCTCTGTGGTCGACGAATATTTTCACGGTTTCTTAGCAGATAGTGTTCGTGAACCGGCTGTTCGACGGGCTCGTCAACGGCATCTGCTTCACCGACTGCTTCATCTGCTGCTTCATCGGCTGCTCCGTCGACTGCTCCATCGACGTTACCATCTGCAGGCTCCTCGTCATCCGGTGCTGCTGGTAGCGTCATTTCTATTTCTGACGTTATTTTTCTCTCTGGTGGCTCGGTGCCCACAAGTTCATCGAAAACTACGTCTCTAGATACAAAAACAGATCGTGATTGTGTGTTATACAACCTGTAATTTGTTGAATATCCTTGGTAGCCAACAAGAATCATTTTCTTCGACCTCGCATCGAACTTCTTGAGGAGTTGTTTGGGAGTGTGTACATAGGCCACCGATCCAAAAATCCTCATATGACTTAGGTTCGGTTTCTTGCCCATCCACAGCTCATACGGTGTTTGGCTTCCGCCTGGTCCCGACCGTCCCGCTCGATTTAACGTGTAAACCGCCGTATTCACGGCTTCCGCCCACAGGTACAACGGTAGATTCTTCCCATGGATCATTGTTCTGGCGCACTCAACAATTGTCCGATTATCCCTCTCGGACCTTCCATTTTGGGCGGGAGTATACGGAGCTGTATACTCAATTTTTATGCCTTTTGACGCCAAATACTCGCGCATTTTCTTGCTGGAATATTCGCCACCGTTATCGGAACGTAGTGTTTGAATCGGTCGACCGAACTTGTTTTTAATCAAGCGTTCGTACTCAATAAATCGATCAAACACGTCTGACTTGTGTTTAAGGAAGTACACATGACGAAACCCCGTCGCATCGTCTTTAAAAGTCACAAAATACTCCGCACCGCCAAGAGAACGCGTTTGCATCGGCCCGCACACATCGCTGTGCACGAATTCTCCGGGTTGTCTGTCAACCTTCACTACCGGCTTGTCAAAAGGTAATTTGTGTAGCTTCCCCAGCTGACAAGCTTCACAAAAAAACTTTGTAGTGTCCTTCACGGTCACTCCTGCAACTAGTCCCTTTTTAGTGAGTTCACATATCGATCGTTGGTTTATATGTCCAAGTCGCTCATGCCACACTCTAATGTTTGTCTCTGACACATTTACTTCGTTTTGCATACACGGCACACGAAAAAACATACGAAAAATTTGATTTGATTGTCTAGCTCCTGTTGCCACTATTTGTCCATCTCGCTCGACTATTACATTGGCGCCTTTAAATTGTACACTAAAACCTTTTACTGTACACACCCCAACAGAGAACAAATTTTTCTTCACGGTTGGCACATAGAGTACATTCTCGATAGTTCCGTTTTCCCACGAACCGTTCACAAATTTTTCAATGTTTATTTTACCGACACCTTCAATTGCACATTCACCATCATCACCTAGAGAAACTGTTTCTCCCCGTTTTTGATGAAATTCCACGAACCAGTCTTTTCGAAACGTAATGTGCGCAGAAGCGCCACTATCAGTAAGCCAGGTATCACAAATATCAGTGCGCATCAGTCGTTGCACTTGCTCAGCTGTTGGTTCAACGTACCGACTGTTTACTTGAGATTCTTCATTCTTCACGGAAGATTCCACTACGAACGCGCACCCATAGTTTGATTTACTTTGATATCCTTTATCATTGTTTTTCGTAGGACACTCACTTGCATAATGTCCTTTTTCTTGACACCGATAACACACGATGTTTTTCTTCGAACGTTTGTTCTTTTTAGCACCTTTTGATTTTGTTTCACTGTCTGTTTTCGACGCACTGTGCCTCGTTGCTGCTAACGCACTTGTAGCTTCATTTTCCGCGTTCAGCCGACTCTCTTCTCGAATGAGTCTCTCTGACAGATTTTCAATTGTCTGTCTCGCGGGTTCTACACTATCCCAAGCCGTTGTGAACGTACTATACTTCGTCGTAAGACTGGCCAAAATCTTCGCCATGATTGTTATATCTGAGATACTTTCTCCAAGATCCATGAGCTGACGTGCCATGTTCTGCACCTTAGAAATATGTTGAACAATGGAGTCCGTAGGATTCATTCTATATTCATGAAACCGCTGTGTTAGAGTCAGCTTATTCGTAGCTGATTTTTGTTCATGAACTTGACTCAGTTTATCCCATATTTCTTTGGCTGTTTCGCATATGATAATGCAGTCGATTTGATCTTTTTCCATCGCTTGTGTGATGATGGACATGGCTTTTCCATTGTCTCTGATCCATATTTTTGTTAATGCCGCGTTGGGTCCTACTTTATCTTCTGGCTTGATTCTTGTACCGTCTACCATATCGTAGACATCATGAGCCAAGAGGTTTGCCTTTACTTGGAATTTCCAAGCTTGATATCCCGTTCCATCAAATCTCGGCAAGCGTCCTAACGAGAAATCTTCTGGCATTTTTGCTTAAATTCTCAACTTAATTTTGAGAAGAAAAACACTGCGTACTCGTTCTCGTAATGACCGCCCCAATTCGAAAAATGCAACACTAAAAAAAACACGTTACCACGTTTTATTTTCTTTCTACTAATTTATTTTCCGCGCAGACAGGGTGTCTGGGCCCATAACCTGTTGTATTTTTATTAGTTAATTAGTAGAAATAAAGTAAACCGCGCACTAGCAATATGAAAAAGATTTATTTTCAATAAACAATCACACTACAATATAAAACAACAACAAAAGACTACAACATCTTACTCCAATTTATTGTGACGTCACGAGATGGCAGCACTTGCCGGTTTTTAAGAAACTCTCGTAGCGTCACTATTTCGCGCACTATTTTAAATTCTCTTGAGTGCAAAAACCAGCTTTAACATAAAATACCGATTTTAGGTAATAATCACATAATCTTTCATTTAAAATAAAAAAATTTGTGTTAAATTAAATATTTATCGAAATATTTTTAAAAAGTACTACTTCCGGTTTATAGATTGAAACCAAAAATAGAAGGTGCACAACTAGATGCTATAACAGTCCTAAATACAAAATTTCAACTTTCTACGTCTAACCGTATTTGAGTTATGCGACACACATACGTCCGTACGTACGTACGTACGCACGTACGCACGCACGTACGTACAGACGTCACGACGAAACTAGTCATAATGGATTCAGAAAAGGTCAAAACGGATATTTCCATCAAAATCTGAAAACCGAAATTTTTCGCGATTACAATACTTCCTTATTACTCCGTACAAGGAAGTAAAAAGGTAATAAATTTATCAAAATTCACAATTATTATCACTTTCCTACAACTTACATAATGCTGAAAATAAGTATTTCTTTAAAAGCCGTAGGCTTGGAAACCCTCATTATTACATAAACATAAAGATATAATTTATAAATACAGAACAAGGTAAGCATCGTTTGAAAAAAGAATACTGCTTTATTGATCATTTTATAAACCTCCTGAATAAAAAACTGGCAGCTCTTTTATGTTTTATATGACAATTGTCACACAAATGCACAGTGAAATGTTTTATCTTGCATTTCTTTTTCAATGAACCGAAATAAAAAATGAAAAATGTTCATTGTAAATAATAAACTAAATCGCCGTGTATTGCTTTATTTTTCTTCTAAATTTAGACATTTTTATTTCAAAAGAAATGGAGAAAATCTTTCAATGATTTAAACATTAAAAATATATCAAAAATATTATTATATTCTTGACATATTTACCTACATTAGCTATCAAAGAATTATTAATACTATTTAATAAGAGAGATCAATTAGAATTAATGATATTACTTAGTTGTGTTCTAATTTTAATAATATTTGTAGTCCGGTTACTTACTTGTTTTGGTCGATTTAAATTAATTAATTAATTAACTAAAATCATGAGTACCTATAAGTTTACAATAATTTTAAGTCACGGAATAATACATTTACATGGTATACTAATTTAATTTAAAATAATGTAATATGTGTTGCATTATTGAATTTACATGCGATGCTAATTTTTGCGATCAATTTAATTGAATTATTAGATTATGAATATTTAAATATTTATATATTTCCCAGTTACAACTCTATAGCGTTACAGAAAAAATATGAATGTCATGTAAACGTACAACACAAAACACAATTCTTAATTTAGTGGTGAAAAAACAAACTACAATTATTTTAGATAAATTAAAAATGCATTAAAAACATTATGTTGTGCTTTAAAATTACTGTAATTAATGAAAATGCACTTATATAGTATGCAAAAAGTAGTATGTATTGTATTCATTTAGCATCACTCGGTCATAACTACAGTAATTTTTCATTTTGTAATGTTTTGATGACGTGACTCCTCTGCAATTTTTTTTTAACTATACAGCACTTTCACTATATAGGATATTCCACAACTTAGGACAAAAAATTAAAAGGTATGTACCTACTGTACGCCGTGCTGATCATGGGAAAAAAATAATTTTTTTAAATTTCGCAAAAAAATTGCATCGTGTTTCAAGCAAACATTTTTTGCCACTGATCGGTAGTTAATAAACTAATAAATGTAGAATTATCAAATATACCATCAAAACAGTGATACTTAAAACGTACACACGTCAAGTAAACACTACCTTTAACTTTGCGAGTTTTAAAAAAATTCTTTTTGTTTCAAGATTAGCACGTCGTCGTACAGTATATACCCTTTAATTTCTTGTCCTATGTTGTGGAACACCCTGTATGTATTATGTTGTTTTTATACATAAGTTTTAGTAAATTAATATATTTTTTCTTTTTCAGGTGAATACTGCTTGTGAATCAATATTCTTCATTTGGTGAGTTTATTATTTTAAAATATATAATTTAAATTTTCTGAATATTCTTTGAGTATTACAGAATTGTTTATAATTGAAATAAATTTTAAGCTCGTTTTTATAAAGTCAATAAGTAACAACCTTCGACCATATAGGTACCTATATTCTGCCGTCCCTGATTAAAGAGCAGTATCTCCAATATACATATTTTATAGAAAATCAACTTTTTGTTTCTTGTTGCTGGGCCACCAGTTAAAGTTTTGCGTATACGATTAGTTTTACGAACATATGTGTTAATACTGCTATCTAGCGTAGCTAGGTTGCAGATAGGGTCATTTAAAACACTGTAAGAGCAAGAGCAGTAACTCCAAATCATAAAAAAATGGTGATACTGCCTTTTAAATTAGGACGGCAGTATTCTAGACAAAGTATACTCGGAATTTCTTGAAGCCATCATGTGCAGCCGGGGGAGGGACAAGTTTCCCTCATGGATTATTGCACGTTGCTTACTTTACACTTTTCTTAGCAAATTATACAATAAACGTTCAACATATGACTGTTGAATACGCTACATCTGTCAAACTGATGTTTACAATTGTAGATTTTAGATGCATTTATCGTAAGAAATATAAATAATACAAGCAATTTTTAAATTATATTAAGTAATAACAGAAAAAGTACGTACGTATGTATGAAACATTTTCATCAATTTTAATAGGAATTATTTAAAAGCCATTTATCAAAACTTATATCTTATGCAACCCGCAATAAAACTTGGGGGAAACACAACCCCTCCCACGCACCTCTTGTCTATATATGATGTTGGCTTCATCTTCATGCCTACACTTTGGCCTGCATACTGTGTCTAGACTATGTAAGGTCGTTGGTAACAACTCTTCATCTAAGTTGCTGAAATTATCGTAATTACGAGTACCTCTACCTACCTACATATTAAAATTCTGCGAATATAAAACATAAAAATAGTAATAAAATATTACTAACTAATTATTACTTATCGCCTCCACCACTTTTCGTCACTCTCTAGTACAATAATTATGATTACTCCCCAGTAATCTGTGATACAAAGCAAGCAAGCAGCAAACGTTTCTTCTTCATGTGAAGATCAGTGTAGTTTCCTCCTTGTCTAGTGTAGTTGATTAATGATGACATTGCAATAAGTCAACAGCTGAGAGTCGCGAGCCGGCACTACGCGGATTTTATACGTGAAATTTATCATCATAAAACTGTAATATGAAGACGTGTCAGAATTAAGCGCACGGCGCGATTTGCTCACTTTGGATGCCAAAGAAGCGCTTGACTGACACGAGAGACACTTTTTTTTACTAAAAGAGAAAAATAATTTGATATTGCAGTAAAAAATTTGACGTGGCCAGCACATGACCTCTCGCCTAATTCTGCATATTCAATTAATCTAATAAATAATTATACTTAAATTTTAATTGTTTTATGTTCATGTAATATGTAAACGATAATGTAAACCAAAATGCAAAAGATGTCAACTGTACTGTCACCGTCATAATTCAAATTTTGTGTAGAATAGTATATTCTGCAACAAGTGTGGAATGAAGCTTATTCAGCTTGAGTGGAAAGTCTGTGAGACGAGCCGTAGGCGAGTTTCACGGTTCCACGAGAGCGGAATAGCCATTCCAAACGTGTTGCAGACTATACTTTCTCTACGACTATAAATTTTATTGCATTAAAAATATAACATAAAACTATTAAATTAAAAAAATATATTTATAAAATAATATTCTATATAAAATTAATAAATTAATAAATCTAAACGTATTTTAAAGCTTTGAATAAAGTTAAATGAAAAGTTAAGTTAACTCGCCACAATTTATATCATCACTAATAACTGAATGAATCCCGTCGTCGATACATCCATACATCCATAAGCACACATTGTAAAAATAGTTAATTCGTATTCTAGAGACCCTGAAACGTGCTTATCCACCAAAAACTCATGCTCGAAAATTTTGACCCATTACAATTAATACCTCTCTTATAGAATATGAGGTGAGAGGTAATTATGAACGAAAATTGCCAACTTTTTAAATAGTTTTCATTCCAATCGTCAATTTTATCTATACAATAAAATCATCTACATTTTTTGTTGTTGATCAACCCCATTTGTTTACCTATCTCTGTTTCAAAGTATCAAATATATTATGACACATAATATACCTACGTGTTTTTTTGAAATTCAAAAGGTTATTTAAATCCATAACAGTTGTTTGTTTGCAGTATTCTGAAACGCAATATTTTTTCAGAAGATAAAACTGCCCACCTTTATTGTAAAATATAGGTCAGATGAAATGTGAAAAAATATCTATTCTCGGCAATATACGCGCATGAAAGATAGATCAAGACTCAAAGTTTTCCAAACAAACATTTGTTTTTTACGCCGTAATAACAAAATCTACATATTCCGCACATTTATATGGAATTCTCTCATATAACATATGATACATTATCTTATTTACATAACTCAATTACAAAAGTATAAACATTACCACAGTATGGATGTTTATAGAAGCAAGAATAAATTTACGTGATTAACTCAAATTCGAATCCAGTCTGGTAAACATTGCACAAATATCTCCCCTATTGTGTGCTCGCAATAATCACCAAATTTTTTCTATTCCACTCTTTTCTTCCCTACTACGGCTACCTAAAACCAGCCCGAAACTCATACTTTACCGCATCCTAGCAATGCAATGTCATTTTGAAGTTGAAAAATACTGTAAAAGTGTTTTCGTTGCGAGTAAACTGTTTTTATTATTGACTTCAAGATAATGTTTTTTTAACATTTAATAGAGAAAGAATGGATCTACAGATGTGCCTTTTTAAAATTTTTAAAATAAATTTAAAAATAACCGTGTAAAGTTTGTATACATTTTTTTGAACTTTGCGGAATTTTTATTATCATGTACAATTTTTTTATTAAAATTTTAAAAAGACTCAACTGAATTGATTCTTTAAGTATATAATCCTTGTTGAAATACAATTTGACCATTCTTGTACTGGCCACCGCTACGTTAGTACGTTTTGTGCTGGATTTTAGGAGGTAGACGGACCTCTTAAATATATTTTAAAGTAAAAGTTTGATTTGCTACTTGCAGTTTTATTTGCACTATTCAGTGCTAGTTTTATTTCTTTTCGGTATTAGGTTTGGAATTGTATGGCTCACATTTTTTCCGCCCTCTGTTTTATTTCCATTTTACTGTTGAATGCGTTGAACGACTTTTCTAACGGGAGAATTTATTTATCCCATACAATGTAAATTCGAATGGTGTAGCTAGTTTTATTAATGCTTCTGTACTCTATTGTTCCCTACAATTTATTTCTATGCGACAAAAATCCGGGATGCGTATTGTAGTATTGTATGGGGCATTGCTTCACTTATAATAGATTAACAAACATAGATGTTCGCGTTGTGTAATATTTTTATGAATATGCCACATTCTCTAAATATTTTTAATGCTTTTGTGGAAGGTATGTGTGATAAAAATTCCTTTGTTCTGGTTACCAAATATGCACTTTAATTTACTACGAAATCTTGCAAATTTATTATGTGCTTACTGTTACTGTCTTAACTTAAATATCGCATAGGAATAGAACAAAAACAATAAATATCTATTACGTTTTTTAACCAACTAGAGTTTGACAACATCACATATTGACTATCATCAGTATGGATACAGAGTGTAACCCAACCTGTGTAACAAAATTTAAGGGTGTAGGTATAGTATTGGACGCACTGATCATGAATCAAAAAGAATTTTGTTGAAATTCGCAACTTAAAAATTCTGTACGTAGGTACCTACAAATTTCATTTTTTCTTGTGATCATTTTCAACAAAGCCATGGTGGACATTTGAACGATATCTTGTTCCGAACATAACTGCTTTGTCCAAGCTTCCAAATAAAGCAAAAACTAAATTGATATGTCAAACCGTTGACGTTTTATTTAAAATTAAAATCCTATCACTCTTAATGAAAGACCCTTTAGAATGCATAATACTGCATAAGTTCACATGAAAAAAAATTCTCAACTGTTATTAGTATACATAAATCGCACGGGAGATTTTTTTGCAATTAATTCAAACAAGAATTGACAGTGACGTTACGTACTTTAATAAAGGAATTAGTAATTTTCTTGAATCCTGGAGTATTATAACATAATTAAAAAATATTTCTTATGAAAATTTTTCCTTCGAAATGCCGTTGCAATTTCCGCTTTCAGCTTTGATAAGTAAAGTGCATCATTTGAAACTCCTTGAATGCGAATGCAGAAGCACTCGGAAGCTTTTGTTTTATTTTCAAGTGTCTCAAAGCCTCGCTTGAAAAGCTCGGACATATTTTCCATTATTTGTGCTTTGCGATAAAAATACCCTGCAATATTGATAGAAGAAATCTTGCACTCTTCTTACGGTTCGAGGAAAGTAAATGAAATATGCAAAGCGATGAATCTGTTTATAAACTAAGAAGAAAATATTGTGTCGGTGACGTTCGCGGTACACTTGAAGTAGATTTGTGACTCTAGGCAGTGACACGTGGACGCATATAAGCTGCTTATTTCGTCTGTTAAAAAGTTTTAACTCTTGCAGGAAATTGAATTTTTATTTATATTCTTTGAATTGAACAGAATTTAAATAACAAAATCGCATTATATTATACATAACAGATGCAAACAAAATATAATTAATTTACTAAAGCTACGTTGCCACCACTTAACTTCCAATGCAATGCAGAAATATGCCTGATAAAAGAAAACAAGCACCAATTGAAAATCCACCAAAAAACTCCCAAATTTTTAGACCGCCGTAACTCGGTTGAATTTGATCAAAAATTATTGAATCTTGGAGTACTAACAAGTTTGAAGTTCCCTCTTTAAGGTCATGCAAGTTAATCTGACGACAAGTTCATTTCACCTTCCGCCACTCTCCTGAGAAAATAAAATTTTATTGAATTCTGCGATGATTTGGCGCGAAGTTACGATTTAAAAAAAATGCAATTTTTAAACTTTCAAACATTTATTGAAATTGTCTACAAATGTATACTTTACCTAGGCACCTTAAATTATAGTGCTTTTTTCGTTAATGTTCTCGTGATCGCTGTATACTTCAAACTTATCAAAATTCAAGCAGAGATATGATAAAGCTCACAAAATGCTGAGTAAATTTCAAAAGCCCATAGCTTTAGATAATATCTTCGTAGCTAATTGAAATTTTTCAAAAATTTTCTAAAAATGAATAGGTACATTTTATCGCCGTGGTCGAAAACATTTTCTTTGTACTCATAACCTAGGAAATAACATATTAAGCACGCAATTGACAATCGGTAATGTCAATTTGCCAGTGTAGTCAATCTGGAAAAATTCAAAGAACACTGGCTTTCTTGAGCATTCTACAATAAAATCATCTTCAAAATATCATAATTTATTTTAATAAATGTTACTTCCCACGATTTTCATGTATTAAAACCCACGAACACCATTGATATGATTATAATAATTTTCGTAACCTCAGATTAAATTATCAGACTAAAACTACAATGAACACAAAAATTCACTATTTCGTACTAAACAATTATACAAATCAACAAATTGCTTCAGCAACTGGTGACTGTTGTGACACGTGTACCACCTTTTATAAAATTTATTGTATATTTGTAACTTAAATGAATTTGAATATAGTTTTATTCGTTACAAAACACATTGTACAAACACAAACCTCTTGCGGGAAGACACCATCCCAGCATTCGTGTAAATGAAACCCTCGCTTCGCTCGTGTTTCAAAGCACTGCTCATGTGGGATCAAAATCTTTCCGCATTTAGTTCGTAATAACTTCGTTCGTAATAAGTTTGACATTTTTAATTGGATTTGGCATCACATTAATTTGCATACCGGTGAAGAGAAAACTTCAATCTTGTCACAATTCAAAGATTCGTCGATTTCTGTGCAAAATTAACTTCGCGCCAAATCATCGCAGGTACTAAATTTTTTCCCCGAAAGGAAAATGGCAAGTTGTCAAAGTTGGGCATTTGTTTATATCAAGAACTTTTTTATAAGAATGGTAGCAATGCCTTTCAGATTATTTTTACTCTTCTCCAATGAGATGCTCTAATGAGATCCCGTGTGTTTGGCCTAAATTGTCCGGGTACAGGTGTGCCGACCAAGTCAAATATTAGTGCATGTACTGAACTGTCCAATGTATGTGGCAACTAATTGCTAGATGACGTGGCCGACACTGCACACGGCAGCTGTTGGAAACTATTCCGCATATTCACGTGATGAATATTTAGCACGTCACGTTCATTTACTAAAGACACGTTCACAGCGATTGATCTGATTTGAGGAAGATTTCAAAATCAATGTTGACAAACGATAACAAATGCTGAATAGAAAACAGACAATTCTTTGGTTATTGATTGTGGTAATTGACTGTAAGGTTTTCCCGAAAACAGCGCATATCCAGACTATTGACTTTTTTTCATTACCCGTATACCCCATACAAAAAAACTACAACTAGCCTAGAAGCAATTCCAACACTATAAATGGATTTATTGATTCACAATTATAAAGATAAAATAGTAGATAGGTAGAAAACTCTTATCTGCTATGTATTAAACTCCATTCAAACTGACGTAACAGCGCGTTGTTCACGAAAGATTTGTCTTCAAAATTTCACTGACACTCACATGGACAAAATAGCTGCTAATGCCTGTGGCACACCGGCCGAGGAGCATCGAGGACCATCGAGTAACTCCTCGATGAAACGATAGAACGCACCCCGTCCTCGACGAAAAATAGGGGCGCCGCTATTTTCATCGAGTTGTTCCTCGATGAAACGAATGTATCTCATTTCAGACGTATCTTTTGTATTTGATTTCGCGCAAAACTTTGAGTTATTTGTCACCGATTAAATAGAAATCCATCGCGGACGGGTGCGTTCTTTCGTTTCATCGAGGAGTTACTCGATGGTCCTCGATGCTCCTCGACCGGTGTGCCACAGGCATAAGAAGGTAAGGTCTGTTGTTTTAGATAGAAAGGGAAGAGAAGCAAGTGTACCTACTTACTAAACCTCAAAATTTCCATACTCAGGGAAATAATTTACCCATGGCCCAGTTATCTCGTGGGCCCAGTTACCCCGGAGCACCTTAAGTAATTCAAAAATATAATTTCATAGCACTTTAAAGTCATCTTTTAACTATCTAAGTATATATAAAATGTGAACAGTGTATATGTACTAACAAGAGCTCTGTTGGTAATATATAGTGCTGGCAAAGTCCGAAAAAAATTTGGTCCGGACCCACACAAAAAAAAGTTCGGACTCGAAAAAGTCCGGACTCGAAAAAGTCCGGACTCGAAAAAGTCCGAACTACCCATACATACAAAAATGTACCGGACGGGTCCGAGGACCGGACGGGTTCGTGTATCGGACGGGTCCGGACGGATTCGTGTATCGGACGGGTCTGGACGGATTCGTGTATAGGACGGGTTCGTGTATCGGACTAGTGAGTTATTCAGTACCTTATTTATTTAAAATTACCATAGTTATGACGTTAGGTAGGTATAATTTGTAGGTGTTGGATAATAGTTATTTAACAAACTAGTGTGTTAATGAGGGCGATTAATAATTGAGACTTTTTAACGCGTGAGAGAAGCGAACGCGTTAATTGTTGAGATTATTAATCGCCTATTAACACATGAGTTAGTTACAATATTTTTCCGTTGGTCATACCTTTTTAATTTGATAAAATTTGAATTTTATTCCATAACAAATTAGGACCGCTTCAAATTGGATCGACAACAATGGACAACTCAACAATAAAAATCAACTGTTTTCAGGGAGAAGCGGGTGCAGTCAGTTCACTTAATATTGATTAGCAGTACTAAATCTTAAGGTTTTTTCGTTTTTAGAATGTTGTTATTACTTTTATATTCATTTTAAAGCAATTCTACGTAAATATTATTTACCTAGAAGTGTGAAAATCATTTCTTTTAATTCTGTTTTGTATTTTGATATAGCTTAGAGCTGGTCAATATAATACAATATTACGTGTATTGAACGCATCCAATAAATCGTTGATTAATAAAAAATCATGCATTTATAGGGGTCATAAATGCATGATTTTTTTACATTAATGATACTCATTAATAAACGATCAACGGAAAAATATATTTCAACACAAAAAATTGGGAATACCTACATTATTACTAAAAAATATGGTTAACTATAATTACAATTGTTGGTTGTGTTTTACAAATATATTTTTGTTTATCGTGACCGATTGAAAACATTTACCTTGCTAGGAAATTCTAGGACGTCACAAATTTAACCCAGACGAATATTATTGATGACGTGAGTATCATCATAATTTAAATCAAAGTGTATGTAATGTATACATACATATGTAATTTATTTATGTACTATGTAGTTTGTATATTTCAATCATTTTAATTTCTTTGAAAGATAAATATATACTAGTATTTGAATGTAAAAATGCGGTTATAAAATCATAAACCCTTAGCAGAATGGCTGAAAAATAAAGTCATGATGCACTAGCGATGTAAAAATATACCGCATGTATCGGACAAGTTCAGTACAAAAATGTATAGGATGGGTCCGGTGCAGAAATATATCGGACGGGTCCGGTGCAGAAATGTATCGGACGGGTCCGGCGCAGAAATATATCGGACGGGTCCATTGCAAAAATGTATCGGACGGTCCGGACTTTCTAAATGTCAAAGTCCGGACTAAGTCCGAACCCAAAATCCGAACCCAAAAAAATCCGGACTCCGTTGACAGCACTATAATATAGCAAGGTCCCTTTCTCACTAATATTTTTGGCACAAGTGTAGCGCCTTAATATCGTTTATCAATTTAAAATTCCTATGTTTGTAGTTTTATTTTAACAATTCAGCGTTAGTATCATGCCACTTCCGACAGCTAAGGTATAAAAATAACATTTCGTAGATTGTCTCCGTTTGATTGGAATCAATATTCGCCATATTCCATCATCCGCCTCTCTATTTAATTCTTCATCGGTGTCGCTCCCTAGGGACCAGCACACAGACCATCGCCTCGTATCGCTCGTCTGACTTGTGATTTAATTTTCCGCTTCTTGAACGGCTGGTTTCCGGCGGGCAGCTTACACTTCCGGTACACCGGACAACGTCCAGACGAATCAAAACCAACAAGACTTCACTCCACGGGAACGAGAACGTGTGATGACGATAATCAAATGAGATGGTGAAGAGGGAGGGAACTCTGGACATGGAATTTCTGTCACGTGTATTAAGAGGCCCATCTAACACCTAAAATTCAGCATAAAATGTACTAATGTAGCGAGTGTTTTGTGGTCAGTACAAGAATGCCAAAATTTTATTTCAGCAAGGATTTAATAGAGATAGAATGGATCTACAGATGTGCCTTTTTAAAATTTTAATTAAAAAATCTGACGTGGACACCACATGACTTCCTTGTACGCCTTGTATTAAGGAGGTTCCCTACACATGCAGTGGCGTACTCAGATATCAGCCTTTAATTAATAAAAATATTTTTATTAATGTAAAACAAAATTCGGTCAACGGGTGTTAGTTGATATTGCAATTCGTTCAGTTGCGGTGATATATTTTTACAATAATTTCTAATTCACTAATCAAAAAATGCTTGAAGATTTTTTTTTCAATCGACAATATTGTTACAACTATGTGGTCAACCTTCTTCAAATATTGGGAAATTGATGTCCGTGCTTGCATACGTTTATATACCAAAAATTAAGTAAATAGAACATTTCTAACATCTTTTTATTTAATCAATTAATGGAAAGCCATAAGAGTCCATGTAAAATATTAAAATTTAACAATTAATTTCGTTCAAATTACGTGGTCGAAAATTTCCAAAAAATTCAGGTATCATTTTTATGACACAGACAACATAATTTCGAAGTTTGGTTGCATTAGAACATTTTTTAAAATGTCTAGGGAACCTGCTTAATAATAACTAAAATGTAGAATAATATAAAAAATTCGTTTAACTTATTATACTAGTACTACTACTACTGCTACTATACTCTCGACTATACTCACAAATATATTTTAGTCATTTATTTAAACTGCAGAAGAAGATATAAAGCATATTTTACTATATTGTCACTGTCATGTCATAATCATTTAAATTTTACGTAGTAACAAATGTTAATCGATCATGGACTACAAGATACCGAAATACTAAATTATAAATATATACTTTAATTGTTCTTAAATGATACCAGATACAAAAATATTTATAAAATACCGATTGTAGGTAATAATCACATAATCTTTCATTTAAAATTTAAAAAATTGTCTCAAATTAAATATTTATCGAAATATTTGACAAAAGTACTACTTCCGGTTTATAGATTGAAACTAAAAATAGGAGGTGCACAACTAGATGCTATAACAGTCCTAAATACAAAATTTCAACTTTCTACGTCTAACCGTATTTGAGTTATGCGACATACATACGTCCGTACGTACAGACGTCACGACGAAACTAGTCATAATGGATTCAGAAAAGGTCAAAACGGATATTTCCATCAAAATCTGAAAACCGAAATTTTTCGCGATTACAATACAAAAATTGTACAGAAAAATCAAATAAAATTCCCATTTTTTAAAAACTTTGCACGGGTATATCCCATGATAGAAATTAATTTTTAAAATTTTAAAAGACACATCTGTAGATCCATTCTTTCTCCATTAAATGTAAAAAAAATGAACTAACAGTTTACTCGCATAACGAAAATACTTTTACAGTATTTTTCAATTTTAAAATTACATTACATAGCTAGGATGCGGCAAAATATGAGTTTCGGGCTGGTTTTAAGCAGTCGTAGTAGTGGGGAAAAGAGTGGCATAGAAGAAAAACACCGAAAAAAAAACACCTTAAGCGGTGCGGGTGCAGCAGGCACCCGATATACCTTGAATTGATTGAAGAAAAAGTAAAATCGAAAGTATTCTAGGAATTCGAAAAAAACGTAATCAGGCCGCTTAAGGGCACGTTTAAAAAGTCTGTAATGGTAATGTTTTTATCCCGATAATAGTCAAAATGATATTATGCGTCATAATTTGATTTTTTAAATATTTTTTTTCTACTAGTGCCACTTCAGCGACACTTGGCTCATTTTACACATGCTTCCTGCATCATTTTCGGAGCAACGATGTAAACC
This sequence comes from Agonum fuliginosum, assembly GCA_947534325.1. NCBI lineage: Eukaryota > Metazoa > Arthropoda > Insecta > Coleoptera > Carabidae > Agonum > Agonum fuliginosum. Next base: position 21,196,601 of record OX384040.1, read on the forward strand.
GACAATGAAAATTATGTTACACAATGAAAATATATTTATTCTTAATTGCCTTATTCTAAAAATTATGTCTGTAATAATAGTTCATTTTACATAAAATTCATTGCAATTTGTTGAATTTTGCTCCCTCTTATTTCATTTCTGCTGCAAATTATATTTAGTTTCAGGTATTCTTATTTAGCATAAAGTAATCTAGAAATTCTAATGATTCTATTTATATATTTTTTTTGTCTATTAGTTGTTCCTATTTGCATAAATTTATGCAGATATAGTACATAAAAATGACTATCTGAAAACGGTTTCGAGCGAAAAAATCATTTCAATTGGTTCAGTAGTTTTCGAGTTTGGCGCGGCCAAAATAACATACTTACTTACATACAAATATATAAGACAAACTTATAACCTCCTTCTTTTTGGAAGCCGGTTAAAAAATATTAAAAATCGATTGTCAATAGTTGTTTCTAATTTGATTATTTAAGTCAATTCCAAAATGTTATTACAAGTTTAAAAATCTTAAATGAATCAAAATAGTCGGGGAGCTGGCGTCAAATTTGACCGGACCATTTCAACAAAGCTGATTTTTATAATATAATTAGTTCTATAATAACTAATTAAGAATTGCAATGTAAGCTGGTCCGAAAGCGGGGCTCAAGATTTTAAGAGGCTGTGGAACTTGCAAAAAATAAAAGTTTTTTAAGTGAACCAGCAATGCTAAAATTTTGTATAATGATAATTTACCAATTATATTTAACAAAAAAATATGTTAGCTGGACAGGGCAGGTGGAAAACCTTGTTAGCTGTGCAGGTGAACATTGACAGTGACAGTGACAATGTCAGAATCGTTTATATCTTCTTCTACTGTTTACCTAAAATGAAAACGATGTGTCACTATTTTGACATTGTCACTGTCACTGTTCACCTGCACAGCTAACAAGGTTTTCCACTTGCCCTGTCCAGCTAACATATTTTTTTGTTAAATATAATTGGTAAAGTATCATTATACAAAATTTTAGCTTTGAAAATCTGATATTTTTTGAAAGTTTCGCAGGCTCTTAAATCTGCAGGCCACACGGTCGTGCCAGCTTACACTGCAATTCTTAATTAGTTATTATAGAACTAATTATATTGCAAAAATCAGCTGTGCTGCAATCACCCATGAAAATTTGACGCCAGCTCCCGGACTAAAATTTTGTTAACAATACTTGATTTTCCACGATTTTTTATTTTTTTTATATGTTAATCTATACATTAAAATATTAGACCCGTATTTTTTCTTTTTACCAAAATCATACTAATAAACCAGAAAAAAATCATAAAATTTAAAAAATAGGTGGCGCGGAAAACGATGTCATGTGCCGTGTGTGACGTCACCGGCCCTGAGAACATAAGTACTTACGTTCACCACATTGACAAGGACCGAATACGATACGTAGATCTTACCTTATTTCAACACAGGTCCGTCGTCCATTCCGTAGTCAAAACGACAAAAACGATCTTACACGAACAAATCTTCTTACGGTTTGGTTTCAATGTTGTCTACGTCACACATCGCGCAATTCAATACACGTTTCAAAATAGTTACATTTTAATTTCGATAAAAAGGTATAACAAGTTTATCAAAATTAACATTTATTATCATTTTACTATAACTTATAAAATATGCTGAAAATAATTGACCTGCATTGTTATAAGCTCCAGCACATTATAATTTTTAAAGTAAACCAAACCAACAATTGCTTCAAAAATAGAAACTAGACCACTACCCCATTCCCTTCTTTTTGGTTACGCCCTCGCTAAAATAAAACTTAATGCTCTCTTCAACATTCGTGTTAGCAGTTCATAATCGCAAAGTCTTGCAGCTGTTTACCCCAGTTTTAATTCTGAAACAAGCTGTTCAACTCAGCTGCATCTGCAGCAGAAATAAAAACCTAACCTCAGAGATCAGAGGAAGTGGTTACGTTGATAAAGTCTTTCCACAAAGAGATATTTTCCCGGAAGAAAACAACTTTTCACATGCATTGAGTACAATGCCGCGAACACTCAAAGCTCACGTCATCAAAGAACCTAAAGCTGAATATTTGAAAGTGATTTTCAGGAGATAAGAACACATTGACAGTCGCTGAGATTTTATTTCAAGATTCGAGATAATGTAAGGGGATTATGGAAATGTTTAATAGAATTTAACACGAATTTACTTCGATCGACGATTGCCTCGAATGATATTATTCTTACATTTATACAATGTCTGTAGACTGTAGGGGAAAGTAGGGTAGTTTCGGTCCTGGTTTACTTTCTGCCACCCATCATATATCCTACATTATTTGAAATAAACGGTTCAAAATTTTATGTGTGTCACATGTTTGCGTACAAGTGTATTTAGTGGTATTGAAATATGGTTTTACCTTTATGAAAAATTATTATATAATACAGGGTGAGTCAGCTAACTATTCCCTATTTGGATTTTTTATAACTTAAGCAATTTTTATCAGAAAGTGCAAAACATGAACTATCTAAAGGAATTTTTACTGCCGAAATTTCAAATCGATCAGACAAAAACTTCACGAGTGGTTCACTTCAATGTGAAAATTGGACCAATTAATCCAAAATCTCCAATTGCAGCCCAAACACTCGTTCTAGGAGAGTGCAAGGATTGTTCAGCAATCCAGTGGGGATTTTCATCTGACCAATACCGATGATTGTGTCTATTAAATCCACCATCAAGATGAAAATGTGCCTCATCAGAAAACATGATGTTATTCAGATGACCAGGGTTTTCATTCATTCGTTCAATTTCGTCTTCTGCAAATTCCAATCGGTTTGCTTTATCCTCTTCAGAAATTGCCTGCAGAATTTGAATCTTATAAGGATGCCACTTAAGGTCCTTTAAAATCCTACAAATAGTCGTTTGACTAATCATTAATTAGTTAATCATTATTTCAGTCACCAATTAGGAAGCAATAGAGCAATAATGATAAAACTTTGCGAACAAAAACTCAAGTGGCTACAGGTCCGTGAAGTTGGCGTATACATTAAAAGATATTGGATAAACGAATAGTTATATTAAATTTGCTCATTTTTTGCTAAAAATTGCTAATAGTTTTACATTTTTTGCTCTGCCCGTTTTAAAGTTATTTCCCATTTAACCTATATACGCTAACTTCACGTGGCGTATACATGGGGTGAAATTTCAAATTTGTTAACACTATCAAATTTTGCTCATTTTTTGCTATTTATTGCCGTATTGATGACATTTTTTGCTGTTCTCCTTCATTAGTTATAAACAAAAAACCTTTGTATACGCTAACTTCACGTTGCGTATACATAGCGTAAAATTAATTTTTTTTCTATACTATAATAATTTGCTCATTTTTTGCTATTTATTGCTGTATTGATGAAATTTTTTGCTGGTGTCCTTCGTTTGTTATAAACAAAAATCCATTGTATACGCTAAGTTCACGTTGCGTATACATAGTGTAAAATTAAAACTTTTTTAACGCTATAATATTTTGCTCATTTTTTGCTATTTATTGCTATATTAATGACATTTTTTGCTGTTCTCATTTATTTGTTATAAATTAAATTAGCTGTTGTATATGCTTTTTCTCGGTTCTCTAATGCATAAACTAAATACACAGATAGTATAAAATTAAAACTATCTTAATGCTATATTTTGCTCATTTGATTTGCTATTGCTATATTCATGAAACGTTTTGATGTTCTCATTTATTTGTTATAAATTAAAGTAGCTAGTGCAAGTAACGGTTTTCTACCGCGTTCTCTAAATATATGTATTCTCTCATTATTTATTAGTTAAGTACCTATAATTATAATTTTAAATATAATTCTTCATTATTTTATAACATTTTGCTCATTTTTGCTATTCTCAAAATATGCATTGTACGCGTTTTCTCCATACTGTAAGTAGCTATGCAAAATGCACGCAGCCATGGTGTAAAATTAATACATTACTAATATTAAGCTCCTTTTTACTTCCCTGATCTATGTAATCGAGGGAAGTATTATAATCGTGATTTTTTGACAGTTCGAGATTTTGGTGAATCTTCACGTTTTAGACCCTACTGAAGCCAAAAAACATAATTTTTAAAAAAGTCGGTTTGTTAGTCTGTCAGTCTGTCTGGATGTTGCATAACATAAAAACGCGTTGGAATTTTGAACTGAAATTTTATATTTAAGATCTTGAGCCAAAATCTGACTTCAAGTTCGTTACTGAGCTTTATTCAAACAGTGGTACCAACTTTATAAACATAACTTTTTTTATTTTTTCAAAATACTATCGTGTGTGGCGAGGGGTGAACCACCAATGGGAATCACTGTACATTTTGGTCGGAATACATTTCGGAATACTGGAAATACTATGGAATACATGGGAATACTTGGGAATACAAGGAAATACTTGGGAATACATGGGAATACATGGGAATACTTGGGAATATGTGGAAATATTTCGGAATACCCGGGAATACCAATAGAATTCATAGAAATTAGCAGGAATTCTTGGGAATACATGAAAATAACACTAGAAATATTCGGAATATTGGTTGATTTATCTGCGTATGCGATAATTATGTGTTTTCTTTCAATTATGTTTTCAAATTCAAAAAAAGTCACTGACTTCTATTTCATAGACGTACACCAGTTCTTATAATATTATGATAAATGAGTTTGAATGTAATAATTATTTTCAGTTTATTTTTTGTTATTTACGATTATTAATAATAGTTATTTTTTACTACCATGCTAATTTACAGTCATCTGTACTTTAATGACACTTATTTCCACATAGATTTTCATTTCTTAACAGATTTTCATTTCGATACAATGTCCATTTTCATTTAGCATGATACACACAGGTTAATTTCATACAAATAAATAGGTTTTTTTCTAATTAAAGCATTGAAGTACAAAAATAGTATAGGTACCATGCAACTATCTATCATTGTATTCCATAAAAAATGTCAAATGACAGGAATATATTTATTTATTTCTCGATTTATTTTGATGGTAACCAATCTACAGGATTAACTTCCAATTACAGAATGGTAGATGTTATTATAGTGGAGTCCAACCATTCGGGCTCTGTGGTCTGTGGTATTATTGTCGGTTGTGCTGGGAATCGAACTGGAGACCGCTAGCATGTTAGGCGGTTCCTTTACCGCTGAGCTCGCGCTGAGCTAACCGTTTACATCGAGTTTACATAAATAACCTTATCTAGCAATGACTATTATAAGACATTAATATTCAAATTATAAATATATAATCCTAAAAAAGTCACTATATATACAAGTATGAATAATAAACAAATTTAACAAGGGATTTTTATTTTTTACAGTTCTTGTGTCATGTGTCATAACTTCAGAATAAAAATTACGAGTAGGTACAATGTACTGACCGAATTACAACGAATTTTTTTTAAATTCGCAAAATTTTACATTTTAAGTGTCGCTGGTGGTTATAACATGAATCAGTTATCAGTAACTACCTAATTTACTATTATTTTTATTAAAATTTCGTATCGATCAGTGGTACTTTATCAACTATACCCTTAATTTAAAAATTTTAAAAAAATTCTTAGAGGGTGCTTTACTATCGGTTTAGAGGGATCAAAACATGTTTTGATCCCTATGGGGAAAAAGCACACCCGAGGGAGCAAAAACGTGTTTTGCTCCCTCTGAACAGGGAGTAAAAGCGTGCTTTGCGTTCACGTGTGACGCAAAGTACTTTGGGAATACTGGGAATACACTGGAAATATTGGGAATACATTGGAAATACTAGGAATACTTACAAAATACACTGGAAATATTGGGAATACAAGGAATACTTACAAAATATTGGGAATACTATGGAAATACTAGAAATACATGAGGAATACAGGAAATACCGGCAATAAATGATAGGTATTCCCATATTTTCGGAATCACTGTACATTTTCATTATAGTGGTTCACCCCTCGGTGTGTGGTATCAAATTAATGCTCTCAGGAAAAGAATTCTAGTAGAAAAACAAACATTTTTAAAATAAATTATTCAAGTTATACCGAGTTTCGTGTCAATTTAAAGCACTCGGGGAGATAAATTTAGTAAAAATGTAATAAATGACATTTATGCGATTTTTAATTGTTTTTCAAAAAATTGTCCAAATTTTGTTATTCAACCAGTGGTACTAACTTTATAAATATAACTTCGTGCACTGCGCAAACTATGTTGTTATATTTTGTTTTTAAACTTGAGGAAGTAAAACCTAAAGCCAGCTTTTTACTTAAAATATCTAGAAAACTACCAGGATTTTCTTTCTCTTTAAATTTTTACTTTAATTGACTTTAAAAATTTGAAATTTTAAAAATTTCTGGTAGATGGCAGCATTGACGTTTTCACAAGTTACCAGTGGCATTGAAACAGACCCTAACATAGAGGGGCGACTGAAAGAGGTGCACTGTACTCCAAATGTTGTACTCGTATGTACATTGTACCAGCGCATTGACCACGTACTATATTTTAACGAGAACATTGTTTCAGTACTGTTGAGATGCATTGCTGTGGGCTTACTTCTAGTACAACAATTTGCCACTAGCGCAACGGACGATTACGAAAAATTGCGTTTATAGTAAAATTTACGAATAGGAATAATTTCGAGTAGGAATAATTATGTTTAGGTTAAATTTCGTATAGCAA